>JBCFYV010000080.1:0-130883 GCA_039000515.1 Timema cristinae | reverse complement strand
AAAATTTTTTCGCAAATGTATCATGTAAAACATCCTGGAAGTGAAACCCTCATTTGCTTGGAGGGAGGGTGGAAAAACAAACACGACATCATTCCGAAAAAAGTTTTATTCGTGAATATATCGTGAGTAAAATCGTTCTTCCTGGAAGTGGAGCCACATTTGCTTGGAGAGAGGATGGAAAAACAAACACATCATCTTCTGAAAAAAAGTTTTATTCACGAATGTATCATGAGTAAAATCATTTCTCCTGGAAGGGGAGCCTGCATTTGCTTGGAGGGAGGGATGGAAAAACAAACACATCATCATCTGAAAAAAGTTGCTGTCCCAGTAGGAGCGAGAGAGAGGGGGGGAGAACTCCAACATACTTCAAGGAAGAGGTGAGGGGGGTACACTTCCCCACCTACTCACTGTCCCAGTATTCCTGCGTGGAAGAGGGAAAGGGGTGGGAAGGGCTATGATGTCATTTCCGTCCTGAAACATGAATCCCCTTCCAGATGAGAGCGAGAGAGGAGAGAGAGGCAGGAGCGAGAGAGAGAGGGGGAGAACTCCAGGGTGTAGGGGGGTACACTTACCCACCCCCCTGTGTGGGAGAGAACCCAAGTCAACGTCGCGGGTGAGGGGAACACGCGAGCCAACGGTGCGGGAGGGAAAGGGGTTAGGGGAGGGGGGACTTCCGTCCTGAAACATGAGATTGTATTCTACTTAGCTAGGATTTGTTTTCATACATTTTGGAAGAATTTAAATAACATTATATATTTAATGAACTCTTTTGTTAAAAAACTAAACTAAGTAATTAATATGGAATATTTTTGTTTCTAATTTAAAAGTATTTGCATCAATTTTAGCTTTTGGTAGTAAAATTTGGTGTGGTAGATGTTAATATTTTTGCTTTCATTTAACTGCATTTATCTTAAGACTTATGTAAATTTGAAAATAAAATTACCCGGATCAGTAGGTACATTTAATAAATATCAGGCTCATCTAGTCCGGCTTGTCAGTGACGGAGAACTCAGGGTTCAACCCCCTGTGTAGGGCGGGGTGCTATTTCTTATATTGTTTTCTAATCTGCCAGATCGTAAATATGGGTGGACTTTCTTAAAACAACTCTACATTCCTCATTCCCATTCGAGTGTTGTTAATAAAATGCGTATAGGCTGGTTGAGTAGTGGGGCGCAATAGAAAAACAATTTCATAAGCCTTTTAAATACTAAACATTAGAAAATATTTGGCTCGATAAAATTGGTTTGCATTGCCAAGATTTTAATATAAGAGAAAACCTCATGTAGACCTATCTACAGCCATGTTTACATAATCACAATAATGGTGTGGATTTAAAAAAAATCTTCTTTCAACCTTTAGTCAGGCATTTTTAAATTCAATATAAATAAACAATTTTGGTCATTTGTAACTCTTCAAAAATAATAAAAAGATGGTCGTTACAATTCTTAAGGTTAGCGTTTTATAATTGAGTAATCATATTTAGTAAAATATAAGCCTATGGAAGTAATAAAAAATGGTAATCAAAGTTATCTAAAAGCCTTCAATCGTTCTAATCCAGGTTTATAGATTAATCTTTTCACTTCGTCTTAGTACCCGTCTGGCATATCCACCTTTAATTACACAATTGAGGTAGATAGGATTGAAAAAGGAAATGTACCTTTATTTTCGTGGAGGGAGATGAGAAAATAATTTAGAAAAATCACCTCTAGTACATTCGGCTGGTATTCGAATAGTGAGTGACCTCTCCATTACAAACAAACCAAACCAAACACAAGTAGGCCTAATGTTTAACCCGCTTGCTAACTAACACTTGCTTTAATTATATAAAATTTCTTAGTTAATGTTTACATGAAAGGGACTAAAAGGTCGCAAAAGAGAATCAATGAGCCTGGTCGATGTTTCGGAAGTTGAGCTAGCAGCGCCAATCGCCCAATACATAAAAGCTTATTGCCAGAGCTGGATAACTAGCAAAAATAAAATTAAGTAACTTAACAGTTGATATTATTTTAACCACGTACATTTATATTTTAGTTTTGAACTTACTTATAATCGTTATAATAACTTAAAAATAAGTATAAAACTAAAACCTCAAAATCATTGCGACTCCACCCTAAACACGTCGTAATCTCAAGGTTGGAAAACACTGCGCTACACATATTATTTTAAGTCAGATGACTTTGTTCCTATTGATCATATAAACCAGGTCAGGTACATCTAAAATAAAAATAAATTAAATGTATACAAAATGTATAGTCATTTATTAAATTCTTTAATTTTTTTTTAAATACTTTGTCTCACTAACTGTTCGGTCTATACGCAAGTAGTGGATGAAATGAGAGTTCTGGGCCACTTTCTCCCCATAAGGTTAACATTGATCCACCACACAGAATGTGGTGGATCACTTTCTCCCGGTGGTGGATCACTTTGTACCGAGGGGGGGGAACCCCGAATCAAGATATTACCTGTAAACATCCCTAGCACGACCACCTATTCCAGCATGACCTTGAACAAGTTTGTACTCGCTCCCAGGCTTTGTAAACAACAAACATATAGACCGTTAGTATTGGTTGTTACTCGTTTAGCCGTTTAATAAAACGTTTCCCAGGAGGCACTGCGAGGAAGCGAGTAACGTCACCTCCCACCTATAACTAATTTTAACTAAACTATTTAATTTTGATAAAGCCGTGCTGTTTCACCTGATGAAATCAGGCTATGATACTCACAAGCACTCGAGCTTTTTACATAATAAAACATTTATTACAAAGGTTAACACACAAAGTTACTTTTCAATATACTTAAACATAAATGGTAGATTTTATTTTTTATGTCTCCATTGGTGAGCACAAATGTCTTATTTTGTAGTGACCGTATGCAAGAGTGTCGCATCCATTATCTAAAATATAGCGTTTGTCATCTCCTGGTGAAAGTGCAAGTTTATTCAAAGAGATACTGTACAATTGATGTTTCTCACTTCTTATCATGGACATATTGGCGTAGTGTAAAATCCCCTGCTTTAAACACTTTTTATAATGACCATGCTTAATTTTCTTTTTGAGAGTTGTTTTTGATACGCCTTTACCAACTTTTTTCTCCTCAAGACTCTCCTTTTGAATGGAGTAAAGTTTCGGTCGAAGTCCCACAAACTCTCGAATACACTCTCCATTCATCTCATCCTTCATTTTACCCAGAGCTTTTTTATTGCGCACACTGTGTAAAAAATGTGTTTCTGGATAGTCTGAAGTGTCGAATCGGTCTATATTATCAAACATATCCGCATACACATTTTCTGTTTTCAGTTCGTAGCAGAGGGAGTCTGTGTCTGTGAATAAGAGCTTTGCATTTTGTCCATATTTCCTCTTAACATAATTATAATGAAAGTTATACATAATAACCTTGCTTATATCTAAGATTGCAAAGCCTGCATAGATAGGCTTATTCAAAAGTAGGCTTATTTTTCTCATGTGAACCCCAACTAACTCATCCGTGAAGATTGTATAAGCAATAAATGCTGGTGAAGCAATACGCTTCTTTAGTCTTTTTTCATTATTTAGTAATTGTACATTCACACGATGTCTTTGATTTTCCATCGACTTCCCGAATACCGCATTGTTCATGAGTTTAAAAAAGTCCTTTTCAAATCCATTTATTGCATTTTTTCGTCGGGATGTATTAAAATCAATATACGGCTTCAACCAAGCACTCTGATTGAAAGTTAGGACTCGGTGTATCTTTTGAAGCTTCATACCCAAGGAAATATACAGTTTTAAATTACGGTAGTGTACCACATAATTTTGTTTACTGTTTAGGTTGGGCACTAGCTTTTCTGTTTTCCCGCCGGTGGGAGAGTTCAGCTTGGATTGTATATACTTAGAGAATGGGGATAACATCTCAGGAGTAACTATAACTTTTTCAGGAGCAAGTGGATAGTCACTGTGCTCGTCATGAATTTCTTCCGGGTACTCTAGATCCACTTCTAATATATAGCCCACAGTGCTATCATCAGAAACTGAAATTATATTGAGCTCTGCTATTTCAGTCTTGTTCAACCACCTAAAATTACTCTGAGGAAGACAATCAGACATAACAGTTCCGTATAAATTATTACAATCCCAGTATGTGATATACTTCACCTCCTTTTCAGGATTAAAATCCAACATATCGGGGTTGTTTGCTTCAGAATGCCTATTAGAAATCATAGAAACCCCACCACGTATCCCCTTTTCAATGAATAAATGCATTTCAATGTCAGTCAACAGCTCCAACTCAACCTTGGTCATCTTTAAAAATGCCGCCCATGCTAGTCCAGGGCTTGTGCAAAAATGTAGACAGTCTAATTTATAATACTCAAAACATAAAGAGCGAAAGTATTCGAAGACGTCTGCTAAAAGTAGAACATCACTTAAAACGTATAAATTTTGATAATCTTCCATAGTATTCATTTCAAAGTTTTCCCACACAGTTTTAGCATGAGCGTAGTCACTTTCTGAAATATGTTCTTGTTGTATCTGATTATAGAATGCAGATTTTGGTGGTAATTGACTATCTTTCAGTTTACTGCTGCAATCCATGTAGTCGTAAGGGAACACACCTTTTCGTAGCAGTAGATCTACTTTATCAAAAGGGATATTTTCATGGAATATTTTAAATTGAGTTTTCCCAACATGTAACAAATTTTCAGTCAATTTTTCAAGAGATGTGCTTAAAAACTGGAACGAGTCAATAAATTGTAAATAGCCAAGACTGAATGAGATATATTTCTCCATATTGTTTGGGATACATGATATTCTTCTGTCTGTAAACTTCCCAATTTTCTGCATGATAATATGGGCGTCATAATTTTTTAAATTGTGTAAAATGACGGGTATTCTCTTGGTATATTGAAACTGAATATTGCACATACTATGAGATGCACCCCGATAAGCTCCACTGAGATGACAGTGGTCACGGACGCGGTCTTGACCCAACTCTTTCTCGCAGATACTACATACACTAGCCGAAATAAATTCATTTTCTTGTTCAGGGGTGATGCGCATAGGGACGACATTTTTCTTCATCTCGATGATCATGGTTTCTTCTTCAACAAGTTTATGAAGAAAGGTATCCACAACATTTTCACCACTATAGACAACAGGAGGTTTCACACATTTACCTTCCGAATCAACTATTACATATGCAAATCCTGATGGCTCATGCTTCGTCATTTTTGTAGTTGATGAGTGATTAGGGTTAGGTACACACCCTGATATTTTAATATTAAAACACTCAAAATCTGCATAAATCACATACGGGATTTTTAACATATGTTTATATGTCGAAAATTTTAATATTTTATCCTCCTCCTTGGGCATCTGTATCTTCTGAGCATCAAAATCAGCACACCGCTCACTATGCTCATCCCTGAGATTTTCATTAAAAAATCTATGCAAGCAATATTTGCAATAGTATGCTTCACCATTGTGACCGGTCAGTGAGCTTAGCAATCTGCTGAAGTTCTTAATAAGACAATAATGTCCCCCATCAACATTTGAAAGAAACAACAAATCCACGTGATTATCACGACTGACCTTAGTTATCCTTAAAGGAAATATTTCCCCTTGGTAGCCGTACACATTAATAGATACATTATTTTGTTTTTCAAACTTAGTTATTTGTGGTATTTGCACAGGATATTCAATACCATCCATATTTAGTTTACCTTCCAGTGATATATACTTACTCACTCGATAAGCGTTCTTGTCAGCTGGATATAGAAATGCTAGCACAGACCAAAGAAAACATTTACTGTCAGCATTTCTTATATTAATTAAGGCATGTTTATTTCTCAACTCTTCTGGTAATGGAATATAGCTGGAAGCAGCTAAAGGAACATATTTAGCTAGTTTAAGCTCTAAGTATTTCACACGATCCTCAGACCAACCGCTTCCTTTGTGATGGAAAGAAGAAGCTGCTTCAATCATATAAATGCATGCATCCTCAATCTGTGTTTTTAATTCGTCCGGACTTAGAGTGACGATACACTTACTGCGAAAGTAAGGGGTGATTGTTTCATCTCCCTCCTCACCAACACGAGAGTACTCTACACAGGCGGATGTATACCATTTTAGATTACCCATTAAACTAAGCTGTTTGGTAAGCGTTGCTTCCAACTTCCTTTTAATTTCGTTAGTAAAGACTAAAAATAGCGAGTCTTTCGAGGGAGAGATCTTGATGATTTTGACTGTACCATTCAAAGCTTCTGAAAAATTACAGGGGTCGTAATCTTCATCAATATCGAGATTCTCAATAGATTCCTGCTCTCTTGGTTTTGAAACGCTGGCAACATTCCCCAGTGAAGTTGTAGTACAGTTCTTTAGCTTGTGTCGTAATAGACTATCCCACCGTGCAAATATTTTACTACATTTATCACACTCGAATGACTTCACCTCACGACTATGTGAAGAAACATGTCGCTGTAAGCTGTCACTCCGACTAAAAACTTGTCCACACTCATCACACTTTTTAAGTCCACTCCCGTGTTGTAAACGCATATGACGTGCCAGGTTGGTAAGCTTGGTAAAAGATTTTGAACACTTCTTACATAGGAAGACCATTTTAATCAAGCGTGTTGTATGAAAATCAACAGATAAAATATTAACTATAGAGTTGTGTTTTATGAGAATAAATAGATAAAATCTTAATGATAGTTCACTTGAAAATTATTTTCACAATATCTTCTCTAGACGTGGAAGTTAAATTTCACACAAGAAAAGACGAGAATTTGATGAAATTCTTCAATGAATGTGACAAATGTTAAGATCCTTATATTGAATTATAAACACTATTTATCTGTGAGTATTAAGATATGTGTGTGTGTACAATTATTACACCTCCAAATGGTACACCTAGAAATAAAATCGTGTTACAGTCTGAATCCTTCAATATTTCACTATAAATTATTAAGATATATCCAACTTTCGTTCTGTGCCATCTAGTGAGGAAAATTGGTACTTATAATTTCTCGATGTCTTGTGTTAACCCGTACATATAAGTATTAAACAATTATATCCATCACTACTCATACAATAATTTAATTACACTAATGGAGTAGGATAAGGAAAGTTATATTTTAAAAAATCTAGAACATTTACCTCTTATTATAACAACATCCCTGGCGAGGATAATCTTGAATTTAGAGGAAGTTAGCCAGCATTTGCGTGGAGGGAGGATGGAAAATCATTTGAGGAAAGCCACCTCAGTTCATCCAACCGAGATTCGAACCTCAATCTCCCCCGTCGTAGGTAGTATACGGATAGAGGTAGTATTGTAACATGTTAGACGTATTGAGAGAGAGAGGGGCTATTTGATCATAGACCCTTCCCAGGATCACAATAGTACCCACATTTGGGTGGAGGGAGAGTTTGAAATAATGTAGGGAAAATACCCTCAGTTTAATAGAGTTGTGAATGAAAACGATCTATACACATCTCTACGAAAATAGTTAATTATTCCTTGTTCACAAAGGTCGATTTTGGTATGAAGTTTTGATAAAATAATTTATAACTTTAATTTTCTTAACACGATGATATCAACACTTGTTGAATAACTGTCAAGGTTGTCCTGGAATTTAATGCTCGAAACTATATTTTGTTGACATAGTAAATAACATTCACACACACACAAATAATATTAGTCACTTAATTATTAAGCCAAAAATGATAGGAAATGTACCTATATTTGCATGGAGGGAGAATGGAAAGTCCATAGGAAAACCTTCCTTAATAGACTTGGTGCTGATGAAGGAATCTATAATATATAAGTGGCGTGGATATGTTTATCAAATTTATTAAAACGTATAATACTCACAGAATCTCCCAGCGTTCTACATGTCTAGGCTGAATAAAGAGAATTTATCTCATTTTTCCTGATTTGGAAGTGGAAAACGATTAATGAAAATTTACCCCAAAAATAAATAAATTAAATAAAATAACTTGCTGAGGGATCAAATCCAGACCTTCCCATAATCTGTTTCTAAAATGACATGTGCCAAGGGGTCCAATGACGGGTGCCACTGACAATTCGGGGTTCGAGACCCCAGATCCAAGACCCCGGACCCGAGATCAAGTGTTTTGAAGCTCGCTCGACACTCGGTGGGATTCAAACCCTGGACAGGATCATAATCAAACAGCCAGTAAAGTAAATGTTTCAGCATTGTGTTTAATATTATTTACTCGTTAAGGATAAACCAACCTTCAAACGAGATGTATGAAGATCCCGTTGTATATCAGTGACAGCTCTTCGTTGTTGAAGGAAGATATGCAAATTCGTTAGTTTAACACTTGCACGATAATCTTTCTACTAAAACTTTGAAGATTTTAACTGGATATGCTATGCCTATATCAACTTCACAGTTAACAGGTTCGCAGGATCTCTTGTTCTATCCAATACCTGCAAAGTAAACTCCCCAACACTATATATACTCTACAAGTTCACCAAAAGTTGTTTTTTCAAAACCTTTTCCCTATCCGGGTGTTTGTAATCACCCCGAGTCTAGTTGCTAATTGAGTTGTTATTCCAACATGTTTTTGTCCTGCTATATTCGGCTATCTAATGGAAGAAATCATCAATGCCTGGGGGGATTGGTGGAAACCAACAAGACAGACCTTTGCGACAGAAACATTATGCAAGGTCATACTCGTTTTCGGACTTGACGAGTAAATAATATTAAACACAATGCTGAAACATTTACTTTACTGGCTGTTTGATTATGATCCTGTCCAGGGTTTGAATCCCACCGAGTGTCGAGCGAGCTTCAAAACACTTGATCTCGGGTCCGGGGTCTTGGATCTGGGGTCTCGAACCCCGAATTGTCAGTGGCACCCGTCATTGGACCCCTTGGCACATGTCATTTTAGAAACAGATTATGGGAAGGTCTGGATTTGATCCCTCAGCAAGTTATTTTATTTAATTTATTTATTTTTGGGGTAAATTTTCATTAATCGTTTTCCACTTCCAAATCAGGAAAAATGAGATAAATTCTCTTTATTCAGCCTAGACATGTAGAACGCTGGGAGATTCTGTGAGTATTATACGTTTTAATAAATTTGATAAACATATCCACGCCACTTATATATTATAGATTCCTTCATCAGCACCAAGTCTATTAAGGAAGGTTTTCCTATGGACTTTCCATTCTCCCTCCATGCAAATATAGGTACATTTCCTATCATTTTTGGCTTAATAATTAAGTGACTAATATTATTTGTGTGTGTGTGAATGTTATTTACTATGTCAACAAAATATAGTTTCGAGCATTAAATTCCAGGACAACCTTGACAGTTATTCAACAAGTGTTGATATCATCGTGTTAAGAAAATTAAAGTTATAAATTATTTTATCAAAACTTCATACCAAAATCGACCTTTGTGAACAAGGAATAATTAACTATTTTCGTAGAGATGTGTATAGATCGTTTTCATTCACAACTCTATTAAACTGAGGGTATTTTCCCTACATTATTTCAAACTCTCCCTCCACCCAAATGTGGGTACTATTGTGATCCTGGGAAGGGTCTATGATCAAATAGCCCCTCTCTCTCTCAATACGTCTAACATGTTACAATACTACCTCTATCCGTATACTACCTACGACGGGGGAGATTGAGGTTCGAATCTCGGTTGGATGAACTGAGGTGGCTTTCCTCAAATGATTTTCCATCCTCCCTCCACGCAAATGCTGGCTAACTTCCTCTAAATTCAAGATTATCCTCGCCAGGGATGTTGTTATAATAAGAGGTAAATGTTCTAGATTTTTTAAAATATAACTTTCCTTATCCTACTCCATTAGTGTAATTAAATTATTGTATGAGTAGTGATGGATATAATTGTTTAATACTTATATGTACGGGTTAACACAAGACATCGAGAAATTATAAGTACCAATTTTCCTCACTAGATGGCACAGAACGAAAGTTGGATATATCTTAATAATTTATAGTGAAATATTGAAGGATTCAGACTGTAACACGATTTTATTTCTAGGTGTACCATTTGGAGGTGTAATAATTGTACACACACACATATCTTAATACTCACAGATAAATAGTGTTTATAATTCAATATAAGGATCTTAACATTTGTCACATTCATTGAAGAATTTCATCAAATTCTCGTCTTTTCTTGTGTGAAATTTAACTTCCACGTCTAGAGAAGATATTGTGAAAATAATTTTCAAGTGAACTATCATTAAGATTTTATCTATTTATTCTCATAAAACACAACTCTATAGTTAATATTTTATCTGTTGATTTTCATACAACACGCTTGATTAAAATGGTCTTCCTATGTAAGAAGTGTTCAAAATCTTTTACCAAGCTTACCAACCTGGCACGTCATATGCGTTTACAACACGGGAGTGGACTTAAAAAGTGTGATGAGTGTGGACAAGTTTTTAGTCGGAGTGACAGCTTACAGCGACATGTTTCTTCACATAGTCGTGAGGTGAAGTCATTCGAGTGTGATAAATGTAGTAAAATATTTGCACGGTGGGATAGTCTATTACGACACAAGCTAAAGAACTGTACTACAACTTCACTGGGGAATGTTGCCAGCGTTTCAAAACCAAGAGAGCAGGAATCTATTGAGAATCTCGATATTGATGAAGATTACGACCCCTGTAATTTTTCAGAAGCTTTGAATGGTACAGTCAAAATCATCAAGATCTCTCCCTCGAAAGACTCGCTATTTTTAGTCTTTACTAACGAAATTAAAAGGAAGTTGGAAGCAACGCTTACCAAACAGCTTAGTTTAATGGGTAATCTAAAATGGTATACATCCGCCTGTGTAGAGTACTCTCGTGTTGGTGAGGAGGGAGATGAAACAATCACCCCTTACTTTCGCAGTAAGTGTATCGTCACTCTAAGTCCGGACGAATTAAAAACACAGATTGAGGATGCATGCATTTATATGATTGAAGCAGCTTCTTCTTTCCATCACAAAGGAAGCGGTTGGTCTGAGGATCGTGTGAAATACTTAGAGCTTAAACTAGCTAAATATGTTCCTTTAGCTGCTTCCAGCTATATTCCATTACCAGAAGAGTTGAGAAATAAACATGCCTTAATTAATATAAGAAATGCTGACAGTAAATGTTTTCTTTGGTCTGTGCTAGCATTTCTATATCCAGCTGACAAGAACGCTTATCGAGTGAGTAAGTATATATCACTGGAAGGTAAACTAAATATGGATGGTATTGAATATCCTGTGCAAATACCACAAATAACTAAGTTTGAAAAACAAAATAATGTATCTATTAATGTGTACGGCTACCAAGGGGAAATATTTCCTTTAAGGATAACTAAGGTCAGTCGTGATAATCACGTGGATTTGTTGTTTCTTTCAAATGTTGATGGGGGACATTATTGTCTTATTAAGAACTTCAGCAGATTGCTAAGCTCACTGACCGGTCACAATGGTGAAGCATACTATTGCAAATATTGCTTGCATAGATTTTTTAATGAAAATCTCAGGGATGAGCATAGTGAGCGGTGTGCTGATTTTGATGCTCAGAAGATACAGATGCCCAAGGAGGAGGATAAAATATTAAAATTTTCGACATATAAACATATGTTAAAAATCCCGTATGTGATTTATGCAGATTTTGAGTGTTTTAATATTAAAATATCAGGGTGTGTACCTAACCCTAATCACTCATCAACTACAAAAATGACGAAGCATGAGCCATCAGGATTTGCATATGTAATAGTTGATTCGGAAGGTAAATGTGTGAAACCTCCTGTTGTCTATAGTGGTGAAAATGTTGTGGATACCTTTCTTCATAAACTTGTTGAAGAAGAAACCATGATCATCGAGATGAAGAAAAATGTCGTCCCTATGCGCATCACCCCTGAACAAGAAAATGAATTTATTTCGGCTAGTGTATGTAGTATCTGCGAGAAAGAGTTGGGTCAAGACCGCGTCCGTGACCACTGTCATCTCAGTGGAGCTTATCGGGGTGCATCTCATAGTATGTGCAATATTCAGTTTCAATATACCAAGAGAATACCCGTCATTTTACACAATTTAAAAAATTATGACGCCCATATTATCATGCAGAAAATTGGGAAGTTTACAGACAGAAGAATATCATGTATCCCAAACAATATGGAGAAATATATCTCATTCAGTCTTGGCTATTTACAATTTATTGACTCGTTCCAGTTTTTAAGCACATCTCTTGAAAAATTGACTGAAAATTTGTTACATGTTGGGAAAACTCAATTTAAAATATTCCATGAAAATATCCCTTTTGATAAAGTAGATCTACTGCTACGAAAAGGTGTGTTCCCTTACGACTACATGGATTGCAGCAGTAAACTGAAAGATAGTCAATTACCACCAAAATCTGCATTCTATAATCAGATACAACAAGAACATATTTCAGAAAGTGACTACGCTCATGCTAAAACTGTGTGGGAAAACTTTGAAATGAATACTATGGAAGATTATCAAAATTTATACGTTTTAAGTGATGTTCTACTTTTAGCAGACGTCTTCGAATACTTTCGCTCTTTATGTTTTGAGTATTATAAATTAGACTGTCTACATTTTTGCACAAGCCCTGGACTAGCATGGGCGGCATTTTTAAAGATGACCAAGGTTGAGTTGGAGCTGTTGACTGACATTGAAATGCATTTATTCATTGAAAAGGGGATACGTGGTGGGGTTTCTATGATTTCTAATAGGCATTCTGAAGCAAACAACCCCGATATGTTGGATTTTAATCCTGAAAAGGAGGTGAAGTATATCACATACTGGGATTGTAATAATTTATACGGAACTGTTATGTCTGATTGTCTTCCTCAGAGTAATTTTAGGTGGTTGAACAAGACTGAAATAGCAGAGCTCAATATAATTTCAGTTTCTGATGATAGCACTGTGGGCTATATATTAGAAGTGGATCTAGAGTACCCGGAAGAAATTCATGACGAGCACAGTGACTATCCACTTGCTCCTGAAAAAGTTATAGTTACTCCTGAGATGTTATCCCCATTCTCTAAGTATATACAATCCAAGCTGAACTCTCCCACCGGCGGGAAAACAGAAAAGCTAGTGCCCAACCTAAACAGTAAACAAAATTATGTGGTACACTACCGTAATTTAAAACTGTATATTTCCTTGGGTATGAAGCTTCAAAAGATACACCGAGTCCTAACTTTCAATCAGAGTGCTTGGTTGAAGCCGTATATTGATTTTAATACATCCCGACGAAAAAATGCAATAAATGGATTTGAAAAGGACTTTTTTAAACTCATGAACAATGCGGTATTCGGGAAGTCGATGGAAAATCAAAGACATCGTGTGAATGTACAATTACTAAATAATGAAAAAAGACTAAAGAAGCGTATTGCTTCACCAGCATTTATTGCTTATACAATCTTCACGGATGAGTTAGTTGGGGTTCACATGAGAAAAATAAGCCTACTTTTGAATAAGCCTATCTATGCAGGCTTTGCAATCTTAGATATAAGCAAGGTTATTATGTATAACTTTCATTATAATTATGTTAAGAGGAAATATGGACAAAATGCAAAGCTCTTATTCACAGACACAGACTCCCTCTGCTACGAACTGAAAACAGAAAATGTGTATGCGGATATGTTTGATAATATAGACCGATTCGACACTTCAGACTATCCAGAAACACATTTTTTACACAGTGTGCGCAATAAAAAAGCTCTGGGTAAAATGAAGGATGAGATGAATGGAGAGTGTATTCGAGAGTTTGTGGGACTTCGACCGAAACTTTACTCCATTCAAAAGGAGAGTCTTGAGGAGAAAAAAGTTGGTAAAGGCGTATCAAAAACAACTCTCAAAAAGAAAATTAAGCATGGTCATTATAAAAAGTGTTTAAAGCAGGGGATTTTACACTACGCCAATATGTCCATGATAAGAAGTGAGAAACATCAATTGTACAGTATCTCTTTGAATAAACTTGCACTTTCACCAGGAGATGACAAACGCTATATTTTAGATAATGGATGCGACACTCTTGCATACGGTCACTACAAAATAAGACATTTGTGCTCACCAATGGAGACATAAAAAATAAAATCTACCATTTATGTTTAAGTATATTGAAAAGTAACTTTGTGTGTTAACCTTTGTAATAAATGTTTTATTATGTAAAAAGCTCGAGTGCTTGTGAGTATCATAGCCTGATTTCATCAGGTGAAACAGCACGGCTTTATCAAAATTAAATAGTTTAGTTAAAATTAGTTATAGGTGGGAGGTGACGTTACTCGCTTCCTCGCAGTGCCTCCTGGGAAACGTTTTATTAAACGGCTAAACGAGTAACAACCAATACTAACGGTCTATATGTTTGTTGTTTACAAAGCCTGGGAGCGAGTACAAACTTGTTCAAGGTCATGCTGGAATAGGTGGTCGTGCTAGGGATGTTTACAGGTAATATCTTGATTCGGGGTTCCCCCCCCTCGGTACAAAGTGATCCACCACCGGGAGAAAGTGATCCACCACATTCTGTGTGGTGGATCAATGTTAACCTTATGGGGAGAAAGTGAGCCAGAACTCTCATTTCATCCACTACTTACGCCCCTATGAACTAATTACACTAATGGGTTAGGGATTAATAAGGCTTAATTAGAGGAACTTCACCCACATTTGCGTGGAACGAAAGTGGAAAACCATTTAGGAAAATCCACCTTCAGTGCACCCAACTGGGGCTGAACCTCGGATCTTCCACGTCTTCAGCAGTCTAGTCCAACGATAGAGTATCGCGTTAAATATTTGGACTTAATGTTCTTAATTGGCATGATGTTAAAGACACTAATAGGGCTAGGATTTAACGTTAGAGCTACAGTCTGTGATCAAGGCACTTCAAATAGGAAAGCTCTTGAGCATTTAGGAGTTACTGTAGAGCAACCATTTATTTGGTTCAATAATAGAAAGGTTTACAGTTTGTACGATATTCCTCATTTACTTAAATGCGTACGAAATAATTGGTTAACAAATGATTTAAAAATAGGCGATGATATTGTTTCCTGGAGCATTATAGAAAAAATGGCATCAGTTAACGCATCTTGTGTAACTTCTAGAGCATCAACAAAATTGAGTGACTGTCACATTCATCCAGGACCATTTGATAAAAATGAGCGTCAAACTGGCATCTCAAGTATCTAGCAATGCTGTATAAGCATCTCTAATGGCTTTAGCAAGCTCTGTCAAGGATCAAGATAGAAATATTGTGTGCGTTGCTAACTTTGTAAGTCGTATGAATGACTTGTTCGACAATTTAAACAGCAAGTCTCTATACAATTCTAACCCAAATCGAAGAGCACTTTCCAGTTCAAATCCCCAAGTGGAAGAAAACTTAACCTCATGTTTGGATTGGATAAAAAAATGGAGCTTTGCTGATAATAAAAAGTCTTCCACCAACTTTCAATAGCTTCCAAATTACTATTACAGGCATTTAATTACTTTGTAATGATCTTAAAAATGAAGGAATTTCCTATCTGATTACATCCCACCTCCAACAGGACCCATTAGAAAACTTATTCTCTGTCTTAAGATATAGATGTGGTAATGGTAATAATCCTACTGCAGAACAATTTCAAAGAAATATGCAACACACAATGTCAGTAAAATTTACAATTCCTCCTCAATCAGCTAATTGTGAAATGGATGATGATTTTAACTTGGGGTTTTCTTCCACTACAATGCAAAACAATGGCAACACATCATTAAATGACTCTTCCGATTCAAAACAAAGTACAAGCTCAAAAAAAAGTTTTTTTTTGACAAAGAACTCAATGTGCTATTGGCGGCTCTTGATGCTAGTGCCTTAGAAGTTGAGCACTTTAGTAATACAATGAAAATATTTCCCATTACGAATCATAATGACAAGGGAAATGAAAACACAATATACAAGTCTCAGTCACAAATACCACTAAGAAACACTCGAATTTTCAGTTCAACTTCACAAACATCAGTAGGTGATGTTAATACTACTCAGGCTGCACGCGAGCTACAAAATGGTAGTTTAGAAGGAAATCTAACACCATTATCAGCAGCCAATTCTAATATAGAAAACACAACTGATATTTCTATTACTCAACTATTGGAAGATAACGCCACATATTATTTTTCAGGTTATGCTGCCAAACAATATTTGAACAAATTTCAATTCCCAACTTGCAAGGAAAAATTCCTGGATCAAAATTCTCACGTTTATTTTCAAGCCCAAATTCTTACACATTATAGAACATACAAAACTACAAAGTCTTCAACAAACTTGGACCTAGGACAACTAACTCCAGCCTCTGCTGAATTATGGAGTGTATGTAAGTTCCAGTTACGAAAATTTGTAGAAATCTTCGACAGCATTTGTCATTTAAGTCAACTTTTAGAAATTATCACAAAAGAATTGATATTTAATACTATGAAATATTTTCCTACTTGGTTTATGGAATGTGAAAATCACAAACAATATTTATTGAAATGTCTTCTAATAGCTAGAGAAAGGTATGGACTTGAGTGGCCGTCAATATCTACAAGAGACACCAAAAGAAAACTAATAAATGGTGGTAAAGAACATCCGTACTTGAAAAAACTGAGGAATAACAAACGGACAAGTAACTAGTCGGTTACTAGAATCTTACTATTTAATTTAAAATTAATTGGGTTAAATTATTGACTTAGTCATCATAGCACTAAAGCATTTATAGAATCTAGTAGGGGCTTGCAAAACTCCAAAAGTTTAACTTGCTTCACCAATAAACATATTGAAAGCTAAAATACTTAATGTATGTTCACTCAATGCAAGCACGAAAGAATAATTATCAACATATTTGAACTTCGTTTCGGTTCCTAGATTATTTCATGTAGTCAATTCAAGATTGCTTCAAATCGGAAAACAAATTTACTTCGCACACTTTTATAATATAGATAAGATTATGTTTATTTACTATTCTTGGACTTAATTGATGACTGTACCAACTATATTAGCCTACAACCTCTGCTAGGTTTTTTGACACGGATATTGTGTTTAATTTAATTATTCATTAATTATTTGGGAAAGTGATTTTTTTAACTCTCATTCTATTAGAGGTACAATTAATTACATAATGTAGGCCTACTATTTGTCATGAAATATTTAAGTGCTAAACTTGTGTTCGTTATTGAATATTTAATTCCACTGATTTAAAATTGGGTGCATTAACAATGTATATTAATATTACCTACCATGAAAATTAGGCTTATTTTAACTATTTAAGTTTCAGATTAATTAAAGTTTTGTATAAAATTAAAGACATTTCAGATTGTTTAGTTTAAAATGTAGCGAGATACAGTGAAATTAAAATATCTTGATATTTAAAAAATAATCATTCTTCATCATTGGTTTGGAGAAAGGGACCAAACGAATGATAAGGCACAATTTTATTTTAAATAACATAAGAAAATATGAATTTAAATCTATTTACTAATCTTTAATTAATCTATATTATATCATACATAACATGTTTAAATTATTTATTAATAATATTGTGTTAATATATTTAACAAATTTGCTATGCATAGCATATAAAAACATATTAAGTTGATATTAGTTCCAATTCTTATCAAAATAATATATTTGTCAAAATATATAATTCATAATTAAGATAACTGGACTAGAAATGTTTAGCTTAAATTTAATTTCTTATGAAAATAATGTGTACATTATAATGTTTATATATTTTTACAAATATAATTTTTAATTGAGTCTCATGTTTATTATTTTTTGTAAAAATTGTATTAATTCATTTTATTTATTTAGGTGTCAATATTGCTATTATGATGCTTCAAGAAGAACATAATTAAGTTTAAGGAGCTATTTAGCCTTATAGAGAAGATCTAGGATACGCGAGAAAAGTTGTGTATTTCATTTTATATAGCAAAACCTTTTTGGTCAAATTAAATAGAATATTGCTTTAATAGAAACATGGAGCTTAATTTCCTCCACATGGTGATATTGATAGTTCTTGAATATCTGTAAATGGTGTCCTGGAATAAAATGACAACTTTTTCTATTCATTTAAAAGATTAGTTCACCCGACTAACTAGAAAGTCCAGATCGTGCCAGCTTCGCTTTTTTGAAAATAATCGACATTTATTATAGTTAAGAAAATGACCGCTAAAAATCGATAGTTTCTTTTTCTTTACCCAAATATTAGACCATGGTATTTCACTCAACGATGATGGAACCAAACATAACCAAAATAAATTTTAAATATTAGAATTTTGAGAAATTAAGTAAGTAAAATGCTTTATAACATTTAAAAATTAAGAAAATGTTAACAGAAATAACACCGCAAAGGATGCGTCATCAACACTATAAAATACGCCAATGATTTAGCATTTCTGGGAATCCTAGCAAAAAATAAAGAAGATTTGCAGCAAATATTGACCTGGCTGGCGGAGATATAGCATGGAGATCAACATTGGAAATCAGGAGTTGGAAACCTAAAGCAGTTCATACAGCTGGGAAATATGCTGACAAAGGATGTCTACTGCACCAAGGAAATTAGGCAGAGGGTCGGCATGGCAAAAAAAAATTCCCAAATAAGAGATTACTGCTGACCAGCAGGTTGAGTTAGGAACTGAGTGAAAAAACCGATGAAATGCTACATTTGGAGCATCGTGGTGTGTGTGGAGCAGAAACTTGGACTCTAGGAAGACGGAAAAGAAATACTTGGAGAGCTTTGAAATGTAGTGCTGGAGAAGACTTGAGAAGATCAGGTGGACAGATGAAGATGTCATAAGAAGATTGGGTGATAAGAAAACCATTCTGGATTTATTCCTCGGTGCAAAACAAACTGAATCAGACACATTCTTCTAGGGCCCCTACACAATCAGTTAGACTGTCAGTATTAATAAAGTAGTAATTAATACTGACAGTGTGACTGACCGAGTGCCCGCGCTCGTCAGTACTGCCTTCAGTCTCAGTAGCAAACATATACTACACAACCATGTTGTTGCACGGTTCATGCAGGAGCTGAGACTGACACAAATAATGATACGAAGACTGACCGTGTCGGTCTCGTTGTAAACACTGAAGCATACCAACTGTCAGACTGTCAGTCTTAAGCCATGTTAGGAGGAACTGTCTTCTACACGACGTCATAGAAGGGAAGAGGAGCTTAGGAAGAAGGAGGATTCAAGTATTAGATGACTTGAAAGAAGAAAATGTTGGGAGCTCAAGGAGTAGGTAGAGAACAGGCCACATTGGCGGTATAAGTTCACTGACAAAGGTAATGAACGGATTGGACCTGTCGTAAGACAGAACACCTAATAACAATAATAATAACCTAATACAAATAATTTATAAACAAAAGTACATTTATACAAGCTGTTTTGATGTCAGTAACCACCTTCATCCTGTCCGGTTAACCATCTTAGTTTATGAAGCTCTTCTTTGAAAATAATTTTTAAATGAAACAAAAAAACATATGTTCAGTTTATAAATTCATATTTAAATTATAATGTAAAAACGATTGGAAGTAAAAAAGAAAGGTTTCAAACAAATTAATTGTTGTGAACGTTTTGTCTGTCGAAAGTGATAACTCATAACTGTTCAACATTTGGTAGCCCAACACTACAAGTCGGTCATTAGTGGCATTAGGATAGCGAGTTAAAGATCAGTGGAGATTAGTAGAAACTCATAGTATTTAGATTAAAGGATGAATTTATTTAGTGAAAGAAACAGTTGACAAAACAAAATTGTTTGGTGATTGTAGTAACTGTAATTCAACCTAAAATTATATATTAGATGTAGGAAGAAACTCTACCAGCTTAAGGAATTAATTGATAATAAAAAGCAATACATTACTCTAGCAAAACTTCCCAAAATTAATAAATTTAAAATGAGTGACCAATACAGCCATAATGACAACGTTTCATGAAAATAAAACATACATTTAAGTAACTCGGCCCATGTGGCTCATCCCCAAATAATCTGACTTGAATAATACCCAACGAGGTAATCCTGCCTTTAAGATGGAGATCTGCGATGATCCCGTGTTGCCAAATAGTTCAACCTGGGCTTGAAAGCCATTGAGGGATAGCAAACCATCTTCACACGAATTGTTGCTTTGCACTTCACACAACATATATTAAGTTCAGGGATGGTAAAACGTTCATTCAGAGGCCCATCACTTAGCGAACTAAAGAACAACCCTGAGGAAAATACTAACTTATACATGTGTACCACTCTCAGTGTGATCTTGGACGGAGCAGAACACCTCTCAGTGTGATCTTGAATGGATCAGAACACCTCTCAGTGTGATCTTGAATGGATCAGAACACTTCTCAGTGTGATCTTGGACGGAGCAGAACACTTCTCAGTGTGATCTTGGATGGAGCAGAACACCTCTCAGTGTGATCTTGAATGGATCAGAACACTTCTCAGTGTGATCTTGGACGGAGCAGAACACTTCTCAGTGTGATCTTTAATGGATCAGAACACTTCTCAGTGTGATCTTGGACGTAGCAGAACACTTCTCAGTGTGATCTTGGACAGAGAACACCTCTCAGTGTGATCTTGGACGTAGCAGAACACTTCTCAGTGTGATCTTGAATGGATCAAAACACTTCTCAGTGTGATCTTGGACGTAGCAGAACACTTCTCAGTGTGATCTTGGATGGAGCAGAACACCTCTCAGTGTGATCTTGGACGTAGTAGAACACTTCTCAGTGTGATCTTGAATGGATCAGAACACCTCTCAGTGTGCCCTTGAATGGATCAGAACACCGATATAGACTAGGAGAGCTGTGTGACGAGATTGAAGCATGCTGCGCTCTATGAAGGACTGGGCGGGATCAACGCGAGCAGGTCTCACACTATTCGCGAATGCTGAAGGGGCGATTACACGGGGTAAGTAGAGAGGCAAGTTAAGTGTACAAGCTACTTGTCCTGTGTGAACAACTACTTGCTTAATATTAGAGGCAAGGTAGGTAGTGAATCAAGCCGCAAAGCCAGGCAAGTGAATAGAAACCTTTTTCTATTTTCGAGCACACCTGCCGTCCCCCACAATACAAATATTTCAAAGGCAATCTACCTGCCCGTTTACTTGCTTCATTAGAACAGGCAGTGACTTGTAGCCGTTTAAAACGTGTGACAGTGGAGTGGTGTTCATGCGGTGTTTTTGTCATTTTGTGTTCTTCTATAATATTAGTGTCATCAATCTTGTCCAAAAAATGCCGACAAGGTGGTGATGAGCTAACTCGTAAATTTGTTGAACTTTATAAAGAACATGAATGTTTATGGAGCATGAGAAGGAACAAGCAGGCTTGAAATAGTGCATAGTTGAATATTGTGGAGGGGATGATATTACAAGATTTTGGTACAGGGGATGTCAATCTGAAAATATAAAGCCAGTGAGTATTGCCAATAACAGGCTAAAATGAAAGGATCTCAAAGGTTAGGAGCTGGTGTCGGTGGTGTTTGTAAACCGCAAATAAATTGGTTTTATATGATGCAAGACATAATGCACATTACGCATATAAAAAGAAAAATACACTAAATAATATGGTAAGTGTATATATTTATTATCACAATTAATAAATAATGTATACACTAAAATTAATTACAAATAATGATTTGATCCAGTGCTCCTCTGATTTATCTCAATATTAAAAAACATTAGTCAAC
This sequence comes from Timema cristinae, assembly GCA_039000515.1. Taxonomy (NCBI): domain Eukaryota; kingdom Metazoa; phylum Arthropoda; class Insecta; order Phasmatodea; family Timematidae; genus Timema; species Timema cristinae. The sequence continues at coordinate 109,205 of JBCFYV010000080.1, read as the reverse complement.
ATTATTACATAAAGTTAAAGAAGAACATTTAATAGTTTTATCTATACTATATAAGTACTAGCCAAAATCATACTTACAGTTTAATTTTTACATAAAACTTGTGTACTTTATCTATATTAAATATTATAAAAGTATAGAAAATGGGTTTTATAGTTTAATGTACCATTAAGGTTTGCCATGAAACTTAACCTTAATTTACAAAATAATTTTGGTATGCATCTCTGATAGCCTTTGCTTGCCTTGAATTATGATAAATTCCTAAATGACCTACGCTGGGAGGTCCAACAGTTTCTGACCTCCAAACTCCAGGAATTATTTCACCTCTGTCAATATCTCCCATATCGACATAACCTCTTCGGAGATTGGTACGTATTGAATTGTGTTCCAGCCAATTATGCAATGCACATGCAGCACTAATCAACTTGTCTGCTTTATTATCATTACAAGCAAGAGGTTTCTCAAAAATGCGGAATCTGCTAACTAAAATTCCGAAACGGTTCTCAACTATTTGCCTAGCCCATGAAACTCTGTAGATGAATATCTTTTCATCATAAATCAGTTGTTTACGTGAGTAAAGTTTCATCAGTTATGTTTTTAGGTGAAGTTCATCACCCCTAAAATGACACCTTCATCTGGAAGTAAATTATTTTGCAGCGCTGAGTAGAGAGAACAATTTTGGAAGACTCCTCCGTCAATACACCTGAAACAGTAGCCATGGTAGTAGTGGGTAAAATAACAATTCTGGACCACTTTCTCCCATAAGGTTTAACATTGATCTTCAGCGCACCACGTGAAGTGATCCTCACCGCACCCCGTGTAAGGAGAATTACTTTCTCCTGGATGTCCGATGTTAGTATCTCCTGGTGGCGAGTCTTGGGACCGCAGTCACTCAGATTGTCGACGTTTGGATGTGTGGGACCAGTGGTGGTGTGTGTGTTGTGTAGTTGATCAAATAGAGCTACCATGGTGACTAGATAACTTGCTATGTAGTTTATTCCTTTGGGTCACGGAACGATGGAGCATGAGGAATAAATGTGAAATAAATATTGTTGGTGGGTAGATACAATTAATTTACAATATCCGTCCCACTCTTGGCTATATATTTCTTATTGTGTCTGAAATTATGTTTTTGGTAGCTTAGCTCAGGCTTTCTCAGTCCCACGCCCCAGTGTAAGGAGGATCACTTTCTCCCTGTAGACGCTTGGTGAGGTGGTTCAACCTGTGGGTTCCTTTTCCCAAGTGTTGATTACGTCCTTCCCTACACCCCTCCCCCTCGTGTAGTAGTGTTCTGGACCCGGTAGCCCACTGCTTTGATAGGCCAAAACTGGTCACGTGACCACGCCCTCTGCTCTGTGATTGGCTGATCCCCTCCTTCCCCCATCCCTCCTTCCCCTGCCCTACTTTCCTCTGATTGGCTGTTGGTTTTCCTCCTCTCCTACAGCCTGCAAACCCTGGACATGTTGGTTCTTGCTGATTAATTATTAATGATTGTTAATTGATTATTGTTAATTTATTGGTAGGATAGAGGTGTTGTAGTTTTTTTATTTATTGCTAGCATACGCATAATTATTGTTAATTAATTAGTAGGATAGAGGTGTTGTATTTTTTTTATTGCTGGCATACGCTGGACATGTTGGTTGTTAATTAATTAATTGGTAGGGAGTTTTAGGGTGTTGTGGCATGCGTGTATCAGGTGGTACGCGAGACAATGGTTGAGATCCTTCTCTAACAGCTGGCGGTTGCACACTGTGAGCCCCCGCCCGGACATGTTGGTTCTTGCTGATTAATTATTAATTATTGTTAGACGTTGAAGCATAGAGCCACCCAGGCCTCGCGCTCCACGATTTTAGTCTTCCTCCCTCGGCTGTCCGCTAGCAAATGACGCAAGCATCTCCAGCAGGGGCACGCCACCTTCTGATGACCAACTTAGCCTTTCACTTTCCTGAGCACGGTAATTCTCCCTCCCCACCGCTCACCCAAAGAGCCGGGGTTGTTCATCCTGGGTTTCTCCCTCCCCAACCCCGGTCATTACCTTCTGTGGGTGACGAACCGGGCAATAACCTCCACTCACCTTGAGGAGTCTTGGCGTTTATCAAAATAGGCACATAGTCTCAGCAAGACAGCTTGACAAACTCCCGTTAATCGGCAGTTTCGCTTTTACATCCCATGGAAGTGGACATGTCTAGGCGGGGGGGCCCAAGTCTATGACAGCTCTCTCATACACACATCCAAATTGTTGGTACTTGGAGGGAGGCTCCACTACCCAGGTCTATGACAGCTCTCTCACACAAAAACATCCATCTTGTTGGTACTGGAGGGAGAGTGGAAAATCATCCTCGAACCACTAACGCCCGCCTCAAAAAATAGTTGTGTGTTCCTGTATAGTCCAATTTTAATAGGAATAGCCTTATCTTAAACATAGAAAAGTTACCATATCTACTCTCACATATTTATACGGTGTAATAATCAAGCAGGTTGCGTTCGTCCATTTTGCACCACCGTTTGCTAAACAAAACTAATTCATTCGGAGCCCTGGGAGTACATGCAACCAGTTGTGTACAGCAATTGCTGCTATTCATTCTGCGCCAAAGTGTACCCCTACAGTTGCCCAAACAGAGCATTTCAGTTTAGCATCGCTCGTAGCTGAAAGTTTGGGGTTCAAATCTCATCCACGTGGACAGAGGGGGTGTTCCTGTATAGTCCAATTTTAATAGGAATAGCCTCATCTTAAACACAGAAAAGTTACCATATCTACTCTCACATATTTATACGGTGTAATAATCAAGCAGGTTGCGTTCGTCCATTTTGCACCACCGTTTGCTAAACCAAACTTATTCATTCGGAGCCATGGGAGTACATGCAACCAGTTGTGTACAGCAATTGATGTTTACCAGTATACGCGTAGAAAAATATAAAATATATAAATTTATAGATATTGAAATATTTATAGTTTGTAAGTTGTGTGCTGCTACCCACGTATAAAGTGAAAACATTCATCCTGCATTTGCGTGGAGGGAGTGTAGAAAACCACCCTGGTAATTTTAAAGAATATTTACCAGTATACACGTAGAAACATATAAAATATATAAATTTATAGATATTGAAATATTTATAGTTTGTAAGTCGTGTGCTGCTACCCACGTATAAAGTGAAAACAGCCGTTTTATTCTTCAGGCCAATTATAACATATAAAATAATTTAGTGTTCGCAACTATATTTTGGCGGAATAATAATATATAGCTCTTATATTGAATTTAATGTTCGCAACTATATTATGAAGAAATATATCCCTATGAAAGTTTAAGGTCACATTTTGTATAGCTCAATGCACTCAACATTTGCGAGAGTGAGAAAAATGTACCTTCAGATGCAGTGAGGGAGGGATGTTTGTTAGGGGTGGAGAGGTCAGGACTTGAAATCCGGTTGGACGCATTGAGGTTTATTTTTAGCTTCACACGTAATGTTGATTAATTTAATATTTTTTCTTCTTGACTTACATAGGACCTTGCGGGTGGGCAACGACCGCCTCAATGCACCCAACATTTGCGAGAGTGAGATAAAAGTCCATGTGGTACACGCGTTTGCTATTCATTCATATTCAGAATCTATCTAAAAGTTATATAAACACCGTGATTTTTCCTAGATATTTTACTTATAATCTTATGTAAAAGTTATTATTTATGTTATCAAATTATATAGAGCCGCCATGATTTTTCCCTAGATATTTAACTTAGGAACATATATAAAGGTTATACATTATTTAATAAAATGTAGTCGTCGTGATTGTTCCTTATGATATTTAAAATAAATTCAAGATCCTCATAATTGTATTCAAGTACAAGTAACGAAACGGGGCTCGTCTGCTATGGTTCATTGACGAGGTTGGAGTTCGAACACTGTCTTATTAATTGAGGATATTTCCAACTCTCTCTTCATACAAAGGCTGGTAAACTTATCCCTCCCGCCCATAAATACTTTCACTATTCCTACCTCCTTAGCGTATTTAAATTATTGTATAAGTAGTATTAATACCGTTAATGAAATATAGATATGCCAGTACTAGCACAAGATGCCGAAAAAAGTCATAATTACTAATTTTATTCGTTAGATGCCGCAGAATGAAAGTACTTAAGAAATGAATACATGTGAATATAAGTTGGGCTTATCATAATAATTAAAATGAATTTGTGTGTGTGTGTGTGCACTACTACATGAACGATGCTTATTTTTTTCTCTATCATGAGTCTCGGGTTTGCTGAATAAAAACCAATAACTATTATAGGTGCCTAAAGTCCAAACTTTCTTAGTGTTTGTATTTATAATAGCTGTCTGCTATAGATTGATACGAAGAAACTTTCTCACCCGTTAATGAATAAGTAAACTATACGTTATTTAAATGGTACGGTGCGCAGCAAAGACTTCTCTCTCTCTCTCTCTTTCTCTCTCTCTCTCTCTCCTATTATATATTAAAAACTCGTGCTTTATTTGATTACCCTATCCAGAATATTAAAACTTATATTGTCTATTTAGAGGCTACATATCTACAGGAAGGAATTAAGGTTTAATAAACAAGATTTACTAAGAGATACCCTCGACTCTGTGGACAGATACGCTATCCTGAGGTTGTTAAGCATTACAACCACAAACTTATAGCTATAGGAATTGTTTGACTTTTAGATTAGCTTACAGATGTTGCGAGGAAAGTCTACTTAAGAAGATCTTAACATTGTTTAAGGATAGTAGGAAACCGCCCTAATATTTTCCACGGATCTGACTTCTCGTGATGTTTAAAAGTAGATCAATAGGAATGACATGCGTTACTATTTGTGTAATCCCAAGCTCTAGATATTAGAGGGATTCAATACAAAAAAAAAATTAATTTTATTAAATAATTTAGAAAAAATAGGAGTGCGAAGTGTAAACAATATTATGTTGTTTTTTTTGTGTGAAATATATTAGGGTACACAACCCATCTCCTAGAAGGAGGGTAATCTCCCTGTTCTCCTTCAGTGACCAATTTAGTTTTAATACGACGAGGACGAAGGCTAAGTTAAAAAGGACAACAAAATTATATGTATCTAAACCTAAGGATAAATGGCATAATTATAATAGTAAAAAAATTCATGTCTTAATGAAACTTTGCTTTTATTTCAATTAGCCTCATATTCAAGAACATATCACTTCTTCAAAGAATCTAAGCATATTCTTTTTTTTTTTATACAATATCTGTAAAAGCTGAATAATAACAATCTATTATTATTGTTTTTTACAAGACTTTCTATTATAGTACGTGTATTAAATTTTAATGTCTAGCATTATAAACATGGCGTATAACAATATAAAAAACTTAAATGAGAATTTTAGCAATGACTTATTTTAGTGCAAGTCAAAATTGTAACTAACAGTATTATAGTTCCGTGATTGCCCCATTAAAGATCAGCCTACGCATGACGTCTCCACAAATTCCGGAATCCTCCAAAATTAGAAGTAATACAGAATAAACTTAGAAATTCTCACATTAAACGTTAAGGATAATTCCTAACTTTATCATAAGAAAAAATTATTATTACCATTCTGCCATGTTCAAGAACTATGCAAAATAATTCCTAAGTTAGATACATAACGTTAACTATACAAGAATAATTATTAACGTCCCGCATTCCAACAACTAAATCATTAAGGCCTAATATTATAAAACTTCTTAATATGGATATTAAGACAACACGCTTTGAAAACATAATTTTAAAGTTAAATAACTGAATCCAAGTTGATAAACAAGATTTGGCTAACATTAGAAAAAATTCAAAACTCGCCTTAAAAACTTCCCCACATTACTTTGTATTATAAGTAAAGTCCTATTTATCATGCGTAACATAAGTGAAGTTATTTTAATATTTAGTAAAATAAATGAATATTCATCTATGACGGTAAATAACAATAAATATACGTAAAGCCAAAAGGAATTTTAGAAAATTACATAATATTTATTTTTAAGCCGAAAAAGAATTTCTCCTTACATTATATGAGTCTGCCTTTGAAGCCTAAGCTTCGTCAATGTCCGAGCCTAATCCAAGAGTGGCTGCTATCTTGGTGAACAGTCTCTTATATGGCGCAACTATCGAACACTCGAGACGGAATTACACCAAGGAGGGGATCACAGATTATAAACACATGGAAAGGGGGAGATGCGTGGTACTAGGTGCGTTGAGAACATTCTATCAAGGCCTAGGCTCTTCCACGCTGTTCTCGGCGTCCATGTTCTTGAGACAAGTGGTGGTGCGTAGCGGCAAAATGCAGCACTAGGATCATCGCTCTTAGATGTTGCACTGTTGTTATCGTGTGTGGACGTCCTTTTCCGCTCGCTCGTCCGGTCGGTGAAATTGGGTAAGCGCTGTTCTTGTTGACTCTCCCTTTTTTAGACGCCTTGCAGCAATAATTGCTACAAATCTCCCCCCCTTGATCTGGCGTTGGGGGGGGGGGGGTGCTGTTATGGTCAGCATCGCTGACTGTTCCTGGTGACTGCCCCTGGCTCCTTTGGGAAGGTGAAGATACTTGGGGTTACTTTCGGTGTTCTTCTCGCGTTGTCCTTATTTCGGTCCAGCAACATCTTCCTTGGGATATCTGGACCCCACAAGGTTTGAGGCACCGCAACTCCAGCCGCTCGCTGCTCCATCCTGGACAGGTCCACCTTTCACAACTGCTCGGTCTCATTCTCAGCCGTCCAGGATAACTGATCTTGGAGTTGTAAACGCCTTCTTTCATGCCTTTTGGCATGTTCTCCACAGCGTTCTATTCCATCACGCACAGACAGGGGAAATAAGGGAACGGAAGACGTGAGGTAATGGGAGTTCTCAGAGCTGCACATAAGAGACAAGAGTTAGTGTTCACCAAGACAGGTACATTATAATACCCATGAATAGTTCCGCCAATTCATTAATCTGATTTGTTCCTTTTGAAAGACACACGCTACAACTAGCCATTTATTTTACATCCTCACTCTCATACGAGGACGTAATGGCATAAATATTCAGACGAGGCACTAGAGCATACTGCACATAATATACACTGTCACACTTTTATGGTGTCTTCTCGTTCCTATCACCAGGTCCACAATATCGATAATATAATAGGCTACGGTCATAGTCCTATATTAGGCTCCCTTAACTTAAACCATTTAGATGGAGTCCAACAGCTATTAAATGTTTATTTTGCCACGGGCCCGGGCTTATATATATATATCATGGAGATACTCATACTTACAACTACCTTATCACTATACACATATATGCGAAATACTTAACCTACATTACACTATATGCCTTCCATTATCCTTAGGGACTCTTGGATTTGTACTCTTTATATGACTGACGTGAGCGCGTCTCGTCTCAGCCCGGTCAGCATCTTTCTGAAGGAGCACTGTGACAGGGGTGAGAAACTTAGTCACCTCCCATGGACCACACCACTTGGGGCATAGCTTTGCAGATCTTTTGTCGACCGCGGAGCTCAAGGGGAACTCTTTGCATAAAACAAGATCTCCAACTTTAAACGAAACGGGAATCCTCCCTTTGTTATATTCATTAGCCACCCTTTTCTGTGCCCTCCTAAGATGGTCCAAGACACTCCTACATCTATCCTCCCTGGATACCTCGTCACTATCCTCTAACAGGGGATGAATGTCCCAAATATTAAATAAAGGGTGGATCAGCTCCCGCCCGAGGAACACGGACGCAGGGGAGCATCCTGTTGATTCGTGATAGGCGGAGTTAAAAGCCATATTCAAGAAATCTAACTCCCTATCCCATTTCTGTTGTACCTGATTATGAAAAATGGTCAGGGCTATGCCCAGGTTCCTGTTAAACCTTTCTACATGGTTGGGTCCCGGGTGGTAGGGACTGGTGGTAATATGCCTAATGCCCCACCCAAAGCACATATCATGGAAAGTAGTGGATCGGAAACAAAGTCCGTTATCACTCACTATGGCCTTGGGGGCCCCAAAGAATGCCCACACTCGTCGACACAGGGCGTTTACAGTAGTTGTAGCTTTCATGTTCCTTAAAGGAATCAATATAACGAATTTGGAAAATGCATCGACCAAAACGAGAATACAAGTGTTACCTAGGGTTGATCGGGTGATAGGCCCCACATAATCAACGAACACCTTCTCCCAAGGGCGTTGGGCTACATCGGCCGAATGTAACCCAACCTTGGAATTATGGGCCGGTTTGGCCATCAGACAATCATCACACTGACTAACCCATTTCTTAACGTCCTGATATTGCCCAGGCCAAAAGAATTCTCTTGAGATTTTCTTGACAGTCTTTAATACACCAAGGTGACCTCCAAATACCGAATCATGAAAATACTTCATTAACATCGGGCGTACAGACACTGGAACAACCACTTTCTTACCTTTTCCATTAGCAAGAGTAATTACAAGAAGATCCCTCAATATAGAATATTTCCCCACTTGTTCCCCTTTCCTGATCCTTTCCATAATTTCCTGGCACCATGGGTCACTGCCCTGATGATCCCTGATAGAAACAAAGGACTCTGGTATCGATTTAATGACCAAAGACGCGGGCGTGATTTCCTCTGCCCCAATGGGATCACAGTCTTCTGCCATGCGTGATAGAGCGTCCGCAGTAACATTGAGTTTCCCCGAGATGTGGTGGGTAGAAAATTTGAATCGAGATAGCCTCCAAACCCATCTTCCTACCTTGCCTAGTTGTTTTGGATGATTCCACATCCATGCCAGCGCCATGTTGTCGGTATACAATTCAAATTTTCTCTGCTCTAAATAATCCGCAAACCGTTCTACCCCATTGACACATGCCAGGCATTCCTTTTCATAGGCACTGTACCTTCTCTCCGCCTCGGTGAGTGTCCGGCTAGCGAACGCTACCGGCCTAACACCCTCAGGGGCCCGTTGAGAAAGCACAGCTCCCAGAGCAACTGCCGAAGCATCCACGTGAAGAAGAAATGGCATAGAAAAGTCGGGCATCCGCAATACCTCGGGAGAGATAAGCTTACTTTTTAGAAGATCGAAGGCACGAGCCTGCTCCACACCCCAACGAAAAACAACACCCTTCTTTTTTAAAGAGTTAAGAGGCGCGGCTATTTCAGAGAAGGATGGAATGAACCTAGCATAATATGCGCACATCCCAATGAAACGCATGACACCCTTAAGATTTCTGGGCGGGGGGTATTCAACAATGGGGCGGATGCGCTCAGGATCAATGAGAAGGTTACCAGAACAGATAACATAACCTAGATATTTAATAGACGGCTTCGCCCACGTTACCTTATCCGGATTAACTGTTAAGCCTACTCTACGCAAGCGACTTAACACTTCCTCTAAATGCTTCACATGATCACTCATCGAGTCGCTATACACACATATATCGTCAAGATAGTTGAATACATAATTAAATTTAATATCAGCAAGGACGTGATCAAGAACGCGACTCAATGCCTGTCCACCAATACTACACCCGAGGGGACGCGATTAAACTCATACTGTCTCCATGGGGTGACAAAGGCTGTATATTTTTTTGAAGATTCCACCAGGGCACATTGTAGAAAACTCGCATTAAGGTCAATTAAACTGAATACTTTTGCTCTACCTAGGTGCTGAAAGGCTGAGTCGATACTCGGCATCGGATAAGGATCGAACTGGATTTTTTTGTTGATTTTTCTATAATCCACAACCAATCTATAACCTTCCCCCTTCTTAGGTATAATGAACGCGGGACTGGCATAGGGAGAAATAGAAGGACGTATGACACCTTTGGACTCTAAATCATCAATCAGCTCTCTGAATACTTTCATCTTGGGGGGGGAACAAGAGTATGGACCTGACCTTACAGGAATATTGTCCTCCACCACAATCTCATACGGTAATACATCACATTTTCCCAGTCTACTCGTAATAACATCAGGAAATCTCTTAATAACCCCACTAATTATTTTTTCATCCCTATTAGTGACGCACATAGAAGCAATAATAGAAGAACGACATAAAGCAATTTTATTTCTTGGGGCAAATTCGAAAGACAATTCTCCGCGACTAGAATTAATTATCGCACGGGTTTCCACCAAAAAATCGTTTCCCAAAATGATATCATAGGGGAGGGCAGGAACACAAAACAAACTTCTTTTCCAAGAAAAACCAGTTATTTTTAGGGTTACTTTTACCCTCTTACTTGCAATCAATAACTCTCCATTTCCCACTATAAATGGCTTAGTAACCATATTTTCAATATGAACTTTCTGTGAACTAATAATGCCATCCAAAAATGTAGAGTTAATAAAGGATCCACTAGAGCCCGTATCTAGCAAAGCAAAACCATCCTTAGATCCAACCGTAACTCTAACAACAGGAGAACAAGGGGAATTATACTTTTTTTGTGAAGCGGCCCCCCTTTCTACCCTCCACGTTAAGCGTTTCCCGCCGTACAGTCGCGTTGATAATGCCCAAAATGACCACAACGAAAACACTTAACGCGAGATACGTCTACTCGTCTTCCCGACCTAATAACTCCAAGGGACCTTACTCCCCGGTCGGCAGAAATACTAGGGCCAAGTGGAGCAGTCGCTGCGGCTGAAACTGCCCTATTCTGAGTGAAGCTATTTTGAACTCGCGCAGGAAATTTTTCAAGGTACTCTTTTTCTGCTAGTAATGAACCCTCAATATTACTGGCCAATGAATATAATTCTGCCAGGGTGGATGGTTTGTATGAAAATATAAAATGTCTCCGCGTCAACGGGGAAACATTTTCTAAAATAATCTCCACTACCTCCTCCTCCGCTAGGTTGAGATTTAATATCTCCGCGGTTTCAGAGATAGCCAGGATAAATAACCGAAATGGTTCCTGGGGCCCTTGAAAACGCCTCAATTTCTCATTATAAAGTTTCTCTTTCTCTCTCCTAGAACACAACGACTCAAGGATACGACCTTTTACCCCATTCCATGAAATGCCTAATTGTAAACATTCGGAAACTAGGTGCGCTAAAAAACCTGACGTTCTCCCTAAACATAATGTAAGGAATTCAATATCGTCTACCAGCCGAAGTTTAGCAATTCTATTAGCCTCTAACAGAAAATTAAATAGATTGGCACAGGACTGACCATCACAAACAGGAAGTTGTTTCAAACGTTCACTTACTACTTTACTCTGAGTTTTAGAGGAGACTGTCACCGGCTGATGACTAACTTGAGTTACCGGGGGGGGGATAGCTTGCTCACGAGCCCCATTTAAACCTAAGTGATCTGACTTGCCTGACTCGACTTGTTCCAGAGAGGGATGGCTAATGTCATAACTAATATTATCATTATCTTTTTTGTCTGACTTACTGAAAGCCTCAGACAGCATGGATCGCAACGCCCCCACAGTAGCTTCGGGGTGGAATGATATGTTTCTGGCCTTGAGCTCCCGGTGAAGATCTCCAAGTTTAAGTCCATAGATCTCGGATCTGCTGCTGATCATGCTTCCGGTGGGGTGGCCATGTCGGAGGATGAGTTCATGAAAAAGTTTAAAAAACACAATTATTATAGTGAAGTTACACTTACGCGCACTCTATTAGCAGAGTAGCGCAGCTTGTAATCCAAAGCTCTAGATATTAGAGGGATTCAATACAAAAAAAAATTTAATTTATTAAATAATTTAGAAAAATAGGAGTGCGAAGTGTAAACATTTATTTTTTTTTTTTGTGTGAAATATAATTAGGGTACACAACCCCTCTCCTAGAAGGAGGGTAATTCCCTGTTCTCCCTTTAGTGACCAATTTAGTTTTAATACGACGAGGACGAAGGGCTAAGTTAAAAAGGACAACAAAATTATATGTATCTAAACCTAAGGATAAATGGCATAATTATAATAGTAAAAAAATTCATGTCTTAATGAACTTTGCTTTTATTTCAATTAGGGCCCCATATTCAAGAACATATCACTTCTTCAAAGAATCTAAGCATATTCTTTTTTTTTTTATCAATATCTGTAAAAGCTGAATAAAAACAATCTATTATTATTGTTTTTTACAAGACTTTCTATTTATAGTACGTGTATTAAATTTTTTAAAGTCTAGCTTATAAACATGGCGTATAAAATTTTAAAAAACTTAAATGAGAATTTTAGCAATGACTTATTTTAGTGCAAGTCAAAAAATTTTAACTAACAGTATTATAGTTCCGTGATTGCCCCATTAAAGATCAGCCTACGCATGGGCGTCTCCACAAATTCCGGAATCCCCAAATTAGAAGTAATACAGAATAAACTTAGAAATTCTCACATTAAACGTTAAGGGGTAATTCCTAACTTTATCATAAGAAAAAATTATTATTACCATTCTGCCATGTTCAAGAACTATGCAAAATAATTCCTAAGTTAGATACATAACGTTAACTATACAAGAATAATTATTAACGTCCCGCATTCCAACAACTAAATCATTAAGGCCTAATATTATAAACTTCTTAATATGGATATTAAGACAACCGCTTTGAAAACATAATTTTAAAGTTAAATAACTGAATCCAAGTTGATAAACAAGATTTGGCTAACATTAGAAAAAATTCAAAACTCGCCCTTTAAAAAATTCCCCACATTACTTTGTATTATAAGTAAAGTCCTATTTATCATGCGTAACATAAGTGAAGTTATTTTAATATTTTGTAAAATAAATGAATATTCATCTATGACGGTAAATAACAATAAATATTACGTAAAGCCAAAAGGGAAATTTTTGAAAATTACATAATATTTATTTTTAAGCCGAAAAAAAAATTTCTCCTTACATTATATGAGTCTGCCTTTGAAGCCCAAGCTTCGTCAAAGTCCGGGGCCTAATCCAAGAGTGGCTGCTATCTTTGGGGAAAACAGTCTCTTATATGGCGCAACTATCGAACACTCGAGACGGAATTACACCAAGGAGGGGATCACAGATTATAAACACATGGAAAGGGGGAGATGCGTGGTACTATGGTGCGTTGAGAAAAATTCTATCAAGGGGCCTAGGCTCTTCCACGCTGTTCTCGGCGTCCATGTTCTTGAGACAAGTGGTGGTGCGTAGCGGCAAAATGCAGCACTAGGATCATCGCTCTTAGATGTTGCACTGTTGTTATCGTGTGTGGACGTCCTTTTCGCTCGCTCGTCCGGTCGGTGAAATTGGGTAAGCGCTGTTCTTGTTGACTCTCCCTTTTTTAGACGCTTGCAGCAATAATTGCTACATTTGTTTGCATCCTGTACGGACTAACACAAAAAATTGATGAATTATAAGTACCAATTTTCCTCACTAGATGGCACAGAATGAAAGTTATTAATAAATGAATATAAGTTTGACATATCATAATAATTTACCCGTAAATAACAAAATATTGAAGGATTCATACAGTAACGCGTGTGTTACCTGTACGCTATATACCATATTTATTGATTTTATTTCTAGGTACACCATTTGGAGGTGAAATAATTGTGCACACATGTCTTGTTACTCACAGACAAATATTGTTTATAATTCGATATAACGACTTTGTCGTATTTCGTGCTACATGAAGGATTTCGGTAAATACTCGCATTTTCATGTGTAAAATTTGCCTTACACGTCTAGAGAAGTGATAGTGAATAATTATCGAGTCAACTATCATTAATATTTTATCTACTTATTCTCTAGAGCACGCTCTATAGTTAATATTTGATCTGTTGATTTTCATACAACACACTTGGTTAAATTGTCTTCCTATGTAAAGACTGTTCAACATCTTTTACCAAGCTTACCAACCTGACGCGTCATATGCATTTACAACACGGTACTGGACTTAGAAAATGTGATGAGTGTGGACAAGTTTTTAGTCGGAGTGACAACTTACAGAGGCATGTTTCCTCACATATTCGGGAGGTGAAGTCATTCGAGTGTGATAAAGGCAGTCGAATATCTATTGGGAATCTCAATAATGATGAAGATTATGCCCCTTGCATTTTTTCAGAAGTTTGAAGGGTAAAACTTTCAAAACCCCCTTTTAAGATTTTCCCCCTCAAAAGATGGGCTTTTTTTTTACCCTTTTTTAAACCCCGAAATTAAAAAGAATTTGGAAAAGCAACGTTGGGTCCAAAATTTAATGAAATTTGGGAAATTTCTTAAATGGTATAAATTTTCCCTGTGTTTTTTTCTCTGTTTTGGTGAGGGGGAGATGAAAACAATCACCCCTTACTTTCGAGAAAAATGTATGGTAAACTCTAAGCCCTGATAAATTTTTCAACCCAAAGATTGAGGATGCCTGCACAAAATTTGATTAAAGAAAGCTTCTTCTTTCCACCAAAAAAAGGAAATTTTGGTTGGTCTGGGACCTGTGAAAAAATTTTGAGTTTAAAAATATCTAAAAAATTTTCCCCTTTGGGGCTGTTCCCAGTTATTTCCTTTACCACAAGAGTTAAATAAAAAAGGGCTTTGTTCTAATTAAAAATTAAAAAAATTCTGACAGAAAATGTTTTCTTTTGGCGGGTGTTTAGAATTTATAAAACCGAACTGAAAATTGACGCTAATGGAGTGATTTAAGTATATTCTTTGGGAAAGGAAAAATTAAATAGGGTTTGGTATTGAAACCCTGTGAAATACCAAAATAACAAAGTTTGAAAAAAAAAAATAATGTATCTTTTAAAAGTGTACGGCTACCGGGGGAAAATTTTCCCCTTTTTTAAAAATTAAAAAGGGTTTTTAGTCGGGGACAATCAGGGGTTTGCTTTCTTTCCAAGGGGGTTTGGGGGACATTATTGTTTTTTCAAGAAATTGAGAGATTGCTAAGCCATGAGCAGACACGATGGTAAAGGCTTTATATTCCCAAATTTTGTTTGATGAATTTTCCAATGAAAATTCGGGGTTTAAAAAGCATAGTGGGGAGGGGTGTGATTTCGATGTCAAAAGTTTCAGATGCCTAAGGAAGAGGTTTAAAATATTGAAATTTTAAACATAAAAAAACTATGCTAAAAACCCCGTAGTGATTATGCAAATTTTTAAATGTTTTTAATTTTTAAAATATCGGGGTGTGAAACCAAACCCCTAAATCACTCATCAACTACAAAAAATGACAAAGCACTTCCATAAGGTTTTTATACATAATAGTCGTTTGGGAAGGAAAAATGTGTGAAAACTCCGGTGCCCTTTGGTGGAAAAAAATGTTGGGGACACCTTTTTATAAACTTACGGGAAAAAAGAAACTATGATCCCCCGATGAAAAAAAATGTTGCAATATGGCATCCCCGAACAAGAAAATAAAATTTTTTTTGTAGTGTATGTATTATCGGGTTGAAGGAGCTGGGTCAAGACGCGTTCGTGCCATGTATTCAGTGGGTTTTCGGGGGGATCTCAAAATTGGGGCAAAAATTTCAAAAAAAAAAATTAAAAAGGGAATTTCCTTTCTTTTACACAATTTAAAAAATTTGACCCCCAAAATTTTTATCTTTGCAAAAATTTGGGGAAAAGTTTACGGGACAAAAGACTTTAGGGACCCCAATAACTTTGGAAAGAAATATATCTATTCGCCTTGGCCATTTTAAATTTTTTGGGACTCTTTCCCCAGTTTTTTAAGAAATTTTCTCTTAAAAAAATTTGGTTGAGAATTTGTTGTTTTTGGGGAAAAAAATAAATTTAAGTTTCCCCTTTAAAATTTTCCCCTTTCGTTTAAAGTGTTATGTACGAAAAGGTGTTTTTCCCTTAGGGACCATGGTTTGGGCGCCGAAAGGGGAAAAGATAATAAATTTCCCCCAAAATCTGCCTTTTTTAATTCGTTTGAAACCAAAAATTTTTGGGAAAGTGACTACGTCATCCCTAAAAATTTTGTGGGGGGAACTTTAAAATTGAAAACTATGGAAGATTATCAAAATTTTTTAACTTTAGTGATTTTTTTACTTTTAGGAGTTTCGAATATTTCGTTTTTTGGTTTTAAAGTATTTAAATTAATTGTCAAATTTTTTTTGCACAACCCCGGCCCTAGCATGGGCAGCCTTTTTAAAAGATGCCCCAAAGGTTGATTTGGGAAAGCTATTAACTGAAATTAAAATGCATTTATTCATTGAAAAAAAAGGGGATCGGGGTGGAGTGTCTATGTTTCTAAAAGGATTTGAAAGCAAAACCAACCCGATACGAGGATTTTAAATCCTAAAAAAAGGAGGTAAAGTTTTCACATAGGGTTTTTTGTAAAAACCTTACAAAAATGTTAGGGTTGACCCTTTTCTCGAGTAATTTTAGGTGTTTGAAAAAGAGGGGGAAAAAAGCAGGCTAATTTTAAAAATTTCGGTTGTTGATGATAGCATGTCGGTTATATTTTTAAAAGGGGAAATTAGAGTTGAAAAAATTCATGGCGAACACAGTGATACCACTTGCTCCTAAAAAAGGTCTGTACCCCTGAGTGTTTTTCCCCCATTTTTCAAGGTTTTATGCAAAAAAATATGATTTTCCCCACGGGGGGAAAAACAGAAATGTTGTCCCCAAAACCAAAAAGTAAAAAAAATTATGTGGTACACACCGAAATTTTTAAAAATGTTTTTTCCTTGGGCTTGAAGTTCAAAGATACCCCAAATTCCTAATTTAAAATCAGGGGTTTGGGTTTAAAAACCCCATATTTGTTTTTAAAAACCCTGGGCAAAAAAAACGCTTAAATGGTTTTAAAAAGGACTTTTAAAAAAACTCATGAAAATTTGAAAGTATTCGGGAAAGTCGATGGAAAATCAAAGAAATCGTGAAAATGTTCAATTACTAAATAATGAAAAAAGAAAAAGAAGCATATAGTTTCCCCACATTTATTGCTTATACAATTTTAAGGGAAAAGAGTTATTTGGGTTGTTACATGAAAAAAAAATAAGCCTACTTTTGAATAAGCCTATTTAGGGGCCCCTTTTGAAAATCTTAGTTATAAGAAAGGTTATTTGTATAATTTTCTTTTAATTATGTTAAGAAAAAAATTTTGGAAAAATGCAAAGTTTATTCACGAAAAAGCTCCCTTTGTTACGAACTAAAAACAGAAAATTGTTATGTGGATTTGTTTGAATAATTAGTCCGTTCCCGGCCCATTTCAGACACCCAAAATCCATTTTTTGACATTTTAAATGAAATTTAAAATTGCTTGGGTAAAAATTTAAAGGTTGGGGATGAAGGGAGAGTGCTTTTTCAAAGAATTTGGGGGTTGACCTAAACTCTACTCCATTCAAAAGGAGATTTTTTGAGGTGAAAAAATTTGGTAAAGTGTAAAAAAACCAATTCTAAAATAGAAAATTAACATTCTATTAAAAAAAATTTTTTAAAAAAGGGGGGGGTTTTTTTAGTTTATCCCCGTATGTTATGAAAAGAAGGGGAAAAACATACGTGTACTTTTCCCCTTTGAATTAAATTGCACAAATCAAAGGAGATGAAAAACATTTATTTTAGAAAATTGGATGCAACATCTTTGCATACGGTCCCCTAAAAAATTTAAAAGACAAATTTGCCCAACCCAATGGAGAAAAAAATTTAATAAAAATCACCCTTTAAAATTTTAAATTCGAAAATAGCTCGGTGCTTGTGAATTCTTACCCTGATTTCATCAGGTGAAAACAGCAGGGGTTTACCCAAAATTTAAATTAGTTTATTTTAAAATTTTAGTTTGGGTTGGGGAATGATGTTACTCGCTTTCCCCTTGCCCCCGGGGAAAAACTTTTAAAGAAACGGCTAAAAAGGTAACCCCCAAATAGTAGTAATATTATAATTATAGGTTGGTGATTTATAAAAGTTTTATAAAATTAAGGGTTTAAGTTTTTTAAAAAAGGTCGGGTTTTCCCCAACCCACCTTCCCCCCCTAAATTTTTTTTTTAAAAAGTGTAGGGAAAAAAAACCCTTTCCCAAACCCAAAAAAACTCAATTTTTGTATTCTTGCTCAACCATCTTGTTGAACCCGAAAAACTGTCACCATGGAAAAAAAAAGGGTTGTAGGGTCACGATTTTATTCTTGCCCTAAATTTGTCTCCCCAAAAACCCTGGCCCCATCATTCCTTTGTTTGACGCCCGCCAAACTGTGCCATGTATTAAAATTTCTAAATTATTTTTAGGCCATTTCTTAGCATTTTATGTATAGGAAAACATTAAATTTATTTGTTGTTGTTTAAAAAATTTTGGGGGTTGGGTACCCCGTTATGGCATTTGGGAGGAAAAGGTTTCATATCTGGGTGGGGGAGTTGGTGGTTTTATCCCATCCCTCCCCAAATAAACTCTGGAAAAATTTTCCTCCCTTTACTCCTCCGGTCCCTTTACGGATAAAACTCCGTGCTTTGAAAAAACGACCCCCAAAAAAACAATTTTTTTGATTTTGTCCGGGGATAGGGGCCCCCAATAGGGGATTCGAGGTCCCCGATTGTGCATGTGTCAGGAAAGAGTTGCGACAAAAACCCCCAAGATTAGTCATAGGAAAAAAAAACATGTTGTGCGACCCCCCCTAACTGTTGTTTCCCGTGCCCCTGCTTTTTGCTGTAAAAAAAACCGGGGGGTTGAAGGTTCCCGACGGTCGGGGGGATGGATCCTCCCGCCGTGATTTTTGGAAACAGCCCGTTTAACAAAAAACCCAAATTTTAGTAGATTTTGTAAAGGGGTAGTGGCCCCTAATTTTGTTTCCCGTGGCCCCGGGATTGTGCAAAATTTGAGTCCCTGGTTCCCGGACAAAAACAGCAATGATTCGTCTAAAAAAAATTTGGTTGTGGGGTCACAAATTTTTCCCTTGCCCCAACTTTTTCTTTTTGGGCCCCCAAAAATTTGGGCCCAAGGTTGCGACATAACACGAAATGTTTTATCATTGAAAAAACCCCAAGGTTTTGGGGTTTCATTGTCCCCAAAAGTCGGGCGTCGGGGTGGCAAAGGGAAGGGGGGTAAAAAAACCAAATTACCACATTCCCAAACCGACTACCATAGCACAAGGTTCATGGGTTTTTCCCGGGGACGGGACCCTTTGTGACAGAAGAGCAAATGTTTTTTCTAGGCCGTTCGGGCCTTTTTGCGAAGGAAACTTTCCGTGCCTTTTGCCCCCCAACGCCCTAAACCCCGGGACCCCTCTTTTCCTACCAATTTTTTTAATTAACAAAAAAAACTGTCCGGGTATCCCAGCAATAAAATAACAAAAACTCCAACCCTTAATCCTCCAAATTTAAATTTTAAAAATTTTTTTAATTAACAATCTTTTAAAAAATTAAAACACCCAAAACCCAAAATTGCCCGTGCAACAAAAACCCAACCCATCAATCGGGGGAAAACCCGAGCTAAAAGGAATACAACCACAGCCCCAAAAAGAAACCCCCCAGGGAAAAAATTGAGGGAAGGGGCCCAAAAAACCTGTAAGGCATTAAGGAATTAAATCTTTATATTAATAAAGCGGAATCCCAATAAAATATGTAGCCCTTAAAAGATATTTTTTGTATTAAATTAAAGGGAAAATTTTACTAAAACAGTGTTTTTAGTCAAGCGCTTTAAAAGGTCTGTTTTAAAGTCGCAGGTAAATGATGTACAAAATCGTAATCTTTTCTTATTTTGAAACGCAAAAAAATTTTAATCCTCTTCAAACAGTTTATGGCTTAATTTTTTGGGCCCACTCTAAATTCCCCAAAAAAAAGGGTTTTTCCCAAACTCCGAATCATCATTTAAATCAATATTTATTTAAAAAATTTTTTTAAAACTTTCGGCCTTCTTTAAATGTAACCCCATCTAAAACCCAGATTCTCAGTTTAACTTTACAACAAAGATCTCGCAGTTTTTGGGAATTCTCAAAGGATTTCTTTTTTTCCCAAAATTAAACCTTTTGCATTTTTAAAAGTGAATTATAATATAAAATACTGAAATTTTTAAATTCTTTATAAAATAAAACAGAAAGGGGCTATTTTTTAAAAATTTTAGTTTTTTCCTTTTGGGTTAAAAATTTTGGGACCACGGGGTCTACCCCTTTGAAAAATATTATTTTAAAAAATATAAAAAAAAGCATTGTATTCTATTTGTTTCAAATTTGTATTGTTTCTCTTTTTTAAAAAAATAATAAACACATTTACAAATTTTTAAATTAAAATTCTTTTAATTTTTTAAAATTTAATTACAAACCAAAAAACATTTTTTTTTTAAATTTAGTTTTTGGGTTTATTTGGGGATAAACGACACTCCCTTTAGGGGTTTCTTCTAGCTTTTGATAAAATTGATCCAGACTTCAGTAATAAATCTAAAAAATAAACAGATTTTAAAACACGAAAGAAAAGCTGTGATTTTTAGTTTTTCCCCATATTTAAAATTTTAAAAAGGTTTTTTTCATTTTTGGATTTTGGCGGGTTAGGAATCTTTCATAATTTATTTGTTTTGAAGGGTTGGGGAGCTATTTGATTAAGAAGGGTTGAAAACAGTTTCAGGGGACATTTTTAAGGCCGATCTTTATTTAGAAATGCTCACTCGTTTGCCCCCCTATTTTCCCCTCGGTAAAAAGCCCCTTAATAAATGTTTTTTGAAACCGGGGGGAGCCCCAAGTAGGGGAGGGTTTTTATTTTTTTTTTTTATTTTTTTTAATTTGGTTGGTATTTTAAACCCAATCTTTAAAAATTAAGTTTTTTAAATGTTTTTTTTTTTTTATATTTTTTGTATTAAAAATTTTATTTTTTTTATTTAAAATATTTAAAAACTGGCTAAGCACCAAAATTTACTTTTTTACTAAAAGAAAGTTTTAAATACTTTTAAGGGATTTCTTTTTTTCCGGGCTTTTTTAAACCTTTAAAGATATATTTCTTTTTTTCAGTTGACTTGTTTTAAAACTTTTTTTTTCCCAAAAAAAGGGCCCATTTTTCTTTTTTTTTTTTTCTTTAGCTGCACGTGTAAAGGGCATGGTCTAAATTTCCCGGGAAAAATATTACGTAGAAAAATAATGAAGGTGTTTTAGTGACCCCTAGCCAGTTTTTAGTTTCGCGCTAAAAAGAAATTTTTTCCCTTTTGGGTTTCGTTGAAAAAAAATTTTCGAGATTATCTTTTTTTACGGGGTTAAATCAACAAGGAAAAGTAGAGTTTGGGCCCTTGCTGAGCCAGTTGAGCTCTTTTAACTGTCTGGGTTTTTTAAAAAATGAACTCGTTTTAAATTTTGTTGAGTTTAGAATCCTGTTTAGGGGGTTTGGGGGTGACTACTAGTCTTTTTTGTAATTGATAAAAAAATGGCAAAAAAAACTTAAAAAATTAAAGTACGAGGAAGTTTAATATTCAACAATATCCCCCCAAATTATATAACTCGAAAAAAAAATATATATATATAATATTTAAAATGGCCCCTAATTTGGAGGTTTTATAAAAAAAGGCCACACAAAAAAGAAGTTTTAAAGAAATTTTTACATTTGGGGCATTAACGGGGGGACTTTAAAAATTTTTCACGTTAAATTTGGACCCAAGTGATGGGTAGCCTTTATATAATTGTTACAATTGGCCACAAGGCGGGCCACGAAAAACTTTGTAACGGGGTGGAAATCTTTACAATTGGCGTCCAACTGAGGGGAAAATTCAGGGAGAAGTTTTCAAACAGGGACCAAATCGAGGCTTAAACCAAACGCCCGGATAAAAAGGGACGATGTGTTTTCAGACTAAAGTTCAAACCAACAACGGGCGAAGGGACAACGAGGCGGGAAAAAAGGGACAAATAAAAAAACACGCCCAAAATAGAACAGATGCTCCCTAAGGGGAAAAAGAACGCCCAAGGGCCCGGGGAAATTCATTTCCCAATGGCAAAGCTGAGCTGCAAGGAAAACATCTAGCAGTGATCAAAACATTTAAAGGGAAAACCCCGGTGGACAAGGAAGGGTTAAAAAGTGACAAAAAGGGGGAAGAAAAAAATGATAAAAAAAAAACTACGGGGACAAAGTGGAGACCAAGGCAAAAAAAGGGATTTAAGACAAAAAATTTAAAAATCACAGATAACCCATAAACCCTTTAAAAAATTAATATTTTTTTAAAGGGAACACAGAAAACTTTTTTGCTGAAAAAAAAAAACAACCAACTTTAATTTTTTTGGAAAACACGGGGGAAAATTTATTTTATTTTAAAAGGGCGAAGAAAATAGAGAAATGTTACTAGGCAGTGAAAAAGGGACAATGGTTCAAATGACTCAGACTTTGATAAAAGGGGCAAAAAACCAAAAATTAGGGTTGATGAAATAAATTTTAATTTTGAAAAAAGAAAGAGTCAGATGAAAAACAGGCTATGTTCAAGTAGCAGCAGGCTAGAAAAAAATCAATTGCTTATAAAAAATTCATGGGGGAAAACAATATTTGCCACGGGAAAATGATATTGCACCAGATTTTGGTAAAGGAAAGAAATTTTTAAAATTAAAAAAAAAAGGGAGGTTTGGGATTTTGAAAAGAAAGTCTAGGAGTAAATAGTGAAGGAAAGGAAATAGTAAAAAAACCCAAAAGGGTGGGCGGATCCTAAAAAAAGATTTCCCATAAAACCCAAAAGATTTTGTTGGCCAAAAAATTTTTGGAAAGAAAAGCAGTAAAAAAACTTTTCAAAAAAAGAAGCAACTATTCAAAAAAATAGACGCAAAAAAAACCAAAAAAATAAAAGAAACTAATAAAAAAATTAACGAAAATAGTAAAAAAAATAAAAGAAATTTAGTTTTGATTAGGGTAAAAAGATTAAAAAAAGCCTATGGGATTTAAAAAAAAAAAATAGAAGAAAAATAAAAATTTTTTATGTGAGCAAATTGGGGCAAATTTGACAGATTTGTGAAAAAATTTTTTGGGGGGAATAGCCTTAAAAATTGCCCATGGGAAAAAAACTAATAAAAAATTTTAATATTTTTTTAGTAAATTTGGGGGAAAAAAGATTTAGAAACTTTGGGGGAGAAAAAAAATTTAAATTTAAAAGGATGGACAGGATAAATTTAAAAGAGAAAATTTTTTAGAGTCGAAAAAGAGACAAACATAAACAAAATTTAAAAATTTTGAAAATGTTGAAAAAGTTTTTAAATTTGGAAATTTAAAAAGGTTTTAGAGAATCAAATGGGTAAATTTGGTTTTTCAGGTCAGTCAGGAAAAAAACAACTTTAAAATTTTTGTACAGTCATTTTTTTGAAAGTGAGGTAAAAAAGAATTTTAATTACAACTCAGATAAGGGAAGGTTTCGTAATGAAAATGTAAAAAAAGGGGGGGAAAATTTTTTAAAGGATTGATTAGGAGAATAGTGAGTAAAGTGAAAAATTGAAAAGAAAAATTTAAAATTTTTAGTGAAAAATTTAACAAAAAAAAATTTTGGGGGGAAGTTGTTTTTTAGTTTTATGAAACCCCATTTCTTAACCAAAACCCAAGGGTTTAAAATAAAGGTGACAATTCTCTTTTTCCCAAAAGTACAGGGGACGAAAGGGAAAGTGTCAGCGTTATTTCCTTCCCAAAATAATTGAAGATTTAAAAAAAAGGGGACATTTTAGTGAACAAAAAAAGATAGAAAATAGGGAAATGTCTAATTTGAAAGGGAAAGTGGGGGTTTGGGTTGATAACTTAGAAAAATCATGGGAAACTTCCCAAAACAAGCAAAGGAAAACTTTTTTTGGGAAAAAGTACTGGTCACGGCCAATCAAGATGACCTTCTGCAACTTATTTTTAATGGCGGTATGATCCTAGAAACGGCCGAGAGTAAATTTCTTCTTTAATTCTTTTATCAGAAGAAAAATTTGAGTTTATCCAATAGAAGGCATATTTTTTGGGGGGAAAAACTTAACTTATCATTTCCTTTCCCGTTAAGAGTATTGTTTAGGTACCAACTTTGATAAACCTAAAGGAGATGGAAAGAATATTGTAGGTTTGATGATAGGAAAAAATCGAAAAAAAGGGAATGGGAAAGTAAAATTTAGCCCACCAAGGGAAAAATTTTAAAGGGGTTTTACGAAGGAACTTTTTCCCAATAACGTTGGGGGAAACAGTTGGGAACAGTAGGCCTAATAGACCCCTTTTTTTGATTTTAAGGTCAGGGAAAAAAGGACGTTTTTCCCCATCAAAAATGGAAGAGGGGGAAGGGGGAATCAAAGACCCCTAACCCTACAAACCCCAATCGGTCAAAAACAATAAGTAGGTCAAAAAAATGTAAAACTGCACAAGTTCTTTAAACCAGAGGTTTAAATCGGTTACGGGTCATTCCCAGGGATAGAAAGGCGGGAAAAACTGATTGCCCAATCAGTGTTATTTCTTTTCCCGTGGGGGTTTTTAATTTTGGAAAAGGGAAAACCGGCCCAAATTGGGGGGTTTTAATCTTTAAAATTTTGTTGTCACAATTATTTTTTTAATGGAAAGTAGGAGGATTTTTTTAAAGGGGGGAAGGGGGAATTTAAAGGGTTAGAATTCTTTTTTGGGCTTATTGTTTTCAGAAAGTATTTTTTTAAAAATTTTATTGTAATTAACTAAAATGATAAAGTGGTCTTTACAAGTGAAAGGATGTTTCATAAAAAACTGTTTTCATTGATCGTTGGGATGTATGTTTTTTTGGAAAAGGGACACAATAAAGGGTTAATCTTTTGAAAAATGTATTTTTAAAGTTGGGAAAATCAAAAAACTGTTAATTTTCAAATTAAAATGTTGTTTAAAAAAAATTTTCAGGGGTTAAAAATAATACTTATGAGAAAAGTTTAAAAATTGTTGAAAAAATTTCTTTGGGTTTTGGTATTTATCGAGCCCATTTTATTGTAAAAATTGGTAAAATAAAGTTTTTATGTTGATTAAGTTTTCAAAACACAAAAAATTTAGTTGTGTATTGATTCCATAAGGAATAAAAAATAGACTTGGAGTCTAAAAGATAATTAAAAACATCCAGGTACCGGGGTTTGGGTTTTTGGGAAAGAGGTAAACTTCATGTTTTCATAAGTTTGAGAAATTGAAAAGTAAACGTGATTTTAAATTAAGATAAAAAATTTGGTAACAATAAAATTTAAAAAGTAAAGGTTTAATTTTTATTTTTAAAAAAAAAATTTTCCCAATGTGAAGAGTTTTATGTTTTGACTTAAAGGCTTAATCATACCCAATTTAAAAAAAAATTTAGTTTAGTTGTGAAATACAAAAGTTTGTAAAAGAAAAAAGGAGTTTTTTTGATTTTACAGGAAGGGGTTTGTTTTTTTTTAATATGTAAAGTTTATTGTTTGAAGCAAAGGGTTTTGGCCTTTAAAAGATGACAGAGTAAGAGTTTTGCTATGATTATTCACATTTAAAAAATTGGTGGGTTTATAGGGAGTTTTTGGGGGTTAAAATGACAACGATTGAATTTTAAAGGGTGTTAGGAAGGAGATTTTGGAGATAAGATATGAGGTTTTTGGCTTTCAGGGATATTTAGTTGAGAATTTTTAATTTTAAAGGAAGTTAGTTTTCCCAAAAATCTTTTTGTAATAAAAAAAAGGGAAGAGGGAGTCAAGGCTTTTAAACGATACAGGAAGGCTTACTGTTTAAAGGTTTTTGGGGGAAAAAATACAGTTAAAAAAAACCAATTTTTTTTGTGAAATAAAAAACAAAAAATAATGAATGACTATCAATATTGTATTTTGTGCAAAAAAGTAATCAAATTTAAAAATTACAGTAGGGAAACAAATTGGGAAAAATTTAAATTCTTTAAATTTTAAAGGGTTTTTATTAAAATGTTTTGGGTTTTTGTAATTTTAAACAAAAGATGTTTTTAAATTAAAAAAAATAGGGAAAAATCAAATTTTAAGTTGAAAATTTTGATTTAAATTTTTATAAAAAGTATGGGTTTTTGTTTAATTGAAGCAATGTTTTTTTTAAACTTTAAAAAAGGTGTAAAAAAAAATTGAAGTGAAAAAAAATGCAAAATAAAAAAATTCAAACCCTTCCCTTTTTTTAAAATAAATAGAGGTTGGGGGGAAAAGAAATTAAAGTTGGAAAAACCCAAAGGTACAAATGTATGTAATATCAGAATGTCATATTTAAATACCAAAAAGTGATTGGTGTTTGTAAAAGAAATTTAAAAATATCAGGGTTTTTGAGAGATTTAAAATTGAGGTGAGGTAATTTAAAACCCAAATAACAAAATAAATTTTTAATCAAGTAACAAAAAACAAGTTTTAAGTTGGGTATTTTAATTTTTTTTCGGTATTTTTCAGATGTTAAAATGTTCTTCCCTTCATTTAAATGTTAGTTTTTAAGAAAAAAATGAAATTTTTTAGAAAAAAAAAATTTGTGTAAAATTATGGACCCAAATTTTAGTATTGCAATGTTAAAAAAAAAAATATATAAAAATTTTATATTCAAAAGTTTTTTTTTGACAAGACAAAAAAGAAAAACATTTTATGTGAAAATCTCTATGCAACAAAAGCATTTTATAAATAATTGTAATTTTTTTAGTTCAAAACTCCCCTTTTAAAATAATAATTTCTTTTTTTAATTTGGGAAATTAAGTATGACTTGCATACCCTTTTAGGAAATTATGTTTAGTAAGTAAAGGGTGGTAATTTAAGGGATGTAAGTGAATATTGGGATTGTTGCTGTGAAAATATTGCAGTTTTATTTTATCCGCAATAAAGGGGAAAAATACTGTAAAAAAAATCGATTTTTTCCCAGTTTTTTTAACATTTGAGATAATTTACTTTTTTTAGTTGATTGAATTAAATTATTTTTTTAAGAAAAGGCCCCCAAAGTTTTTTTTTTTATTTCATTTATTTGCACGTGTCCCGGGCCATGGTTTTTAATTCCGGGGGAAAATTTTTCGGGGTAAAAAATAGGGAAAGGTGATAGGATCCCAAACCGATTTTGTTTCGCGCCCCAAAGATTAAAATTTCCCTATTGGGCGATGAAAAGAAATTCGAGATTATCCCTTTTTCTTAAGGGGTTCAAAAATCCCAAAAAGGCAGTTAAAAAAAGCTTGGCTTGTGAGCCCGTTTTAGAAATCTCTACCGTTTGGGGTTAGTTGAAATGAAATCGTCTTAAGTAGTTGGAAAAGAATCCTGTCTTAGGTGGTTGAGGGCTGACTTCTTGTTTATGTAAAATTTTTAAAAAAATGTGCAAATAAAAATTAAATATAAAGTACGGGAAGTTTAAAAATTCAAAATATCAACCCCCAAATTTTTAACCTCTGAAAAAAAATTAAAAAAATATAAAAATACTTTTCAAATGGGGGTTTAAAAATGGAGGTTTTTTAAAAAAATGGAAAGAAAAAGAAGAAGAAATTTTTTGTATTGTTAAGTTTGGATTAAAGAGGGCATTTAAAAAGTTCCAAAGGTTTCATTTGGGGAAACCAACGTGAGGTTTGATTTTATATAATTGGTTTCAATTGGCGGTCAACGCGGGGACGAGAATTTGTAAAATGTGGAAATATGTTACCTACCCCACCCTTCGTTGGTCCCCCCCAAGTTTTTTTATGTTTTGGGCCTTCCCCCGCCCTGAGGTAGTGGGGTTTATCCCCCTTTCCGCCCTTGGGGGAGGCGCCTACCGGGTTGGAGTCCGTTTTCCCCCATTTTTTTAATATCTTTTCCTTTAAATCCCTAAGTTAAACCCTATTATACTAAATTAACAAAACTTATTAGTTAAATTAGTTGTAGATGTTTTTGCCGGGGTCTCTACTTAAAATCGATGGGGCCAGGGGGATGCCAACCAGCCCTCTTTTTTTATCTTAACCCCGGGGAAAATGCCTCAATTCCCCTTTTTTTGTTGCCCCCAAATTAAGGATCAGCCGCTTTGGGTTTTTCCTGGTGGGTTTTTTCACGTCCCCGGTTTTTTTCTGCTGGAAAGTTTTGGGGGCCTTAGGTTTTCAGGGCAACCCCAACCTCCCTCAGGACCCTCAGCCGAAAAAAGGGGCTTCCAAAGGGCCCCGCTGTGTGGTCCCCATCCGGCTAGTTATTTAAAAATCCCTCTATGGGTACCACTGGCGTTGGTCTAGGGGTCATCACTGTGCCATATATCTTTTTTCTTCATCATTGTATTCTTTTCGTTTGTTTTGTAGTTCTTGTTTATTATTCTTGGTTTTTCATTTTTGTTTGTTTAGTGCTGTCAGGGAATCGTTCCCGCTTTGTTGGTTTTTGTGGTTTTGGTTTCCCGGAGTATCCAAAAAAACTGGGTTTTCAGAATGTGTCCCACAAATAAATTTCCCGGGATTCCCAAATGGGAAGGGTTTTTGACTCTTGGGTTGTGAACATTCCAATTTTACATGTTTTGGGGTTATTTTTGTTCACAGGAACTCCTGAGGGCAATCGATACCGGTTTTTTAAGGGGTGTTGGCCCCCCAAAAATTTAAATTTTATTTTTTATTTTATTTAGTGTCCTTTTAAACCCAAACTTGGATCGTGTAAATTTTAAATTTAGATTTTAAAAGTATATTTCCGGGGTGGGTTTTCTCAAAGTTTGGGTAAATTTTTGGGTTTAATGCAATTTTTTTTGAAACGAAAAGTGAAGAAAAAATTTTTTTTATTTGGAAAATTAAAAGTTTCCATTTTAAGAGTTTTTTTAATTTAATTTAAAATAATTTCAATGAACCTTCAAACCCAAAAGCGTAAAAAAATTTCCAAAAAATTAAATGCCCAAATTAAATAAATTTTTTTGTATATTTTTTTTAAAAAAGTGTAAAAAAACGGTAGGTAAGGGCAATTAAAAGTTGACTTCTTTTAACTTTATTTTTGGTTCTTGTTCATTAAAAATTTAAACTTTAAAAAAAGTGAGGTTGTTCAATTTTTTCCCCCTGGAATATGGAAAAAATATCTGATTTCAACCCCGCAATTTCTTTAGGGTTTTTCCCCGGCCCTTTTTCCCCCGTTTTCAAGTCAGTGTTCAAGTGCTTTTATTGATGAAGGTTTTTTCCCGTGTGGTGAGTGTTAAAGGGTTTTAAAAAGTCCTTAGGGGTGGGTGAAGTGTTTTTAAATTTTGGGAAAAACCCAAATTTTTTTATTTTTTAAAAAATTTGGCCTACAAAAGTTTAAAGATGGCGAAGAATGGGGAAAGTTTGTAAAAGGCAAAGGGGGAAAAAGATTTCCCCAAGGCAATGAAACGCTTTTAGAAAAAATTTGGAAAGCCCCAAAACCCCAAAAAAAGTTGATTAAATACTTCAAATCTTTTTTTTTATTGCTCTTAAAATTTAAATTAAAATTTTTTAAAATTTTTTTAAATTGGAAACTAAAACCAAAAACCTTAAATTTTGCACGTCAATACCTTTCCCCGGGTTTTGAGGCTAATCCTGTTTTTAAAGGTTTATTTATCACTTTATTTTTAAAGGGTTTTTTGGGGCGGGGAAAATATATGTAAAAAAAAAAAACCCTTGGCCAATTTTTTTAAAAAAATAAAAACACACTCCATTGTTGATCCCAAAGGGAGCTTTTTTTTTTTTGCTGCCGTTTGAAAAATTTTTATTAAATTTTTTATGGTTTTTGGGAATTTTTAATTTTGGTAAAGCAGAAAATCACAACCTTGTAAAGGGATCCCTTTCCCCTAATTTGGGCAAGGACCGGGGCACCCTTACATTAAAAAAAATGATTTAAAGGGAGAAGAGCCCCCAGGCCACTAAAAGCCCAATAGGCCCCCAGTTGAATATTCGGCAAATTTTCTTTTTCTTTTAAGCCTCCTCAACCAAACCGTTTTTTGTTTTATAGTCAAAGGGGGGGGGGGGGGAAAGGGGGGAAAAGAATCCTTAAAAGGGAAAAAAAATTACTTTTTTAACCTTTCAAAAGTAAATTTTTAAAAAAGCATTTGGAAATAAATAAATATTTTTTTGGAAAAAAAATTAAAAATTTGATTATATTTGGAATTTTAGGTTTAAAAATAAATAAAAAAAATTTTATTTTTTTTATAGATATATGAAGACCGGGGTTTGCCCATAATAATTTCTGTTTTTTCCTTTTTATAACAAAATTTTGGCCCAACAATTATTTTTTGGGGTTAATATTCGACCCCTAAAGGGGGCCCCCGGGCCCGCATAGATTTTTAAATGACAACAATTACTAGCGCCCAGGTAACAACCGATTTCAAAACCGGATTGTTTATGACTTAGAAAATTTCAATTTACAAAAAAAAATAATTTTTGGCCAAAAAAATTATCTTTTTTAAAAAGGGGATAGTAAATTTATGGATTTTGCCATAAAAATAAATATAAAAATAAATTTCTTAAGGGCTATAAAAAATTTCCCCTATTTTTCCAGGGATTTCGCCTTAAAAGAAGTAGATAAAAAAAAAATACAAAAAATTTTTGTTGATGGTTTTAAACCCTTTAAAATTTTCCCCAAACCCGGAAGGGCAAAAAAAACCCAAAAATATATTCAACCCGTAAAAATTTATTACGCCCGTTGGGTAAGTAAACGTCTGTTTACCAAAATAGTAATTTAACCCCAAAAAAAAGAAAGTAAACCCCCAATTAAATTTTTTTTAAAAAAACCCTTTGGGAAAAAAAACCCTTTAGAGCAAGTGTCTAAACACACGGTTTATTCAAAAAGTGGTTTTTAAAAAAAACAGGCCCGTATATAAAACCCTTATTCTCTGGGGGAAAGGGGGGAAAATAGGGGGGAACAAATGAAATCAAAAACAATCCGCGGAACAGAAAGGGGGGGGGTGTAAGTCCCAAAGGAAAAAAAATAGATCATTGGGGGCGCGTAGAAAAATAGTTTTCTTTTACGGGTCCCCCTTTCCCTTTATGCAACGGGGGACCCGCGTCAATTGCCCCGTATCACTCTTTTAGTCTTGTTTTCAAAATCCGGTGCCCGGGTTTAAATTTCTCGCGAAAAAGGGAGGGTTTTTTAACGAGACTCGAGCACACTGCCGAGAAAGGGGAAATTTTTTTGGGGAGTAAATATTGTTTTTCTTCGGTGTTGGGAAAAAAGAGTTCATTCCCAAATAAATCCCTTTATTTCTTTTTTTAAAGTTGATTGTCAATCAAAGGACAAACCCTTTTTTTAGCTGGGACCCATACTTTTTTTTACCAACCATGTAAAAATTTTAAATTTTTTAGCCCAAAAAAAAATGGGAGAAAACTTAAATTTTAAAATGACCTTTACCCAAAAATACAGTTTTGATGGGAAAATCTTTTTTTGGGGTTCCCTTAAAATTTTTTAGCCAATTGTGCTTAAAGTTAAATAATTTAAAAATAGATTACTTTTTGTATATTTTGGCCCTGGATTAAATTTTTAAAGTGATTATATTTTGTTCTTATATATAATTTGATAGGCCCTTTTTTGGGCAATTTTAAATTATGGGAATGATTTGAAAGATTTTGACAAAAGAGATCATTTTTAAAAACTAGGGAATAGAATGGGCCGGGAAAAAAAAGGGGCCTAAAACAAAACCCAAAATTTTTATGGGGAAATTTTATTTTTTCTTTGGGTGGGCCGGGTCCTTTTGAAAGATCAATTTTTTGTTTACATACCCTGGGAAAACCTGATTTGTGTATTGCGTATATTGGCAAATAAAAATTTTTTTCTTTGTTTAAAAATAAAAATTAAAATCCATAGTTAGGGGACTTGGGGTTTTGGGTTTTTTGAAATAATAGGTTAAACTGGGAGCGGGGGCATTTTTAAAGTTTTTCATTGGGGAAAATATTTGTTTTGATTTTTAAAATTTAAAACCGAAAAAATATAATTTAAGAAAAATCGATGCCCCTTTTACGAGGGAAATTTAAATCAAAAGGAGTGAGGGTTACTATAAGATCCTTTTTCCCCCTTAAAATGTTGGGGGAAAATTTTAGTGAAAAATTAGGAGCCCTCGCTTTCAACGACCAAATACTTAAAATATAATTTTTAGTTTTTTTCCCTCTCAACCCCCTTTGGTTGAGAAAAAATAGTATTGTCAAAAAATAAACCCCAAAAATCAAGATTTTTGATGGATTTTTCGACGTTTTTGACCCCCAAATCCGAAAAAATGTTTTTTTAAATTTAATGCCCGTCCGTAGTTTTATAGGAAAAAACTGTTTTTCCAATTCGGCCCCAAAATTGGGATATGGGTTTTTATAGGGTTTTTCGGGGGTTTTTTTTTTTAAAAAATTATCCAAACCCCAAAATTTTAAAGGGAGAATTTTTTTTTTTTAAAGGGTGTACAGAAAAAAAATAGATTTTTTAAATTTACCGATTTTAAAATCGAATATATGTATTGTTTTTAAAATTTTAAAAAAATTGCAGGTTTTTAAATTTTCCCCAAAGAAAAAAAACTTTTTAGGGTTAATTTTTAAAAATTTAAAGGAATTTTTCCCAAATTTTTTCGTATTCTGCACCCCTTTTTAGATAATAAAATAACTTTTATTTTTAAAAAAAAAAGGATATTGGTTTTAAAAAATTTTGGGTTTTAAATAAAATTTTTAAAACCAAAATTTTTTAATTATATATATATATTATTTTATATTTTATATATATGCGTCCCCGTGAATTGGAAAAAGGTTATTGTAAAAGGCTTTACTCAATTTACTATGGGTCAACAGCGGGTTTTCCAAAAAAGTGGGCGTACAACAAAATGTTTCCCCCCAAAAATTTTGTGAAATTTAAAAAAAAATTTTTTTTTAAATTTGGGGAATTAGGGAATGAGGGATCCCTTTTTTTTAAAATTTGATTTTTCCCCTTTGTCTGAGGAAAAAAACCATAAATTAAATGGGATTTTGTTTTCAGGAAATAATTTTCAACCCTTTGGGTTTAAAATTTGTTTTAATTTAAAAAGTGCCAAAATTTAATTTTTTTTGACCCCTTTTTTGGGAAAATTTTTTTCAAAAAGGTACTTTGTAAATTGTTTTTTAATTTTGTTTGAATTTAAACTTTTGTTTTTTTTGCTCAAATGGTAACGAAGAGTTGTTCCCGAGAAGGAAAAAAAAGGGCGCGGGGGAAGACCCCAAACCTCAGTACCCCCTTAAACTAATGGGAAGTTTGCCGCCTCCCGGAAGTGAAGCATTTAATTTCCAAACCCCGGTTTTTGTTTGAAGGGTACGGCTCCTCCCATGCTTCCAAAAACAAGGGAAAAAATCGTTCCCGCCCCAACATTCGTATAGTTTCTTTAAACCCGGGGGGGCTTTCCCGCATCAGGTAGCCCAAAGTGGCCCTTCCCAAAAAAAAGGTTTGGGTTTAAAGGGGCAGGCAGGGGGAATTTCGCCCCCTTCAAGGGTGGTTTTGGTGATGGCAGTGCCCTATTTTGTACCCCCAGACGGAAAAATTTGTGGCATTTGGTTTAAAAAGGTTGGGGGGATTTTAATGGTATCTCTTTTCGAAATAATCGAGGAGGATAAAATTTTGAGGGGTTTCTTTTATAATGGATGAAGTTTACATAATGTTGGTGACCAAAAAGGATATGAGCATTAAATTGGCTTGAAGAAACCCCGTTTCAGTTTTTTAATCGGTTGCCAAAACCCTGGTTTTCAGGGGGCCCATGGTATGTGTTTTTTTTTAAAAAGGCGGAATTTGACAATTTGTTTCCTTTAGGGTTTTTTTTTAAGGGTTGGGGGGGGATCAGTTTAGACTCTAGAGCCGGGGGCCCATAACATAAATCACGTGTGTACGAAGTAAAATTTTTTTCTTTTAAATACGGGAACCCCTTTTATGTTAAACTCAGGCCCTTTTAAGGAAACCTCGTGGGAAGTGCAATTATTTTTGGAATTTTAAAAATTACCTTGCTACCCAACACAGTGAAAAAATATGAAACCTTACGGTTCAAATTTGGGGAAAAGATTCACTTTGCCTTGCCCGTGCCTTTGGTTGTTTCAAGACCTTTTATGAATTTTTAAAAAGAACCCGGATGAATGGACATAACAACCTTTTAAAAACAATTTAAGGAGGGTCGCAAAAATTCAAAAATACAAAAAAGCATAAGACAAAGCCAAAGATTAAAGGGAAAACTTTTGAAGGTTCATGAATTGAAACCCAAATTTTAAACATAAACCTTTCCGAATACAAAACCCCCAGTTTCAGGTTAAAATTGGGGGAAAAAAGTTTTTGTTTAGGGGCCCACTTCCCCGAACATTCCTTTTAAGGCTACCTTTTTTTTGTATTTTCCGGGGGATAAGCAAAAAACCTTTTTTATGTTTATAAATTCTTGACAGAAACATTTTTAAATGCTCGTAATTTTGCCGCGGTGCCATGTGCCCTTCAGTTTAAAAAGAATGTGGACAAGTGCGATTTTGCGTGGGAAAAAAATGCCCCGCCAAAGGGGTCTGCATTTGGGGGTCAAAATGTGGTTTGTTAAAAACTGTGGCGAGGTTCACAAACCAGTCATGTTTTTATAACCCTAAAGCCCCCGGGTTTTTTTTGAGGTGAATGTCGGTTTTATGATTTTTAAAGGTTTGTGGGTTTAGGCCAATTTTCAGTTTTTGGGAAAAAACAAATTATTCACACAGTTTTATGAGACATTTGGGAATATTTTTCTACATATAGTCTTTTGGTCATTTCGCAAAATGGGAAACAAAACCCCATCCAAGCCGTTATGGAAAGAGCAATTTATGTTTGTATTCTATGATATTGAATGCAGATAAGAAACACTTCTTCCAGGTGCGGTAAAAAAAGTACTGGCACGAGCCTAACCTCTGTGTCGTACAGACGTGTTTTAAGGCTGCCTTCATTTCGATGTAAATGACCATCATTGCACCGAATGCGAGGGCGGTAAGAATCACAAGTTTAAGGAAGATACCACGATGGCCCCAAATTTTTCGGATTTATAGAGCAAATTAAAGCAACAAAATTTAAAGATATCACCCTCCTAGGCCATAATGCGAAAGGCTATGATGGGAATTTTTATTTTTAAATATATGATGAAAGTTAAAAATGAACTCCAGAGCTCATAATAAACGGTGGGAAAATCATGATCATGCGTTACGACCGCTTCAAATTTTGTCGACTCGCTTAACTTTCTCCCGATGTCATTGTCCAAGATGCCCAGACATTCGGCTTGGACCAGTCTTTGGCCAAGGGACATTACCCCCATTTTTAAATAAAAAAGGAAAACAAGGGTATAGAGGTCCCATGCCACTAAAGGAGAACTACGGTATCGATGAGATGTCCGTTGAGGGAAAGGAGCACTTTGAGAAGTGGTATTACGTGTTGGTCAAAGAAAATTATGTCTTTGATTTTAACAACGAGTTGTAAGTGTATTGTGTGAAAGATGTAGAGATACTACGAAAGGCCTGCCTGCAGTTTAGAGCATGCTTGTGGAAAAAGCTAAGTGGATTCTTTCAGAGAGGTTTTTTATTATCGCAGAAACGGCCATGTTTGTTTACCACCGAAGTCATCTTAAGTAGAATACCGTCGGTATCATCCTAACGGTGGATACCAGTGTGCAGACCAATAGTCGCACGTCGCCGTACTTTGCCTCTGCTATGCTAGGAGGCCCACTGACGCAGTGTATGCTTCATACGGATAACGGCCGTGAAGAATATGTTTTTAGGGTGACGTGTAGATGGCGTTTTTAAAGCTAGAGATACCGTCACCATCTTTCAGTTCTGGGGCTGTTATTGTCACGGGTACACTCTGTTATCTGAAAGTAACACCCTATCAAAACAGCAACCACGAGTCCATGGAGACGCGCAATGAATCGAACATGGATTGTGTTGGGAAATGTCTAAAAATGCTGGCTACACGGTCGTAGAGATGTGGGAGTGTACATTAATTGTGATTAAACGCATAGACAAAGAATTGAAACAATTTGTACTTCAGCACGTGATCTACAGCAAGGAGCCATCAGTCCCATGGACGCATACTTTGGCGGGTGTACAAATTATATCAAGCTCTTCACGAAGCAGACCTTTCATGTGGAGAGAAGATCAATAACTTGGTTGTATGTTTATTGTATCTTTACGTTTGCAAGAACAAAATATATCCCAACTGCAACACCAAAATTCACGTAGAACCAAATTATCCGTCTATAGATCAAGAAGAAGGCATAGCCAAAGTCACCGTGACGCCTCCGAGGGATTTATTCATGCCCGTATTGCATACACAGATGCACGACAAGTTAATGTTCATCTTGTGCATAAAATGCGGAAAGGAGAAAACCAAGGTGCGTGTCAGCACAATGACAAAAAGATCGCTATTTGAAAGGCGTATGGGTGATTGACGAGATCCGGAAAGCCGTTGAGAAGCTACACAGTTGAAGGAATACACGAAGTGTGGGAGTACAATGTATCTGTTTACGATCGTCAATCACGTTATGGTGGATTGTTTCACGGGTACATTTATACTTTTTTGAAAATGAAATAAGAAGCCAGCATATGGCCAAAGAGGTGTACGTCGCAAGATGAGAAGTTAGCTTACGTTCAAAATTATGAGGAAAGGGTAGGTTAAAAAATCTGTTACGGCTCTGTTTGTAAAATACTTAGGTCTCCGCACTTTGGCTAAACTCTTTTTAAATTCGCTACGGAGAAAGTTTGGGCAAAGACCCTATTAACAACACTTAGCAGTTGTCAACGATTATCAGGCCACACACAAATAACTTATTGATCCGTACATCACCGTGGACAGCATCATTGATGTAAATGATGAGGTTATGTCTCACAATTACAAGGATGCAAGTTACGTGTTGCGTCCTAACCCTAACACGAGTGTTTAGGTGGCATGCTACACGATTTCAATGGCTATGTTGCACTAATACAGCATCCTTGAAAAATTGTAGGACCGCGATTTGTATTCACGACACAGATAAAGTCCTCTCCACGGAACGCCCCGGTAGCTGTAGTCCACTGACCGGGGACATTTAGGTGAGGGTTTACGGTGCGGGAAGCTACATTAGCGCCTTTGTATCTGATGGTCCCAAGAATTACAAGTACAGAGTTTTTTTTATGGTGATTCTCCCAAAACAAAAATGGTCTGCAAGGTTCGTGGAATCACCATAAGCTATGGCAACCACAACTATGTTAATTTTGACGTTTTGAAAGCGATGGTTACCGAACAGGCCATGGAAAGATACATACAGATATCGCACAAAATTGTAAGAAAAGGTCTGGCGACTGTATGTACCGTTTAGCAGACTAAATTCTACTGGCCTGTGTACACCAAACGGCGGATAACCGATGATCATAATTCGTTGCCATTTAGGTATCATAGTCCTTGTAAACGAGCTCGTCATGACTAAAATGTGATCACTCCATACAGAATCACTGTCATACCATTTTTCTAAAATATGTGATTTTTTCATATTTTTTTCTGCATGAAAACAAGCATATATATATTATTGATTTATTTTATGCATCCGGAATACTTTCTTATATTATTTTATCCATCACTACAATCCTTCACCTACCTGATTATTTCTAGTCACATAGAATTAGTTGTTTGTATATAATTTAATTCAATAAATTTTATTTTTTCCTTGTAATTGAACCATCTGGTTGTGTACAAATATACAAATACTCTCTAAAATGGATTTTGTAAATTAATACTGAGGCTACTATTCCCATTACGAGCTCAAGAAATTGATTATTGTTTCCATAATATACGTCAAATTGTAAGATATATTCTATTACTATATTTATTTAAAATTAAATATTCCAAGGTGCTTTTAATGGTGTGAGATATATTCTAAAACTTTGATTTGTGTAAATATTCCAATTAAACACCTCGTGGTATGAGATATATTTGTAAAAACTTTTATTTGGGTAAATTAATATTCCAAGTACTTTTCATGGTGTGAGATATGGTGGTAAAACATTGATTTGTCTAAATAAATATTAGATATTTACTTTTCACGGTCTGAGATATATTTGTAAATAAATATTCATTGTAAACTTTTCACACTGTGAGCTATTTTTGTGTGAATCAATATTATAAAAACTGATATGATTATGTATTAACGTCTACTCCCCCCACCTTCCTATCCTATAAATACAAGTTCTTATAGCCTATAATCTCAGTCACAAACATTATAGACAAGTTGATATATCCATTTTCAACCATCATCAGCGGCTCTTACGGCTGTGGAAAGTCACATTTTGTAGCAGACTTTATCCGTCACTTGGGCACAATGTGTGACGTTAAATTTGATAAATGCACCTGTTATTATGCTTTATGGCAAACCTGGATTCGAACAAGAGGGTCAAGTCCCCACGTCATATAATGTAAGGGTTTGCCGGAAATGGATGACACATGTAGTGACTCTACACAGCTGATTACCTGGACGAACTGATGCGTAAAGCCAACGAAGTAGTTGTTGATCTTTTCACCAAAGGATGCCACCATAAAAATATTAGCGTCATGTACATAACACAACACATTACACCGGGCAAGTGCCAAACAGACATTTCCTTACTCGCATATTATATCGTGCTTTTAAAATCCCAGGGTTAAAGCTCAGATTCAACACTTTGCACGTCAAGTCTGTCCTGAAAACCCCCGTGTTTACAAGAGGATTACGCTCATGCTACAAGTACTCCCCATGGGTATATATTGTTAGATTTCAAACAAGGTACATCAGAATGATTCAGATATAGAACCCACACAAATGTTGGGTGCTGCGTGTACCTACCACACAAAAGCTATAAAAACACTGACACCCCCGATTACAAATCATTTCATAACCATGAGTCCCAAAGTGTTGAAGCAGGCCACTCTGATACGTGCGATTTAATGCATGAACCTGCAGCAACGTGTCGCCTTGCTGAAAACGGCCGAAAAGAAACTGATTGAGTTTGTTTGCAAGTGTGCCTACAACACTTTAAAATGGCGGATGCCGTTGAAAAATGCGCAGAAGACAAAGTTACGTCCACGCAAGCTGGTCAAACGAGGAGAGTGATGGAAGAGGAAGAGACAACTACTCGTTCATAACGGATGAGCGTTCCTGCCCTTACTTTTAGCCTCTTTAATAAGTGGAGTCTCCAGTTCCTTATTCAACAAATAAATAATGGAACACAGGAAAAATATTATATTGGTGTCCCCGGACACATTACGCCGTTACGAGCGACACTACCAACAAGTGGTACTGGCAATAACTCTAGTAGTCTCCAAGCTGGAGCTGGACAAGTCTAAATTGACTTTATTCAAACTAGTGCTACAGCGCTATATGCACTTTAGTCAACAGCCATTCACCGCCTGAAAACACCACCACCACGACCATACCTGAATTGTTTGTACTTCCATCCCTGCTGTATCAATACTGTACCAGTACAGGCACGTAAATAAGCTGAACTTTTACTAGAACATATTATTTCCTGAGGCGAAATCTCTTGGGACTCAAACGGAGAAGTGAGTATTCTCGATATGCCTCTTCGAGGATCCAATATTGTGGATTTAGTCAACGATTGGTCAGAGCAAGACAACACAGCGAGCCCTCTGGGTGCCAAGAGTTTCTCACGGTACTTCAAAAAAAACGTCCCGAAAGAATTTATTGTAAATCCAAATCGTTTGGCACCCTTAGAGATCCGACATCCATACTACAACACTTACACCATCGAACAGCCTAAGAAGAAGAAACTGAAAAGGATGGACTAAAATAGGTGGCTGCCGTTCCGAGCTTAAAGGTGACATCTAATACGATCCTTCTCATCCTGCAGGGTTTGCAGGGACGGCGTTGCTCACAAAGGCGTCCAAGATAGATCCTGAAAAAGTACGAGAAGGAAATCGTGTGCAGGATGCTTATACCCTACACAAACAGTTATAAAAAAGTTTCCACGCAACAAGTACGTGGTATCAAACATCGACGACCTCTGGGAAGCCGATCTCAACGATATGCGATGTTTCGGAAATCACAACGACGGTGCAATGTACTTGCTCACCGTCATCGATTTGTTTAGCAAGTTTAGCCCGGGCTAGGGTGCTTCCAACCAAGATGGGTAGCGTCATGAGAGACTTCTTCGGGACATTTTCAAACAAACCGACCATAAACCTCTAAGTTGACAGATGGACAAGGAAAAGAATTCAAGGCAAGTCTAGTCTAGTAATTTCTCAAGCAAGAAAGTGTGCATTACTACACCACTCATAATCGGATGTGAAGGCAAACATCGTGGAATGATTCACACGAACTCTGAAAGTACGCATGTGGCGCTACTTTACCAAAAATAACATATATCGGCATGTGGCTGAACCCCAAGATCTAGTCGACGTTTACAACGGCGCAAAATATTCCAGTATCAAGATGGCGCCTACTGACGTTTCAGAAAA
Source organism: Timema cristinae (assembly GCA_039000515.1). Classification (NCBI taxonomy): domain Eukaryota; kingdom Metazoa; phylum Arthropoda; class Insecta; order Phasmatodea; family Timematidae; genus Timema; species Timema cristinae. The sequence continues at coordinate 69,172 of JBCFYV010000080.1, read as the reverse complement.
CCAATGTGCTTCAAGTCAGAAATAATATGTACGGCAAAAGGCGTCCAAACTCGAATAGTAAGCCAAAATAAAAGTTGGTGACACGGTGCGTATTAGAAAATCCAAAATGCTGTTTGAAAAGGGCTACGAAAGCAATTGGACGATGAAGTTTTCAAAGTCAATAATGTCATGTTGCGACAACCAGTTGTCTACAGGCTGACCAATCTTGACGGTGAGTAAGTGGAGGGAACGCTTTACGAACCCGAATTGCATGACGTGCGTCTTCCTGATACTTTTAAAGTTGATAAAATACTACGTGTCAAGGGTAAAAACGCCAGTAAGAAAGTGTACGTGCAGTGTAAATGTTACACCACCATATTTAATTCTTCGAATCCTGCCAGTTAAGTCAGCGCCCTACCATAAAAACAGTTTTACTTTATTTTGACGAGCGACAGCTCAGGGATATTTCCCGAAAAATTCCCCCGTGAATTTCACCACGCAACTACCTACCGTTTTACACTCGAAGGCCAGTGGGCAGTCGCTATTGTCGATTTTCAAAATCCGTGTTCTTTCACCACCCAGAGCCAAAATATTGTATAGTGCAACTAGGTGGACACTAACAGCGTGGAACAAATATTCAAGGATCATATTCCACCTAGAAATTACAATACTATCCATGAATTAGTCAAAGCCCCAAAAGTCGTAGAGGCGTTTAAATTCGATTTCTAGGTTGTATTCATGTAAACAAACCCTAAAAAAAGTGGACGTTGTTTCTACTTCACCAAATATACAGCTGCTGACTCTAACTAGTCAAAATAAGTTTACAGCTCAGTTTCGGTCTTCAGACTAATCTGACCAGAGTCCAAAGTCACCGTACACTGCCAACAATATTCTAGGTTTATCCTCACAAATGTACACCTACACGGATATCGTTGATCCTCAGCCCGAGGGTGACTTTGTGTTACCGCTTTTACGTATCGTCGGTATCAACAACATAAACTAGTTCCACGGCATATATAAGACAGTTAGCCCTACTCCAGTAAACTACGTGCCCGTACTTAGAAGGGAAATCTAAAGTCTGGAAATCAATATAAGTACAAACACTGGTGAACCTGTACCGTTCGAGTTTGGAAAACGTTGCGTGAAACTTCCTTTTCGACGCTGCTAAACATGAATTGTCCCTACCAAAGATACTACGTAAACCAGGCTGGAACAGGAATATCTTCGATTTACCACGGTGGTCCCTATCAAAATGGGCATGGGATAGAAGATTTTTTCCAGTGGCCTTTAAAATAGCGTCGCTGAGAAACGGCGCTAAAGCCATTGGAAATCAGGCACTTCATACGATTATCAACGTGCTCTCAGATGTTTCCAATCAGCATCATCTTTTCAAAGAGACTTTACGACACCATGTTGGGAAGTTTGAATATACCTGAAACACAAGGCGGAGCAGATAGATTGACACAATTATGACCGGCTCAAACTATAAAGGGCGTCGTAATAAGCACTGATGTCAGTCTTTTTTCGTTGCCCGACATAAAAAGGTCAATAAAGAAGCAGTAGATATTTTCTGTTGAAAGAAGTTTTTACACCGACAGTCCCGCAAGTGTGCTAGCAGTGAACTCAATCTCTTTTCCGTCCCACCCCCGCAAACCTCTCTTGAAGCACATTCGACTTGTGGTCTGTTTTTTGCAGACACCTCCAGAAACTTTGAAGAGGCTAATGCCGGCAACGAGGGATTTAAGGCCCGTCACAATCTCACCGCAAAAAGTAAGATGGTGGATCTTTTGGGGTATCTACATGTTGACGTGTTTAACCAAGAGAAATACCTTTTAAACGGCACCCATCTTAGAGATAGGTTGGTCTGTTCCAGAGAAGTGTTTAGTTTTAATGGCCGTCCCTGAACTCCTTCACTTTAAGGTTCACATCGCTGAAGCCGGCCTTCCAGTGCGACGTGTTAAAGTAGCACCTTTTATAATGTTCACACATGCCAAGGCATTAAACATCAGTTCCGTAAAGTATCCCATCACCCGCGTGGAAGTATTCCTACGGGTGTGCAAAGGAAATCACTGGACAAACGTATTCACCGTACAGTGACCCAAACGGTGTGTCATGGGATTTGTATCAAACGTGGCGTTCAACAGAGATGCCACCAAGAACCCGTTTAACTTCCAAACCTACGCCATGAATAATTTCTCGCTGTACGTGGATGGGAACAAGTGCCGTCGAAACTGCTATAACCCGATTTTTCAAACGGCAAATCTGTCATGTCCTACCATACACTGTTTTCTGGAACGGGTATCAATTTCATGAGCGAAGGAACGGGAAGACTTTCCTATGTTATATCATCTCATAGCTTTCGATCTTACACCTAATCTGTCCACCCACATGACATCGCATTGGAATTTGACGAGGCATGGCTGGCTCTCTGAACATTGACGTGAGCTTCACCAGAGCTCTAATCGAAACCGTCAACTCTATCGTGTACGGGTAGTTTGCCAACTTCATCACCATCGACAAGGATAAAAACGTCATGGCCGATTATGGGAGCTAATATAATTTACTTCCCTCCCTTACACTCGTCATTTAAATCATGGACGTCATTGTGGATTTCCAGAACTTCATCGCTGATAGCAAATTGTTTATCGTCAAGGAACTGAGTGTTTTATCTGTATGCGGTACATTACTTCAACATTGGGTGTTAAAACTCCCATACGCTATAAAGGAACATTCAGCTACTGCTAAAATGCAAACTGACTATATCGTCAACAAACTTAACGGTATAACCTGAGATAGTGGTGATGTGGATTATAGCCTGCTTGAATCCCTCATCGCCCGCGCCACAACACGTGCGAAACCATCTATGTCAAGAGGGCAGAAAAGAAAATGTTTTTAGTAAAATACACGCCTACGCCCGTCGTAGATCTTTACGATAGAAGTTGTTCGTCTTGAAAAACACTTAAATTGAGCCGCACCGTGTGCATGGCATATAGTTTTGTATGTAATTTCTGTCCAGCTTCCATCGTTTAGGGATTTCGAGATTGGATTATTAAAGATATACATGCACACTACACTATAAAACGTTTGCTGAAAATAATCCCGTGGTTCCATTCTGTACGGTCGGTTGTTTTCCTGCTGATAAACTTCCCGCAAGAAAAGCGTGACATGCCGCTCTCATCATCAACACGGATCCCCACACAAACCTGTGACTGATTGGCTTACCATCTTTATCGACAAGAAAGGGGGTGTGAGAATATTTTGATGATTATAGTTTTCTACCCCGTATAAATTCACACCTATAATTTATACGCAAAAAAACACTTCCCGCACGTATTATATCACGATACATCTTCAAAGCAACGCCTCAAACGTTTGCGGCCATTACTTTCTTTTGTACTTTTTCTATCACGCCCATAACATTCCCATGAAACTTTCCTAAGCCTATTCACGCCCACCAATCATACAGGCAACAACGTGAAGTTGGTGAAATATTACAACACATTTTTCAGGACTGCAGAGTCCTGCCGCCCATTAAGAGGTTGCTTCTAATCAACGTGCACCTATAAAAGGGTCGTCCCGATGGCGTGCTGGTTATAACCATGACTGTCATCTAAGTGAACATACATCATGGAAGGTTATGACGTTTGCGCCAGCAAAGCAAAACTGGTGAAGCCATCATAAGTTTTTCAACACTTTGTTCCAACTGTACGAAGTCGACTTCTAGCGAGTCATCGTTGGAATGGGGGTCAAGAGCAACTTTAAGTCCTATGCCCAGCGAGAAACAAGACGCCAGACTCAAATGGGTCACCTTTTTAGCACCTAGCTGGTCGCTAGGATATATGTTTGACATCTGTCGCACACTATTGCAACGATTTGATCGACGTACTCTTCATGGACGTATGCGAAACGCTAACAGAATCAGCGGATGTCATTGATCTTGAACAAACTACGGTGGAAATTTACATCAAAAACCTGGATCTTATCGGTGCTACCTTCTATACACGTCAAGTTGTCGGTTTGTACTATTACATGCGGGATTGTTAAATAAAACAAATTTATCAACACATTTAAGATATATGGTAGAAAAACGTTATGAACGTCATGGGAGGCATTCCTGTAAAAGTGTATAATAAATATTATGTATGACATCTGTGAAACGTTTAATATATATCTGTAAAACATTTAATGTTTAATATATATATGTTTTGTAATAACCTGTTTTATTAACTTAAACCCTGTCGGTTTCTTACACGTAAGTTAACCAGATTCGAGTCTTGACTTTTCGAGCTGGAAAACTGGCACCAAACAAGAACAGGGTCAATTACCACACGGTCCCAATCTATTCCTGTCTTGACTACTCTTGTCGAGCCACCAAACTGGCGCCAGTCATATAAGGGGGAGGGTTGCGATATCATTCAAGGTCGTGATCTATTCCTTTCTCTACTTGTCATGTCGAGCCGCCAAACTGTATTCAGGTATAAGTCATCAGGGTTTCGACAGTGTGATGACGTCATCAGAAAACCCCAGGGTTGGGCGCGTATTTTCAGGATAAATGACCTCACGTACTAACAACAGTTTCAAGGTCATGATCTATGCCTGTCTCGACTCGTCTTGTCGAGCCGCCAAACTGGTGCCAGTCATCAGGGAAAACCCATTGCAACAAAGTTGGGGAGGGTTGTGACATCATTCATGGTTGTGAACTTTTCTGGCTTGTCGAGTCACCAAACTGGTGCCAGTCATCAGGGAAAACCGAATGACAGGGAGGGTTGACATATCATTCAATGTCACGATCTATTCATGTCTTCTAGAGCTGTCAAACTGATGCCACGTATTAGGGAAAACCCATTGCCACATAAAAGACAGAAATAAATCTTTGCGAAATTGAAGGAGGTCAACAGGTCGCTAACCCCATGTCGTCATGGAAGTAACGTAAGGGGAAATTCAGGTCAGACGGAAATATACTGGCACAAGGTATTATTCACCAGCCCAGGGGGGAGTGTTCGACATAACACTCAATGATTATGTCACACAACTTGGGCTCAAAGGTCAAAGATTATATTGTGGCCATACGCCCCACCAACTACTGAAGGAAGTGGCACGCAAATGTTATCCCAATTTCAACACCATGGAGCCTGCCAACCAAGGTGTAATTGCTAAGAATATTTCATTAATATTATTAGAATTATTTAAGTAATTATTTAACAAAGAAATTTACCTAGATTCGTACATGTCAACATCACCTCATGCCTTGAATTTGAGTAGTTTTAATATGAGGGATGTTTCTGCCATAAACAAAAAAGTTACAAACTTAAATTCTTTACTAGACAACAAACATCAAATTCTCCAATCCTATTTTAAATTAGCATTATACAGCCATTCCAACTTTCCTTGCCCAAAAATAATCAGCTAAGTGATTTCTTATTTCTCTTGGCTGTCTGGAGTATGACTGGCCATAAACACTCTCCCCCATTGGTACATCCTGTAATGTGGTTTGTGTTATAAGAGTGTCTTCAAAAATAATCCCATCTCTCAGTCTTACAAAGTTGTGAAGGACAACACATGTTTTAATCATGTTTTCTGCAATGTGCACCTCTACATTCAATTGGCGGTTAAATATTTGCCATTGGTTGGCCAAAACACCAAAAGAACATTTCAAAAACCTTCTAGCTCTGGACAGTATGTAGTTAAAAACTCTTTGTTTGATAATCAAGCTATTTCCTGCAAAAGGCCTCATCATGTGTTTTTACAATCCAAACGCCTCGTCACCGACAAACACACAATTCGCGTAACACCCTCCTTATACTATTGGGAATTTAGGTAGAAAAGTGTTGGATGACATTCTTTTCCATATAGTGGTATTCTTAAAAATCCTTGAATCTGACTACTTTCCATAAGCTCCAATATCAACAGCACTAGATAAGTAATAATAATCACAAATGGCTAATAGGGCAATTGAAAAATAATGTTTGTAATTGTGATAAAGAAACCCACTGTCCTTTGGTTTTATTATCTTAATGTGCTTCCCGCCAATCGCACCAATACAATGAGGGAAGTTAGCTGTTCTCTCGAAGTCAGATGCGATAATCAGCCAATCAACCTCTGATGGAAATACTAAGAATGTGCTGCTTAATTCCCAAACAGCTTCACACACTTCTTCCACAATTCCAATGATTTTTGAAATACCGCATTTATAACTGTAGTGTGGATCTGTTAGTGTGCACCCTGAAGCCAAAGCTCTGAAAATCAATATCAAACAAATACAGTACATACCTTCTTTTAAGTTTATTTCATAAATTGCAACAATGTTAAATTCCTATTACAAATTGTGCATTTCGTATGTGCAGACCTCCTAATTTCCTAAATTTTTTGATTTTATTTCATGTTTCTGTTAAAGAGCTTAAAAAGAAGTGAAAGAACCTAAGGCAGTGCTGCAAGAGGGCGCGTGATACACAAATTCCAAAATCTGGATGTGCCAAAAAGAAGAAGACGCTATATGTTTACTTTGAAGTTCTATCCTTCCTCGTGCCTGTATTCACCACCAATCAACTCACTCTAACGTCGGTGAAGCGGAGGATGGATATTAAGAAGAAGAAGAAGAAGGGGAGATGGAAGAAGTTCCATCAGTTTCGCAAGAAGTGGGAGCTGAGAAGACCAACCCAGCAGTTCAATCTTCCACAGTAACTTCAAAGCGGAAGGGTGATAGTGAAAATACTGTGGCAGACATTTTCCAACTGTTGAAAGAAGCTTACAGGAAAGGATGGCTAAAGAAAAGAGGAAGGGTGAAAGAGAAGAGGTGGATGAAGATGTCAATTTTCTAATGTAACTGCTAAACTACACCTACACCGTTCAAGGTATGAAAAAACAAGCCGTGCGATCTGAATTTCTCCATGTCGTAACAAAATATTACAATATGAGTATACACCCTCAACATTTTCTCCCACAAAGCTCCCAACAACCTTCAATCAAGCAGGTGATGAAAACAGATTTTCCTCGTTCTCAGTATTCATCTTTCCCTGCACCGTTTCCCTTTCCCATTCCACTTCTTATTAAGAACCAGCTTTCCCTACTCATAAAGTCACATCCCCTCAGCCTTCTTCGGTACATAGCTCTAATTCTACAGTTTCATCTCTGGCAATAAACCTATTTTCTTCAGATTTGAAATTTTCCCGTGAGCCCCTCTTATTTCTGTTTTTTTACTTTAATGTACTAGTTCATTTTTTATTGTATTTGTTATACTAAATGTTTTAAATTACAATATTTATTTTTATAAGTAAATAGCTGAGTCATATGCTATGATACTTTATTAGTAGTAAGTGGGCAGGTATATCCGATTTTACGTCACGGGTATTAAAATAATAGTGACTGTCTTAGTGACGTCTGTGAGTGACATTAGCCTTGGTGACGCCGTGTGACGTCAGCCTGTGTGTGTATGGTGACGTCCCGGAATGCATTTGATATAGACGTCACATTATATATTAGATTTGAATGAATTATAATTTTAAGTGCCGAGGTTGAAGGGGGTAGCTATGCTAGAGATATAGTGACGTGGCGTCGATAGTATTGTGACGTCAGCCTGTGTGTGTATGGTGACGTCCCGGAATGCATTTGATCTAGACGACACATCAGATTTGAATGAATTATAATATTAAGTGTCGAGGTACAGTTATTGCATTATGACAGTAGGACTTTTCAAGTATATACCGTAACTAACAATACTCATTATGTCTTATAGTTAAAATATATCATTTAAACAGTTGGAAAATTTTACTCTCAACTGAGTTAATATTCAGTATAAACCAAAATAGGAACCAACTTGTTTTCGTGCGTTTCCATACTGTGGTATTCTTTTAATGACAAACATAGCTATTAAATCCTTCCAGGTAAAATAAAACCAGATTTTAAATCAGGAGAGATTAGTTTTAAAAGGTCAGCCAAGATCATTTCGGATATACAAGTTTTTAGTGTATATGAATTGTAGAAAATCCACCTCTGACTGTAATCAGTTTAAATGTTTAGATAATTATATATCAAATTAAAATAATTGAAATAAATAGACTAGATTTGAACATGTTTATAAGCTATGAAAACTTTATTTTTAGAATACATTCTTATAAAAATTAATAACTACACAGATGAAGGCTTTATTAAACAACATACATGATTAAAATTTATTATAATTTCTAATTTCATAAACAGTAGGACGTTTGAATTATTAATGACGTCATATTTAATTATACACTAAAAAGTGATATTGCTCTTACTACAAATATATAATTTAAATGAGAGGTAAATATTACTAGAAATGAAAAAATAAATACAAGTTTTTTCACATTTAATTATAATACAAAAATATACGGATTTCACATATAATTGTTATATGAATACATAAAACCATTATGAACAGATTTTAGTTACAAAGTATAATTAAAGACTTATAAATATAAATAGCGTTTAGTAGTTACTTTTATTTCAATTTTTAACCAGTATTACCAAAGATTAATTATAAATAGTGTTTAGTAGTTACTTTTATTTCAATTTTTAACCAGTATTACCAAAGATTAAAATTATTAACCGGATGGTACAATACTAAGCTTGATAGAATTGTCATCCCCGATTACATAATAAATTATTTCAGACTTTGATTTATTAACAAGGTCAATATGCTCTTTTGTACAAATGTTGGAAAACTTCTTAGGCAGGAATAAGCCAAGGATGTTATCTTTTAAATAGGCTTTTACATAAATAGCTCTAGCGAACTTGGTTTCTCTTTCGATAAAAATATAATATCTAGTATTGTATTCTCCTTTAAACTTCTTAGAGAAATATATTGAATGTCGTCGGTCTTGGCTGAATTGAAGTCGTTTATAAACTTGTCCATATCTTGAAAAAAATCAAACAAATATATTATAGCAATAATAAGAAGACAGAAATTTTTAAAAAAATAAATAAATAAATTATAAATTACCTTGATTTACTCTGCTGTAGGTTTATCTGCACTCAGATCACCCCTCCTAGCTTGTAGGTTGGTCGTATGCGTCTCTGAAGCGACGGGTAGATCGAAGTCTAATGCCGTGTCTTCCCAATTGTGCAGGCACTTTAAGTGCTTTCGATACCAGTCACATAAAACTTTGCAATAACGTTTTGACAATAACGTTTTGCCCCCAGGCGTATGACTTTTAAAGTGAGAAAAGCATTCAGAACTGCAATAATATATCGTGCGTTTGATGAAGGACTTTTTAGATTCTCTAATACACACGTGTAATTATTAAAACAATCAGTTGTTCCGAGCTCTACGCATCTATCTCCATCAGAGTACTCTTCCAAAATTGATATATCACCAAAAAGCGATATAAAATGTTCTTCACCGCATTTACAATTTTTGAATTTTGAATTCTAAATTTAGATCCTTTTTGAAACAAGCGGGCGTTCATTTCTATCATTTGCATAATCCAAATATAAAGGGGGCCGTCGTGGAACGTTTCAATCGCAAGCTGAAAACTAAAATGTGGAAATATTTCACCGCATTCAACACTCACAACTACATCGATGTGCTGGGCAAGCTAGTTCAAAATTATAACTCTAGTGTTCATTCGACTATAGGAATGGCTCCAGCTTCAATCAAGCCTATTCACGTACTTAAAATACTATTACGGCTCCGAAAGCAATGGGCTAAGATTAAAATAGGGAAAATTTGGTTCAAGGTAGGCGATCATGTGTGCATAAGTAAAGAAAAAATTATTTTTGACAAAGGATACGAGGCTAATTTCACACGAGAAATATTTACCATAGTTAAAGTAATTCCTAGACTTCCCCAACCGGTCTATTTGTTACAGGATCTCCAGGGGCGGCCCATTGAGGGACATTTTTATAACTACGAACTAGTTCAAGCGCCTTGTCCAACGAATTTTCAAATAGATAAAATAGTACAGAGTAAGCGGATTAAAGGCATTCAACATCATCTAGTCAAGTGGAAAGGATACGACTGTTCTTTCAACAGCTGGGTACCTGCGTCTAACATTAAACAAATATGAGTAAGTTTTATGTAGCACTACCGTCAGATTCGAGCGCCGATTATTACGAAAATAATACACTCTCTTACTATATTACAAAATTGGCACAGTCCATACGGTTATAACAAGACGGTGGGAGGTGGGACTAGCTGAATTATCCTATCCTGTGTGTTTTGAAAGTCTCGAAGATAACATTTTATCCAAAGATAAAGAATTGACGGCAAAAACGTCGTGGTGACCCAAGTGGGCCGTGTTTCGTTTCCTCAACAAGATTTCTCCTCCTTTAAAGAGCTTTATAATAAAAATAAGAGCTCGATAAGTGATAAAGGCGATCTAGAGGTTCTAATATATGAATTTCAATGGTACATTCTTCGCGATGAAACAATGTTAACTGAGATTAAAAAACAAAAGGGTGCATGGACGCCCGACAAGTCACCCATAACTACACGATTCAAAAACACAATTTCATTTACGGTGGCGAAAAGAAAATTTAAAATAGAATTTCCTGTTCGTCTCTATGTGGGCATCAGAGACTTAATTACAACCATTCGAAACAGACTTCCCAACATAGAATCACTTTATGCGGTTAATACACATATGAGGTATTTAATGAGCGAGGATATTAAGGGGGTCTTTTTGCAACCTAATCGTAAACTGCCCGGCTCTAGTTCAATTAAACGGAGCCTGTCTTTGTGTACACAGACATTATAGGACCACAGTTGCTAGGCGACTCCTATGTAAGATGGATTAGAATCATACAGCTCCCCTCCACCACCGCGCATCACGTGTTCTTTCCTATATTCTATTTTCCGGTCGAGAAATGTAATTTTGACTCTATAAGTATAGGCTTATACACCAAGTTTGGCGAACGAGTGAATTTTCAATCGGGTCCCGTGCCCACTGTTTCGGTTTTACATTTTAAAGAGAAAATAACTAGATAAATAGATACGGGGGGTAGTAATTTGACTTAGTCTTAACATTGAAGGGAGAGAGAGAAAAAAATCGGTCCGTCTATCAAGCCAGTTATAAAATGCAGAGGGGCCGTGACCTCGGATCATTCTTGGGCGGATTATTTCGATTTTTCAAACCGTTGTTTATGAGGGGGGCGAAAGGGGTGGGAAAACAAGCGTTACAAACAGGTTCGCACATTCTGGCCGACATGGCAACACGTGAACCCGGTCAAAAAGCCGGTGATATAGTTAAAAAGCGCGTCACTCAGGCTGTCGAGGAACGTAGCTTAATAAGGCTAAAAAAAGCGTAAACGACTTCATTCGAAGGTGGGCGGTAGAGCAAGAGGGAACAAGAGAGCTAAAAAAGATATTTTTGATTAATTATGGAGTGTTCAAAAAGAAAACTCGATCTTTTCGACGAAAAATGTATTCAAACGGTAATTAAAAATAATAACGTGGTCGAATACAAACCCATCACTTCTGTGGACAATGACGCTCTTTTAGAGTTTTTTTGCCCCTGGAGATGGCGAGTACTTTCACGACCTCTCTTCGATTAAATTATATCTTCGTATTCAACTGGTGAAAGGGGACGGGACACCGGTCGCAGCCGACAATAAAATCAGATGCGTCAACAACTTGTTAAATGCTTTATTCAGTAAAATCAATATCTCTCTCAACGAAACACCTATTACAACCTCGACAGACAACTATGCCTACAGGGCTTATTTAGAGACTTTAACTATAGAGACGTCTCCAACACCCACCTAGTGAATGGTATGTGGTTTTTGGATACCCTGCCGCTAACGGTGAACTCGCTGCATCCATAGAGAACAAAGGCTTCGCCACGAGATTAGACTTGTTAAAACATCCGGTCGACTTGGTGGGACGTTTTCACGCCGACATATTTAATATTTCACATTTGCTATTGAAAAATGTATCGTTGCGCGTTAAATTAATTCGCAACAAAAGAGAGTTTTATCTGCTCACAGACGCGGAAAATTTAAATACCGACGTGCGGTTGAAAATTTTAGATGACACCCTCTTTGTGAAACACGTGGAAGTGTCGCCGACTATTTCATACGCTATAGAAAAGACACTGTTACGAAAACCGGCCCAATACCACATCAATCGGGTGGACGTCAAGTCTGTGACCGTACCCAAAGGATTCAAGTCTGTGAGTCTAAACAATGTTATTCAAGGGGTTATCCCTAAAAATTTTTTATTCACAATGGTGTCAAACGATGCGTTTGTGGGCAGTTTGAACACGAATCCGTTTCAACTCATTCATAGAAACCTTGATCGTTTTGTCCTATATGTAAATGGAATCCAAAAACATTTGCCCATTTTTATAAATTTTGACAACGTCGGCACGTCTACCCTCACCAATGACACATTGTTTTCGGGATTGGGCATACACCATCAAAACAATGGACATTTAATCACGCGAGACATGTTCAATAAAGGTTACTTTATGTTGGCCTTCAACTTGACTCCCGACAGTGCAGGACAGGACTCGCACACCAGCTTTCAGACAGAGGGGAACGTAAGATTTGAGTTACAGTTTAAGACAGACATTAACACCGCCATAACCTGTTTGTTTTACTCTGAGTACGAGGGGACGGTATCGATAGATTCTAATCAGGAGGTGAAAATTAATTATTACCACCATGAATAGACACACTACTGCGGGGCAAAATTTCAATCTATAAAGGGACATTTCCTTCGGAAAAATTACCTCTAAATTTCACTTATCCCGCCTTATTTGTAGTCAATCTAGACCCTCACACTAAACCCGGTTCTCATTGGGTGGTTCTATATTTTTCCAAATTTGGGGATTATTTTGATACATATGCCAGAAGAACGAGCCTAGCGATGACTAGATTCTTGAATAAACACTCGACACGATGGACGTACAACAGAAAACAACTCCAAGCCATAGCGTCCGGTGTGTGCGGCCACTATTTGCTGTCTGTTTTCCGTTGCCAAGGACGCCAGCTGGAGCCTGAGGAGATTCACACATCTGTTCTCAACCACCAACTTGTGCGAGAACGACCGACTGGCCGTCACGGTGTTCAAACGTCGCTTTGGCCGCTGTCCAAGGTGTACTAGCAGCGGTGCCCAGACTTGTGTTCCAGAATTAGATATAAAATGTATACTATAATTTCATTTAATCATTTGTATTCAATTATCTGACAGATGAACATCATCATGTCGGCCATCTTTGATTTTTCATTTATCGTCAACTTGAAAAAGGAGTGGATGGTCACCGAGCTAGCCATAGTTTTCATCAACGAGAAACAATCCTCGTGCTATCAATTCAATAAAACCACCGGCTTGTGCTACTCCAAATTGGTTCCAAATCTAAAACAAAATTTAGATAAAGCCTTCGTGCCTTACGCATATAATAAACAAAAAGGGAATTTCTTGTCCTTTCTCACAGGCTGGACATTCATCCCTCTACGCGAGGACTATAAATGTACCTTTGTTGATTTGATCAACTCTAATTGTTGGGGGTCTACCGCCCCTTGTGACGACATCACCCCGTGCGCGTTAAAAAATGCAAACGCTTTGGCACGATTCGTCAGATTTCACAGCACCGATAAATTGTATAAAGTCTGTCAAGACTGCGGGCGTTGGTTCACAAACCAGACGTGCTTTGATAACCATAAACGTCCCGGTTTTTTCAATGGTTACATAGCGGTCTGTGATGTCAAAAAGGTTTGCAAGGAATGCGTACATTTTTTAAGTTTAGAAAGATCAAATTTTTCACATAGGTGTTATGAGAATTTTTTTAGAGTATGCGAGACCCATCGCCCTTTTGGTCATTTCTGTTATATAAAGCAGGCCCCATCCAAGCCAACACTGGAAAAGAGAAATTTCATGTTTGTACTCTATGTTTTGAATGCAGACAAGAAACGCTTCTTCAAGGTGCGGCAGGCACGTACTTGCACGAACCTAACCTATGTGTCGTGCAAACGTGTTGTAAGGCTTGTGTTCATATAGATGCATATGACCATCATTGCACTGACTGTGGGGGCGATAGGACTCACATATTCAAGGGTGATACCACAATGGCCCAATTTTTTAAATTTTTAGAACAAATTAAAGCTTCAAAATTTAAGGATATCACCCTCCCCAGCCATAACGCTAAATCCTATAATGGTAATTTTATTTTAAGATACACGATGGAGGTAAAAAAATGGACTCAAGAAATTATAATGAACGGTGGGAAAATCATGTCCATGCGTTACGGCCCGCTCCAATTTATTGACTAACTGAACTTTCTCCCGATGTCGATGTCCAAATTGCCCAAAACTTTCGGCTTGGACGAGTCTTTGTCCAAGGGACATTTCCCCCATTTTTTCATTAAAAAAGAAAACGCGGGGTATAGGGGTCCCTTGCCGCCAAAGGAGGACTACGGCATTGGCGAGATGTCAGTTGAGGGAAAGGAGCACTTTGAGAAGTGGTATGACGCGTTGGTCAAAGAAAATTATGTCTTTGATTTTAAACGCGAGTTGGAACTGTATTGTGTGAAAGATGTAGAGATCCTACGGAAGGCCTGCCTGAAGTTTAGAGACATGCTCATGGAGAAAGCAAAGATGGATCCTTTCAGAGAGGCGTGTACGATAGCTGGAGCGGCCATGTTGGTTTACCGCCGAAGTCATCTTAAGGAGAATACTATCGGTATTATCCCTAACGGTGGCTATCGGTACGCAGACCAACAGTCGCACGTCGCTGTACAATGGCTCTGCTGGGAGGCCCATCAACGCGGTGTCTCTATTCTTCATGCGGGTAACGGCCGTGAGGAATATGTATTAGGGCGACGTGTAGACGGTGTTGCTAAGGCTGGAGATACCACCACCATCTTCCAGTTCTGGGGCTGTTATTGGCATGGGCACCCTCTCTGTTATCCTGACAGGACCACCCCCGTCAAAAATAGTCCCACGAGACCATAGAGACGCGTTATGAAGCGACCATGGCTTGTTTGGAAATGTTTAAGAATGCCGGCTACACGGTCGTAGAGATGTGGGAGTGTATGTTTAATGCGATAAAATGCACAGCCAAGGACTTGCAGCAATTTGTACGCCAGAACGAGGTGTCCCAGGGATGCATTCTTTGGCGGGCGGGCGTACAAATTGTATCAAGCTCTTCCACGAAACAGACCTTTCTTGTGGGGAGAAGATCAAGTACTTGGATGTGTGTTCATTTTATCCATAGGTTTGCAAGTACAAAAAATACCCAGTCGGCTACCCCAAAATTCACTTGAAACCAAATTGTCCTTCTATAGATCAAGTAGAAGGCCTAGCCAAAGTTACAGTGACGCCTACACGAGATTTATTCCTGCCCGTATTGCCTACACGGATGCACGACAAGCTAATGTTTATCTTGTGCAGGAAATGCGGGGAGGAGAAAAACCAAGGCGCGTGTCAGCACAACGACAAAAAAGATCGCTGGTTGACAGGCGTCTGGGTGATTGACGAGATCCGGAAAGCCGTTGAGAAAGGCTACACCGTTGAAGCAGTGCACGAAGTGTGGGAGTACAATGTATCTGTTTATGACCGTCAGACGCGTTCTGGCGGCCTGTTTCACGGGTACATTGATACTTTTTGGAAAATTAAATAAGAAGCCAGCGGATGGCCAGAGTGGTGTACCTCACAAGAGGAAAAGTTAGCTTACATTCAAAATTATGAGGAAAGAGAAGGGGTAAAACTAGATTTCGACTCTGTTTGTAAAAACCCTGGTCTCCGCACTCTGGCTAAACTTTTTTTAAATTCACTATGGGGAAAGTTTGGGCAAAGACCCGATTTACCACACGTAGCCGTTGTCAACGACTATCAGGGCGTCCACAAGTACCTGACGGATCCGTACATCACCGTCGACAGAGTCATTAATGTAAATGATGAG
Source organism: Timema cristinae (assembly GCA_039000515.1). NCBI lineage: Eukaryota > Metazoa > Arthropoda > Insecta > Phasmatodea > Timematidae > Timema > Timema cristinae. The sequence goes on along the minus strand of JBCFYV010000080.1, from coordinate 53,328 downwards.
GTTATGTTCCTTAATAACAAGGATGCGCGTGACGCGTTGCGCCCTAACCCTAACACGAGTGTGGCGGTGGCGAGCTACACGACTGCTATGGCTTGGTTGCACTTATACAGCATCCTTGAACAATTGGGGGACCGCGTTTTGTATCATGATACAGATAGCGTTCTATTCACCGAACGCCCGGCGATTGGAGTCCACCGACAGGAGACTGTTTAGGTGACCTCTTTGATGAACTTCAGGATTACGGTCCGGAAATCTACATTAGCGCCTTTGTATCTGGCGGTCCCAAAAATTACGCTTACCGAGTTTGCGTTGGCGGCGATCCTGCCAAAACAAAAACGGTGTGCAAGGTTCGTGGGATCACCATAAACAATGGCAACCGGAACGATGTTAATTTTGAAGTTTTGAAAGCGATGGTCACCGAACAAGCTGCGGAAAGATACATACAGATATCGCACAAAATTGTAAGAAAAGGTCTTGCGACTGTATGTACCGTTTCGCAGACTAAACTCTACCGCCCCGTGTACACCAAACGTCGGATAACCGATGATTTTAATACGTTGCCGTTTGGGTATCTGAGTCCTTGTAAACGCGCTCGCCACGAATAAAAGGTGAACATTTAGACATGCTGAATAATCATCTTTTTTTCCCTTTCACTCTAGACAGTTCCACTGATATACCAATTTTTAAAAATTTAAGATTTTTTTCATATTTTTTTCTGCATGAAAAAAGCATATTTTTTATATTTTTTTTATGTACCCGGGATACTTTTTTATATTTTTTTATTTGCCAGTACAGTCCTCCGCCTACCTGATTTTTTTCTAGTCAATTATTTATTTGTATATATTTTAATTTTTACTAAATTGTTTGTATATATTTTTATTTTAAATCTAATAAATTGTTTGTAGGTATATTTATTTTCTTTCTAGTCAAGTATAATAAACTGATTGTATAAATTTTTATTTTAAATCTATTCAAATATATATAATAAACTGTATATATATATATATATATATATATATATATATATATATCTTTTAAATTGAAACCATCTTTATTTAGTACCGAGGCCACTATTACCTCCATATTGTAAATATTCACAGTATACTTTTCACTGTGTGTAAATAAATATTGTAAACAAAACCAGTTATGTTTATACTAATAATTATGTATTGTAAATATTCACAATATACTTTACACTGTGTATAAACTTTTTCATGACCAAATAAATATTGTAAAAATTGTTATGTTTGTGTTTTAACGTCTATACCCCACACCTCTCTCCTATCCTATAAATACAATCTCATATAGCTTATAAGCTCAGTCTCAGTGCATGGTCACTCTAAGTCCTGATGAATTAAAATCACAGATTGAGTATGCATGCACTTACATGATTGAAGCAGCTTCTTCTTTCCGACACAAAGGAAGTGGTGGGTCCGAGGACCGTGTGAAATACTTAGAGCTAAATATATTCCTTTGGGTGCTTGCAGCTATATTCCATTACCAGAAGAGTTGATAAATAAGAATGCTCTAATTAATATAAGAAATGATGACAGTAAATGGTTTGGAAAACCACGCTCAGTTCACCCGACCGAGATTCGAAACTCGATCTTCCCAGTCCTCAGCAGCCGAGCTCAATACACCGAGCGCTTTAACCAACTACGCCACTGAGGTGGGTTTTTGTATATGTTAAATATATTATTTTTGTGAAGTGGAAAATTTGTTTAGCGTTAATGTTATATATATTATTTCCGCATATATAGGTTCATATTTAAAACATAACATAATTTCAAGATCCTCATAAGTGTATTAATTGTGATTTTTTTTGTTTAAATGTTGCGGGAATATATATTATAAAACTGTAATGTTTTGCGTTTTAACGTCTACACCCTCTCTACTATAATAGAAGCTCCGTCTCAAGCATTATGAGTGTAAGGCCGTCAAGTTAAGTACAAAGCCCGTTCCCCCCTTAAACCAGCATTTTCAGTCATACAGGGAATCGAAGCCTGGACACGTGGCGCGGCGGACAGACATGCTAACGCCTCACGGCCAGCTGATTCATTAGACGCCTTGACCCTTGACACTAGCCAAGCGACATAGAATAAAAGGCAAATACTAGTCTCAAACCTCCCTTCACTGACAGAGAGAGAGAGCGATACATTCTTTCTGGACACTTGGCGCAGCGGGCAGTCTTCCTAACACCGTGATGAGAAAGCTGTTGCCTCCTTTATATGTAGCATTTTCTCCTTCACCATTTTTAATACATATCATATCCTGAAAAAAAAATTACACCTTGACACGGGAATCGAACCCTGGAAACTTTGGCTTACATATGTATCTTAGTACGTGTACTGGTTTGTTCACATTAAGGGGTAAGATATACTCGTAAAAATATATTATGGATTAGATGAACAATTCAACCCTTTTAATTTCTCTTTGGATAGCAAACTAAGTCACAATAATGTTGGCGTCTCCTTCAGGTCTTTGATTCTCCAGCCGAGGATTTAAAAAATAATAACGACATTTTATTGCTAGAATTTTATTGACAATCAGCAATTGATTAATTTAAAACAACAACAACAAGCAGCAATAATATTATTGAGATCTTTTGATCAATACATATAAAAGACATCTACTATCTAGAAAATGAGTAGGAGTCAATTTTGTTGTTAGTTTTTTTATTGACAATCAGCAATTGATTAATTTAAAACAACAACAAGCAGCAATATTATTTAGGTCTTTTGATCAATACATATAAAAGATGTCTACCATCTAGAAAATGTGTAGGAGTCAATTTTATTGACAATCAGCAATTGATTAATTTAAAACAACAACCAGCAATATTATTTTGATCAATACATATAAAAGATGTCTACCATCTAGAAAATGAGTAGGAGCCCTTTCCAAAATAATTGAAGACACGTTGAGAAGCACTAGAGCGTATATTGACAATGTCTCCACAGTTTTTACCTGGCAATCTTACTCTTTTCTGACAAACTCAAGCACAATATCATTAGGTTCTGTCTCTTCCGCTAGCACAACGTTTTGTTTTTCTCAAGTTAGTTTAAGCACTTGACACGGTTGTATTCCTCAGGTCTAACTCCCCTGCATAATACCTCCTCGTCCCAACAGGTATCCTGGTGAGCAGCATTTGGAGGTGTTTGAATTTTGTGTCGAATAAGATTGGAAAGCTTTGCGTAGGATCCGTCACAAATGTTGCATTTAAACGGCATAATGTCATTTGGAGATGCAGCAAAAGAAATAAACACTCGCTCTACTCACAAACTAACGTTTTTTCAAAATTTCACCACTAGCTCCGATGACAGCAGCAGAGTACGTCTAGTTTATTAATTCACTTTTAAACATCACACTTTTTCCTCCGAGATATATCATACAGCGTGCTTTAGATTTAAAGCGCTTACAAACCAAATAATAGAATGACTTTGGAAGGAAAACGTTACCGAAACTGCCCAGGCTGAGTATGTAGTCGGCGGGCGTTTCACCTATAATTTTAACATTTGAATAATTTTTGTAAATTGTTAAATCCTCAAGATTTACAGGTTCTTCGGACTTTACCTCCGGCGGTGGTGGGTGCGCTGGTGACTCTGCTGGCTGGTAAACAGGCGACTCTGACTGTGGATACGCCAGTGAATCTGACTCCTGGTAGGTAGACGCCTCGGACGGTGGGTACGCAGGTGACTCTACTGACTGGTAGACAGACGACTCTGACGATGGGTATGCCTGTGACGTGTGGTGGGTAGCCGACTCTGGTGGTGGGTACTCTGGGGCTGGGTACGCCTGTGACTCTGGGGGTGTGTACGGCTGTCTCTCTGAGGGCGGCGGCGGCGTGAAGTACGGTGACGGGTGGTGTGGAGCTCGGAAGGGCGGCGGTGGAGGTCGGGGTAACACAGCTACCACGTCCCCCTTGCAGAAATTGTAAATGGCGCACGTTACATCACACATATACGTTTCCACGATTCTCTCGTAGGGTAGTACTTCCGTCGCTCGTATCGTGTGACAGGTAGAGTCACAAAACTCTATGTAGCCTCGCTCCTCTACTTTGTAAATTACCTGTCTATCATACACCACGACTTTGTGAACATTCTCTCCCGTCATATAGGCACGCCCCTCCATCGTATGACCCACAAACATTAAATTAATATAGCCGGATCGAAGCATGGTTGACGTACCTGAGAGCTAAACGTTCTGTAGAGTCCTCTATGCTCCGCTGCCCGTTGTTGTTGTTAACTCCCGTGTCTCTTAAGCGCGTTCAAAGTTCACAATGGTAGGTGAACCGGGTTTTACTCCGGCGCAGGTAAATACCAGTTTTTCTTTATTTAACTCACACACGTATTCATCTGTAAGAGTACTAAACCGGCAGGGTAAAAATACACAAAACTCGCCGTCTATATAGGCTATTAGACGTCTCCCGAACTTTGTATTGACGGCTTTTAATTTATCAACCGAGTACTTTTGATCTACGGCTAGATCACACAATTTGACGGTCTGCACGGCGTCGACGATATTTACCAGCTGCTGTAACTTGTCCATATTGGCCCGCTCTACAAACGTTTATATATAGACAACCAAGTGGGCACCCCTCTTTATAGCCACCCCCTCCTTCGTTTGACGTCACACGATATATTCTTGTCTTGACACTTCTTGTCTGCCCGCCAACCTGGCGCCCGTGTCGATGAACTCAATATCTAAGCTTGTCTCAACTCGTCTTGTGCCGACATACTGGCGCCAGGGTTGCGACATAACACGCGATGATTACGTCATTGGGAAAACCCAAGGTTGTCGAGGTCACGATATATTCTTGTCCTGACTTGTCTGCCCGCCAACCTGGCGCCATCATTCTTGTCTTGACGATCCGCCAAACTGTCGCCATGTATTCAGTCCTGATATATATTTACGGTCATTACTTATGCATTATTTATGTACGGAAACATTAAATTTATTTGTTGTTGTTTAAGAAGTATTGGGGGGGGGGGGGGTGGTCGGGTACACGTTATGGCAGTTGGAGGCAGTGGATTCATATCTCGCTAAGGGGGGATGATGGTTTTATACACTCCCTCACACCACATAAACTCTGGACAATTCTACCTTACTCCTCCGGTCCGTGACGGTTACACACATCCGTGCATTGAGAAAGACGATACCAAACAAACCATTTTTGTAGACTTTGGTGCCTGGGATAGTGGCCCTAACTGTGGATTCCGTGGCCCTGATTGTGCATGTGAACGCTAGAGTTGCGACATAACACGCAATGATTACGGCATAGGAAAAAACCCAGGTTGTCCGGTCCAAGAGCTGTGGGTGGAGGAACATTTCCATGCATTTCGACAGACGCTACCAAACAACCAATTTTAGTAGACTTGTGACGGGGGTAGTGGCCCCTAACTGTGGATTCCGAGGCCCCTGATTGTGCATAATTAGAGATGCTAGAGTTGCGACATAACACGCAATGATTACGTCATAGAAAAAACCCAGGTTGCTAAGGTCACGATCTATTCTTGTCCCAACTTGTCTGTCCGACAACCTGTCGCCAGGGAAAACCCGCTGCCCAGGTCAATATCTATTCTTGTCTCAACTTGTCTTGTCTGCCCGCCAACCTGGCGCCAGGGTTGCGATGATTACGTCATTGGGAAAACCCAAGGTTATTGAGTTCACTTGTTGATCCCGCAGACTGGCGCCAGGGTTGCGAAGGAGTAGGGGGTCTCGGGAACCAATTACCACACTCTACGACCAAGCTTCATAGCGCAAGGTTCATGCTGCTTGTTCCGGGACATAGCCGGTTGACAGAAGAGTCGATGTTCATTCTAGGCATGTCAGCCGTAGCGCAAGCTTCGTGCCGAGCCCTACTGCCGAAACGTCAAGGAATGTATGCCCATAAGTAAACTACAACGCCCTATAACTCCGGCACCTCTATCCTACCAATTAATTAATTAACAACCAACATGTCCTGCGTATGCCAGCAATAAAAAACTACAACACCTCTATCCTACCAATTAACAATAATTAATTAACGATAATTAATAATTAATCAGCAAGAACCAACATGTCCAGGGTTTGTTGGGGAGGGGCAGGATGAGGGGAAAGTATGTCAGGGGTGGGGGGCGGGTTGAGGCGGGGAAGGGGGCGGAGAGGGGGCGGAATAACGGTAAAAAGCACAGGTGTGACGTAGTGGGCTAGGTGGCCATCCACACTACTGTCTATGTTTGTGACGCGTTGTTATTGCGAGCAGTTGATGAATTCGTAAACATCCTCCGGCAAAAAAATCTATACTCTATAGTAGCTTAACTCGACACCTTAGTCACACCTTTTGATTATTAATGTATGGGGGAACATGCAGACCGCGGCGTCGGGGGCTCAGGATAGTTCACGTAACTTAACTTTGACACCTTCTGGTGGTAGCGTCTACCCCAGACATGTTGATTCTTGATGTGTGCTGGGGGATGGACAAGCGAGATTTGAACTCAGACCTCCTGTTCCGTGACGCCTTAGACCACGCGACCATCAGCCAAATTGAACAACGCAGAGAGTGAGGCACGAACCCTATATCTTGCGAGGGGCTAGCACACGTCCTTCCGAGTGCAATGGTTTTGCAGATGTTCCCGCATTTGCAGAAAGTGATCCCGCATTTGCGAAGTGGTTTCAAATAGCCAATTTATGCTTACACGGTAGTATTAACCGTGTCGGGAAACAGACACACTATCTACGGAGGTGGGGGGTTCGAACATCGCTTGGGTGAACCGGGGTGTTTTTTTTCTAGGCCTTCTTGTGGTAGCGTCTAATCAAACACAGATATTATGAAATATATATTTATTCGACGTAACTCAAAAAAATCCCTTGATATCGAAAACTGTGTATATTTTCAAAAAGTTTCTTCATATCAAAACCGGTCTATAACCCTCAGCCCCTCAGATATGTTGCAACAGCCTTGGCGAGGACTTCGTGAGGGTTTGTAAACATCCCTGTTTTTCGTGGCTGTGTAACAAAGCAAACGACTATAAATAGACCTCGAGATCTTTACACCTGATATAGATCAATTTTTAATACACCTATCATAAATAAATTTAAAATTAAGTTTATTATAAACGCTAATATGATTATTAATGATAACTAACAATCAATTACTCAATCAATAATAATATTAGTAGACCCTGTGCACAAACATATTCATCTCAAAGCAGGAATTTAAAATTTTGGATTTAATTTTTTTTAATTAATTTATAAATAGTTCGAAATAAATAAAATGGAGAGTTTTTATCTCGGTCTGTTTGTAGCAAAGAAAAGTATTGCCAGGGGTAACCAAGCAATCCACTAAGTTGTTACCACGAGCAACACCGGATACTTCTGCTAGATTAAATTGTTTCCCAACAAAATATATCAATGTTATCATGAAAGATATTCAAGAACTGTTGATATCACCATGTGTAGAAAATTAAACTAATTTATCTATTGGAACAATATTTTATTTATTTAGGGAATAAACCATGTTTGTTATAAAAAAAACTTCCAATGTAACGGCCTTGACTCGAAATTATTTTCATCTCACCTTTATAATGAGTATCCATCCATGTTTACCTTATGTACAAAAAATATTACAGTTGGAACTAAATGTCACATTGTATCGCGGTTTTCTGTATTCAGCTTTTGGAAAACAGTGGAACTAAAATTAGTGTAACTGTTTTACGATATTTAAATAAAATATAGCTAAAGAAAATTGGAAACTATCATACTTACAGACAATTCATCATAGAAGTGGTGGTGACAGCTAACAAAAGCTATCATATATACTTTCACGTATCCATTTGCCAAACCATGTATTGAGCTGCTGTCATGTTTGGCAGTCAAATCTTTTACGACAAACAATTTGTCTTTACATTATTTTCCTAAGCTTATTTACATTATTGAAATACAACTTTATGAAAATATCCGTTTGTGTATTTGTTTTTTTGTGGAAGTATCATCTGAAACCAACTTAAAAATACTTTACAAACAAGAATGTCTAAAAGGTTGCCTTCTCTTCATTAATTAAGATGGTAAACCTGACGAAATAAGAGTGGTTGATGATGTTATTCTAATCATATTTGGTTGTGTTCGTGCGCATATGTTTACAAAATAAAAACGTTTTATTTGAAAACTAATAATAATAATTATTATTATTAGCACCGCGTCTTACTACCCATTCGGGTTATACGCACTTACGCTAATATGTAATGGTAGGTGATAGTGAGATGAAATGAAGGACCTACAGTTTAACGTGGGATCCGAACCACGGTAGCGGCCTGGCATTCCCTTGGAAACTAATATTTTATATGGTTCTTTCTCTTAGTTACAAAAAACCTTTATTTATTTTGGTAGCCAATAATAACAAAATACAAATGTGAATATAGTACTTTACAATTTTATTTTCTTCTTTCAATAAGTTAAGAAAAAGCCAATAATTATACAGTAGGCTAGTCCTTGGTTAAGTAAAAACGTTTATTAACTCTTTTAATTGATAATATTAAGAAACTATTTCCACGTTAGTAACTTTCAATCAATGTTTGCAATAAAAATCTTCTAATGGCTGTCAGTGAACACCCAGCTTATATTTTAAACAGTCATAATCCCCTATTCATACGTCAGTAGTGGTTAAATTGACAGTTCTGGGCCACTTTCTCCCCATAAGGTTAACATTGATCCACCACACAGAATGTGGTGGATCACTTTCTCCCGGTGGTGGATCACTTTGTACCGAGGGGGGAACCCCGAATCAAGATATTACCTGTAAACATCCCTAGCACGACCACCTATTCCAGCATGACCTTGAACAAGTTTGTACTCGTTCCCCGGCATTGTAAACATCGTGACCATATAGTCCGTTTTCTGTATGAAGTGTGAACGACCCGAGATAGTATTGTTATCGCAAACTGTGGTAGATCACTTTGTGCCGGGGGAAACTTCGAATCAAGATATTACCTGTAAATATCTGTGAATGTTGTTGCATGATCAGTCGCGGATCGGGAAAAAATATTTGAGGAGGAGAAGGCGGGTGGTAAACCAGATGTTTCTATTACATTATTCATTGGATACAACTTTTATGAATCACTAAAACTTTATTATAATATTACTACGTATTGGTTGTTACTCGTTTAGCCGTTTAATAAAACGTTTCCCAGGAGGCACTGCGAGGAAGCGAGTAACGTCACCTCCCACCTATAACTAATTTTAACTAAACTATTTAATTTTGATAAAGCCGTGCTGTTTCACCTGATGAAATCAGGCTATGATACTCACAAGCACTCGAGCTTTTTTACATAATAAAACATTTATTACAAAGGTTAATATACAAAGTTACTTTTCAATATACTTAAACATAAATGGTAGATTTATTTTTTATGTCTCCATTGGTGAGCAAAAATGTCTTATTTTGTAGTGACCGTATGCAAGAGTGTCGCATCCATTATCTAAAATATAGCGTTTGTCATCTCCTGGTGAAAGTGCAAGTTTATTCAAAGAGATACTGTACAATTGATGTTTCTCACTTCTTATCATGGACATATTAGCGTAGTGTAAAATCCCTGCTTTAAACACTTTTTATAATGACCATGCTTAATTTTCTTTTTGAGAGTTGTTTTTGATACGCCTTTACCAACTTTTTTCTCCTCAAGACTCTCCTTTTGAATGGAGTAAAGTTTCGGTCGAAGTCCCACAAACTCTCGAATACACTCTCCATTCATCTCATCCTTCATTTTACCCAGAGCTTTTTTATTGCGCACACTGTGTAAAAAATGTGTTTCTGGATAGTCTGAAGTGTCGAATCGGTCTATATTATCAAACATATCCGCATACACATTTTCTGTTTTCAGTTCGTAGCAGAGGGAGTCTGTGTCTGTGAATAAGAGCTTTGCATTTTGTCCATATTTCCTCTTAACATAATTATAATGAAAGTTATACATGATAACCTTGCTTATATCTAAGATTGCAAAGCCTGCATAGATAGGCTTATTCAAAAGTAGGCTTATTTTTCTCATGTGAACCCCAACTAACTCATCCGTGAAGATTGTATAAGCAATAAATGCTGGTGAAGCAATACGCTTCTTTAGACCTTTTTCATTATTTAGTAATTGTACATTCACACGATGTCTTTGATTTTCCATCGACTTCCCGAATACCGCATTGTTCATGAGTTTGAAAAAGTCCTTTTCAAATCCATTTATTGCATTTTTTCGTCGGGATGTATTAAAATCAATATACGGCTTCAACCAAGCACTCTGATTGAAAGTTAGGACTCGGTGTATCTTTTGAAGCTTCATACCCAAGGAAATATACAGTTTTAAATTACGGTAGTGTACCACATAATTTTGTTTACTGTTTGGGTTGGGCACTAGCTTTTCTGTTTTCCCGCCGGTGGGAGAGTTCAGCTTGGATTGTATATACTTAGAGAATGGGGATAACATCTCAGGAGTAACTATAACTTTTTCAGGAGCAAGTGGATAGTCACTGTGCTCGTCATGAATTTCTTCCGGGTACTCTAGATCCACTTCTAATATATAGCCCACAGTGCTATCATCAGAAACTGAAATTATATTGAGCTCTGCTATTTCAGTCTTGTTCAACCACCTAAAATTACTCTGAGGAAGACAATCAGACATAACAGTTCCGTATAAATTATTACAATCCCAGTATGTGATATACTTCACCTCCTTTTCAGGATTAAAATCCAACATATCGGGGTTGTTTGCTTCAGAATGCCTATTAGAAATCATAGAAACCCCACCACGTATCCCCTTTTCAATGAATAAATGCATTTCAATGTCAGTCAATAGCTCCAACTCAACCTTGGTCATCTTTAAAAATGCCGCCCATGCTAGTCCAGGGCTTGTGCAAAAATGTAGACAGTCTAATTTATAATACTCAAAACATAAAGAGCGAAAGTATTCGAAGACGTCTGCTAAAAGTAGAACATCACTTAAAACGTATAAATTTTGATAATCTTCCATAGTATTCATTTCAAAGTTTTCCCACACAGTTTTAGCATGAGCGTAGTCACTTTCTGAAATATGTTCTTGTTGTATCTGATTATAGAATGCAGATTTTGGTGGTAATTGACTATCTTTCAGTTTACTGCTGCAATCCATATAGTCGTAAGGGAACACACCTTTTCGTAGCAGTAGATCTACTTTATCAAAAGGGATATTTTCATGGAATATTTTAAATTGAGTTTTCCCAACATGTAACAAATTTTCAGTCAATTTTTCAAGAGATGTGCTTAAAAACTGGAACGAGTCAATAAATTGTAAATAGCCAAGACTGAATGAGATATATTTCTCCATATTGTTTGGGATACATGATATTCTTCTGTCTGTAAACTTCCCAATTTTCTGCATGATAATATGGGCGTCATAATTTTTTAAATTGTGTAAAATGACGGGTATTCTCTTGGTATATTGAAACTGAATATTGCACATACTATGAGATGCACCCGATAAGCTCCACTGAGATGACAGTGGTCACGGACGCGGTCTTGACCCAACTCTTTCTGCAGATACTACATACACTAGCCGAAATAAATTCATTTTCTTGTTCAGGGGTGATGCGCATAGGGACGACATTTTTCTTCATCTCGATGATCATGGTTTCTTCTTCAACAAGTTTATGAAGAAAGGTATCCACAACATTTTCACCACTATAGACAACAGGAGGTTTCACACATTTACCTTCCGAATCAACTATTACATATGCAAATCCTGATGGCTCATGCTTCGTCATTTTTGTAGTTGATGAGTGATTAGGGTTAGGTACACACCCTGATATTTTAATATTAAAACACTCAAAATCTGCATAAATCACATACGGGATTTTTAACATATGTTTATATGTCGAAAATTTTAATATTTTATCCTCCTCCTTGGGCATCTGTATCTTCTGAGCATCAAAATCAGCACACCGCTCACTATGCTCATCCCTGAGATTTTCATTAGAAAATCTATGCAAACAATATTTGCAATAGTATGCTTCACCATCGTGTCTGGTCAGTGAGCTTAGCAATCTGCTGAAGTTCTTAATAAGACAATAATGTCCCCCATCAACATTTGAAAGAAACAACAAATCCACGTGATTATCACGACTGACCTTAGTTATCCTTAAAGGAAATAGTTCCCCTTGGTAGCCGTACACATTAATAGATACATTATTTTGTTTTTCAAACTTAGTTATTTGTGGTATTTGCACAGGATATTCAATACCATCCATATTTAGTTTACCTTCCAGTGATATATACTTACTCACTCGATAAGCGTGCTGGTCAGCTGGATATAGAAATGCTAGCACAGACCAAAGAAAACATTTACTGTCAGCATTTCTTATATTAATTAAGGCATGTTTATTTCTCAACTCTTCTGGTAATGGAATATAGCTGGAAGCAGCTAGAGGAACATATTTAGCTAGTTTAAGCTCTAAGTATTTCACACGATCCTCAGACCAACCGCTTCCTTTGTGATGGAAAGAAGAAGCTGCTTCAATCATATAAATGCATGCATCCTCAATCTGTGTTTTTAATTCGTCAGGACTTAGAGTGACGATACACTTACTGCGAAAGTAAGGGGTTATTGTTTCATCCCCTTCCTCACCAACACGAGAGTACTCTACACAGGCAGATGTATACCATTTTAGATTACCCATTAAACTAAGTTGTTTGGTAAGCGTTGCTTCCAACTTCCTTTTAATTTCGTTAGTAAAGACTAAAAATAGCGAGTCTTTCGAGGGAGAGATCTTGATGATTTTGACTGTACCATTCAAAGCTTCTGAAAAATTACAGGGGTCGTAATCTTCATCAATATCGAGATTCTCAATAGATTCCTGCTCTCTTGGTTTTGAAACGCTGACAACATTCCCCAGTGAAGTTGTAGTACAGTTCTTTAGCTTGTGTCGTAATAGACTATCCCGCCGTGCAAATATTTTACTACATTTATCACACTCGAATGACTTCACCTCACGACTATGTGAAGAAACATGTCGCTGTAAGCTGTCACTCCGACTAAAAACTTGTCCACACTCATCACACTTTTTAAGTCCACTCCCGTGTTGTAAACGCATATGACGTGCCAGGTTGGTAAGCTTGGTAAAAGATTTTGAACACTTCTTACATAGGAAGACCATTTTAATCAAGCGTGTTGTATGAAAATCAACAGATAAAATATTAACTATAGAGTTGTGTTTTATGAGAATAAATAGATAAAATCTTAATGATAGTTCACTTGAAAATTATTTTCACAATATCTTCTCTAGACGTGGAAGTTAAATTTCACACAAGAAAAGACGAGAATTTGATGAAATTCTTCAATGAGTGTGACAAATGTTAAGATCCTTATATTGAATTATAAACACTATTTATCTGTGAGTAATAAGATATGTGTGTGTACAATTATTACACCTCCAAATGGTACACCTAGAAATAAAATCGTGTTACAGTCTGAATCCTTCAATATTTCACTATAAATTATTAAGATATATCCAACTTTCGTTCTGTGCCATCTAGTGAGGAAAATTGGTACTTATAATTTCTCGATGTCTTGTGTTAACCCGTACATATAAGTATTAAACAATTATATCCATCAATACTCATACAATAATTTAATTACACTTATGGAGTAGGATAAGGAAAGTTATATTTAAAAAAATCTAGAACATTTACCTCTTATTATAACAACATCCCTGGCGAGGATAATCTTGAATTTAGAGGAAGTTAGCCAGCATTTGCGTGGAGGGAGAATGGAAAATCATTTGAGGAAAGCCACCTCAGTTCATCCAACCGAGATTCGAACCTCAATCTCCCCCGTCGTAGGTAGTATACGGATAGAGGTAGTATTGTAACATGTTAGACGTATTGAGAGAGAGAGGGGCTATTGGATCATAGACCCTTCCCAGGATCACAATAGTACCCACATTTGGGTGGAGGGAGAGTTTGAAATAATGTAGGGAAAATACCCCAGTTTAATAGAGTTGTGAATGAAAACGATCTATACACATCTCAACGAAAATAGTTAATTATTCCTTGTTCACAAAGGTCGATTTTGGTATGAAGTTTTGATAAAATAATTTATAACTTTAATTTTCTTCACACGATGATATCAACACTTTTTGAATAACTGTCAAGGTTGTCCTGGAATTTAATGCTCGAAACTGTATTTTGTTGGCATAGTAAATAACATTCACACACACACACACAAATAATATTAGTCACTTAATTCTTAAGCCAAAAATGATAGGAAATGTACCTATATTTGCATGGAGGGAGAATGGAAAGTCCATAGGAAAACCTTCCTTAATAGACTTGGTGCTGATGAAGGAATCTATAATATATAAGTGGCGTGGATATGTTTATCAAATTTATTAAAACGTATAATACTCACAGAATCTCCCAGCGTTCTACATGTCTAGGCTGAATAAAGAGAATTTATCTCATTTTTCCTGATTTGGAAGTGGAAAACGATTAATGAAAATTTACCCCAAAAATAAATAAATTAAATAAAATAACTTGCTGAGGGATCAAATCCAGACCTTCCCATAATCTGTTTCTAAAATGACATGTGCCAAGGGATCCAATGACGGGTGCCACTGACAATTCGGGGTTCGAGACCCCAGATCCAAGACCCCGGACCCGAGATCAAGTGTTTTGAAGCTCGCTCGACACTCACTGGGATTCAAACCCTGAGCAGGATCATAATCAAACAGCCAGTAAAGTAAATGTTTCAGCATTGTGTTTGATATTATTTACTCGTCAAGTTCGAAAACGAGTATGATCTTGCATAATGTTTCTGTCGCAAAGGTCTGTCTTGTTGGTTTCCCCCAATCCCCCCAGGCATTGATGATTTCTTCCATTAGATAGCCGAATATAGCAGGACAAAAACATGTTGGAATAACAACTCAATTAGCAACTAGACTCGGGGTGATTACAAACACCCGGATAGGGAAAAGGTTTTGAAAAAACAACTTTTGGTGAACTTGTAGAGTATATATAGTGTTGGGGAGTTTACTTTGCAGGTATTGGATAGAACAAGAGATCTTGCGAACCTGTTAACTGTGAAGTTGATATAGGCATAGCATATCCAGTTAAAATCTTCAAAGTTTTAGTAGAAAGATTATCGTGCAAGTGTTAAACTAACGAATTTGCATATCTTCCTTCAACAACGAAGAGCTGTCACTGATATACAACGGGATCTTCATACATCTCGTTTGAAGGTTGGTTTAAACTTTGATTATTTATTATTTTTTATCCTTGACGAGTAAATAATATTAAACACATTGCTGAAACATTTACTTTACTGGCTGTTTGATTATGATCCTGCTCAGGGTTTGAATCCCAGTGAGTGTCGAGCGAGCTTCAAAACACTTGATCTCGGGTCCGGGGTCTTGGATCTGGGGTCTCGAACCCCGAATTGTCAGTGGCACCCGTCATTGGATCCCTTGGCACATGTCATTTTAGAAACAGATTATGGGAAGGTCTGGATTTGATCCCTCAGCAAGTTATTTTATTTAATTTATTTATTTTTGGGGTAAATTTTCATTAATCGTTTTCCACTTCCAAATCAGGAAAAATGAGATAAATTCTCTTTATTCAGCCTAGACATGTAGAACGCTGGGAGATTCTGTGAGTATTATACGTTTTAATAAATTTGATAAACATATCCACGCCACTTATATATTATAGATTCCTTCATCAGCACCAAGTCTATTAAGGAAGGTTTTCCTATGGACTTTCCATTCTCCCTCCATGCAAATATAGGTACATTTCCTATCATTTTTGGCTTAAGAATTAAGTGACTAATATTATTTGTGTGTGTGTGTGTGAATGTTATTTACTATGCCAACAAAATACAGTTTCGAGCATTAAATTCCAGGACAACCTTGACAGTTATTCAAAAAGTGTTGATATCATCGTGTGAAGAAAATTAAAGTTATAAATTATTTTATCAAAACTTCATACCAAAATCGACCTTTGTGAACAAGGAATAATTAACTATTTTCGTTGAGATGTGTATAGATCGTTTTCATTCACAACTCTATTAAACTGGGGGTATTTTCCCTACATTATTTCAAACTCTCCCTCCACCCAAATGTGGGTACTATTGTGATCCTGGGAAGGGTCTATGATCCAATAGCCCCTCTCTCTCTCAATACGTCTAACATGTTACAATACTACCTCTATCCGTATACTACCTACGACGGGGGAGATTGAGGTTCGAATCTCGGTTGGATGAACTGAGGTGGCTTTCCTCAAATGATTTTCCATTCTCCCTCCACGCAAATGCTGGCTAACTTCCTCTAAATTCAAGATTATCCTCGCCAGGGATGTTGTTATAATAAGAGGTAAATGTTCTAGATTTTTTTAAATATAACTTTCCTTATCCTACTCCATAAGTGTAATTAAATTATTGTATGAGTATTGATGGATATAATTGTTTAATACTTATATGTACGGGTTAACACAAGACATCGAGAAATTATAAGTACCAATTTTCCTCACTAGATGGCACAGAACGAAAGTTGGATATATCTTAATAATTTATAGTGAAATATTGAAGGATTCAGACTGTAACACGATTTTATTTCTAGGTGTACCATTTGGAGGTGTAATAATTGTACACACACATATCTTATTACTCACAGATAAATAGTGTTTATAATTCAATATAAGGATCTTAACATTTGTCACACTCATTGAAGAATTTCATCAAATTCTCGTCTTTTCTTGTGTGAAATTTAACTTCCACGTCTAGAGAAGATATTGTGAAAATAATTTTCAAGTGAACTATCATTAAGATTTTATCTATTTATTCTCATAAAACACAACTCTATAGTTAATATTTTATCTGTTGATTTTCATACAACACGCTTGATTAAAATGGTCTTCCTATGTAAGAAGTGTTCAAAATCTTTTACCAAGCTTACCAACCTGGCACGTCATATGCGTTTACAACACGGGAGTGGACTTAAAAAGTGTGATGAGTGTGGACAAGTTTTTAGTCGGAGTGACAGCTTACAGCGACATGTTTCTTCACATAGTCGTGAGGTGAAGTCATTCGAGTGTGATAAATGTAGTAAAATATTTGCACGGCGGGATAGTCTATTACGACACAAGCTAAAGAACTGTACTACAACTTCACTGGGGAATGTTGTCAGCGTTTCAAAACCAAGAGAGCAGGAATCTATTGAGAATCTCGATATTGATGAAGATTACGACCCCTGTAATTTTTCAGAAGCTTTGAATGGTACAGTCAAAATCATCAAGATCTCTCCCTCGAAAGACTCGCTATTTTTAGTCTTTACTAACGAAATTAAAAGGAAGTTGGAAGCAACGCTTACCAAACAACTTAGTTTAATGGGTAATCTAAAATGGTATACATCTGCCTGTGTAGAGTACTCTCGTGTTGGTGAGGAAGGGGATGAAACAATAACCCCTTACTTTCGCAGTAAGTGTATCGTCACTCTAAGTCCTGACGAATTAAAAACACAGATTGAGGATGCATGCATTTATATGATTGAAGCAGCTTCTTCTTTCCATCACAAAGGAAGCGGTTGGTCTGAGGATCGTGTGAAATACTTAGAGCTTAAACTAGCTAAATATGTTCCTCTAGCTGCTTCCAGCTATATTCCATTACCAGAAGAGTTGAGAAATAAACATGCCTTAATTAATATAAGAAATGCTGACAGTAAATGTTTTCTTTGGTCTGTGCTAGCATTTCTATATCCAGCTGACCAGCACGCTTATCGAGTGAGTAAGTATATATCACTGGAAGGTAAACTAAATATGGATGGTATTGAATATCCTGTGCAAATACCACAAATAACTAAGTTTGAAAAACAAAATAATGTATCTATTAATGTGTACGGCTACCAAGGGGAACTATTTCCTTTAAGGATAACTAAGGTCAGTCGTGATAATCACGTGGATTTGTTGTTTCTTTCAAATGTTGATGGGGGACATTATTGTCTTATTAAGAACTTCAGCAGATTGCTAAGCTCACTGACCAGACACGATGGTGAAGCATACTATTGCAAATATTGTTTGCATAGATTTTCTAATGAAAATCTCAGGGATGAGCATAGTGAGCGGTGTGCTGATTTTGATGCTCAGAAGATACAGATGCCCAAGGAGGAGGATAAAATATTAAAATTTTCGACATATAAACATATGTTAAAAATCCCGTATGTGATTTATGCAGATTTTGAGTGTTTTAATATTAAAATATCAGGGTGTGTACCTAACCCTAATCACTCATCAACTACAAAAATGACGAAGCATGAGCCATCAGGATTTGCATATGTAATAGTTGATTCGGAAGGTAAATGTGTGAAACCTCCTGTTGTCTATAGTGGTGAAAATGTTGTGGATACCTTTCTTCATAAACTTGTTGAAGAAGAAACCATGATCATCGAGATGAAGAAAAATGTCGTCCCTATGCGCATCACCCCTGAACAAGAAAATGAATTTATTTCGGCTAGTGTATGTAGTATCTGCGAGAAAGAGTTGGGTCAAGACCGCGTCCGTGACCACTGTCATCTCAGTGGAGCTTATCGGGGTGCATCTCATAGTATGTGCAATATTCAGTTTCAATATACCAAGAGAATACCCGTCATTTTACACAATTTAAAAAATTATGACGCCCATATTATCATGCAGAAAATTGGGAAGTTTACAGACAGAAGAATATCATGTATCCCAAACAATATGGAGAAATATATCTCATTCAGTCTTGGCTATTTACAATTTATTGACTCGTTCCAGTTTTTAAGCACATCTCTTGAAAAATTGACTGAAAATTTGTTACATGTTGGGAAAACTCAATTTAAAATATTCCATGAAAATATCCCTTTTGATAAAGTAGATCTACTGCTACGAAAAGGTGTGTTCCCTTACGACTATATGGATTGCAGCAGTAAACTGAAAGATAGTCAATTACCACCAAAATCTGCATTCTATAATCAGATACAACAAGAACATATTTCAGAAAGTGACTACGCTCATGCTAAAACTGTGTGGGAAAACTTTGAAATGAATACTATGGAAGATTATCAAAATTTATACGTTTTAAGTGATGTTCTACTTTTAGCAGACGTCTTCGAATACTTTCGCTCTTTATGTTTTGAGTATTATAAATTAGACTGTCTACATTTTTGCACAAGCCCTGGACTAGCATGGGCGGCATTTTTAAAGATGACCAAGGTTGAGTTGGAGCTATTGACTGACATTGAAATGCATTTATTCATTGAAAAGGGGATACGTGGTGGGGTTTCTATGATTTCTAATAGGCATTCTGAAGCAAACAACCCCGATATGTTGGATTTTAATCCTGAAAAGGAGGTGAAGTATATCACATACTGGGATTGTAATAATTTATACGGAACTGTTATGTCTGATTGTCTTCCTCAGAGTAATTTTAGGTGGTTGAACAAGACTGAAATAGCAGAGCTCAATATAATTTCAGTTTCTGATGATAGCACTGTGGGCTATATATTAGAAGTGGATCTAGAGTACCCGGAAGAAATTCATGACGAGCACAGTGACTATCCACTTGCTCCTGAAAAAGTTATAGTTACTCCTGAGATGTTATCCCCATTCTCTAAGTATATACAATCCAAGCTGAACTCTCCCACCGGCGGGAAAACAGAAAAGCTAGTGCCCAACCTAAACAGTAAACAAAATTATGTGGTACACTACCGTAATTTAAAACTGTATATTTCCTTGGGTATGAAGCTTCAAAAGATACACCGAGTCCTAACTTTCAATCAGAGTGCTTGGTTGAAGCCGTATATTGATTTTAATACATCCCGACGAAAAAATGCAATAAATGGATTTGAAAAGGACTTTTTCAAACTCATGAACAATGCGGTATTCGGGAAGTCGATGGAAAATCAAAGACATCGTGTGAATGTACAATTACTAAATAATGAAAAAGGTCTAAAGAAGCGTATTGCTTCACCAGCATTTATTGCTTATACAATCTTCACGGATGAGTTAGTTGGGGTTCACATGAGAAAAATAAGCCTACTTTTGAATAAGCCTATCTATGCAGGCTTTGCAATCTTAGATATAAGCAAGGTTATCATGTATAACTTTCATTATAATTATGTTAAGAGGAAATATGGACAAAATGCAAAGCTCTTATTCACAGACACAGACTCCCTCTGCTACGAACTGAAAACAGAAAATGTGTATGCGGATATGTTTGATAATATAGACCGATTCGACACTTCAGACTATCCAGAAACACATTTTTTACACAGTGTGCGCAATAAAAAAGCTCTGGGTAAAATGAAGGATGAGATGAATGGAGAGTGTATTCGAGAGTTTGTGGGACTTCGACCGAAACTTTACTCCATTCAAAAGGAGAGTCTTGAGGAGAAAAAAGTTGGTAAAGGCGTATCAAAAACAACTCTCAAAAAGAAAATTAAGCATGGTCATTATAAAAAGTGTTTAAAGCAGGGGATTTTACACTACGCTAATATGTCCATGATAAGAAGTGAGAAACATCAATTGTACAGTATCTCTTTGAATAAACTTGCACTTTCACCAGGAGATGACAAACGCTATATTTTAGATAATGGATGCGACACTCTTGCATACGGTCACTACAAAATAAGACATTTTTGCTCACCAATGGAGACATAAAAAATAAATCTACCATTTATGTTTAAGTATATTGAAAAGTAACTTTGTATATTAACCTTTGTAATAAATGTTTTATTATGTAAAAAAGCTCGAGTGCTTGTGAGTATCATAGCCTGATTTCATCAGGTGAAACAGCACGGCTTTATCAAAATTAAATAGTTTAGTTAAAATTAGTTATAGGTGGGAGGTGACGTTACTCGCTTCCTCGCAGTGCCTCCTGGGAAACGTTTTATTAAACGGCTAAACGAGTAACAACCAATACGTAGTAATATTATAATAAAGTTTTAGTGATTCATAAAAGTTGTATCCAATGAATAATGTAATAGAAACATCTGGTTTACCACCCGCCTTCTCCTCCTCAAATATTTTTTCCCGATCCGCGACTGATCATGCAACAACATTCACAGATATTTACAGGTAATATCTTGATTCGAAGTTTCCCCCGGCACAAAGTGATCTACCACAGTTTGCGATAACAATACTATCTCGGGTCGTTCACACTTCATACAGAAAACGGACTATATGGTCACGATGTTTACAATGCCGGGGAACGAGTACAAACTTGTTCAAGGTCATGCTGGAATAGGTGGTCGTGCTAGGGATGTTTACAGGTAATATCTTGATTCGGGGTTCCCCCCTCGGTACAAAGTGATCCACCACCGGGAGAAAGTGATCCACCACATTCTGTGTGGTGGATCAATGTTAACCTTATGGGGAGAAAGTGGCCCAGAACTGTCAATTTAACCACTACTTACGTCAAGTCAGGTTATAGGCAGTACACATAACTCCAAAATAATTCTAGGAGCGTTTACAATTAATAAATATGTTAATGTAAGGTTTTCTTTAACAACTTGCTGAGTATTAATCATACGCCAAGTCATATGATATTTTAAGCAGTCAGAACTCCCATATTCATACGTCAAGTCAGGTGATCTGCAGTACAAATAATTCTAGGGTAGAAAGCAAATAAAAGTTCTGCCTGAATACTCACTATTTAATATATTCATAAGTAAAGTCATGTGATATTTTAAACAGTCAGAATACCCTATTCATACGTCAAGTACTCACAGTCATCAAATACCTAAATAATATTGCTGCTTGTAAATTAATTGCTGATTGTCAATAAAAACAAACTAGTAAGAATATGTTGTTGGTAAGGTGACGAGTTCACACACGGTATTCAATATATTGTGATAGTGTACTCGCATTTGCGTGGAGCGAGAGTTTGAAATAGCCTAGAATATATTCAGCCTTTGGCTGTGGAAATGTTTGAACCCCTAACTCCGCTACCAGGCACGGTTTTGATTTCAACCTTTCTTGTAAAACACGGGGGTTTTCAGGACTTACCTGACGTGCAGTGTGTTGAATCTGAGCTTTATCTCTGAGATTTTTAAAAAGCACAATATAGTGTGCGTTTAAGGAAATATCTCTTTGGCCCCTGCCCTTGTGGAATATATTTTGTGTAAGGTACATGACGCTAATATTTTGATGATGGCATCTTTTGGTGAAAAGATCGACAACTTCATCGGCTTCACGCATCAGGTCGTCCAGGATAATCAGCCGTGGAGAGTCGTTACAGTTGTCATTCATTTCAGGCAAACCCTTACAGAATATGACTGGGGGAATTTACCCGTCTTGTTCGAATCCCGGTTGCCATAGAGAATAATACCAAGTGATTTTATCAAATTTAACGTCACACAATGTGTCCAAGTTGCGGATAAAGTCGGCTACAAAATGTGACTTCCCGCAGCCGGAAGGGCCGTTTATGATGGCTGAAAATGGATGTTTCAACTTGTCCATAATGTTTGAGACTGAGCTTATAAGCTATATGAGCTTGTATTTATAGGATAGGAGAGAGGTGCGGGTGTAGACGTTAAAACACAAACATAACAAATTTTACAATATTTATTTGGTCATGAAAAAGTATATACACAGTCTAAAGTATACTGTGAATATTTACAATATATAATTATTAGTATAAACATAACTGGTTTTGTTTACAATATTTACACACAGTGAAAAGTATACTGTGAATATTTACAATATGGGGGAATAGAGGCCTCGGTACTAAATAAAGATGGTTTCAATTTAAAAGAAAATAAATATATATATATTTGAATAGATTTAAAATAAAAATTTATACAAACAATTTATTAGATTTAAAATAAAAATATATACAAACAATTTATTATAATTAAAATATATACAAATAAATAATTGACTAGAAAAAAATCAGGTAGGGGGAGGATTGTACTGGCAAATAAAAAAAATATAAAAAAAGTAACCCGGGTGCATAAAAAAATATAAAAAAATATGCTTGTTTTCATGCAGAAAAAAAAATTGAAAAAAAAATCTAAAATCTTTGAAAAATGGTATGTCAGTGGAACTGTCTAGAGTGAAAGAAAAAAAAAGATGACTATTCGGCCGTCTAAATAATCACCTTTTAATCGTGGCGAGCGCGTTTGCAAGGACCCTGATACCCAAACGGCAACGTATTATAATCATCGATTATCCGCCGTTTGGTGTAGACCGGCCGGTAAACCTTACTCTGCGAAACGGTACATACAGTCGCAAGACCTTTTCTTATAATTTTGTACGGTATCTTTATGTACCGTTCCGCGGCCTGTTCGGTGACCATCGCTTTCAGAACGTCAAAATTAACGTCGTTCCGGTTGCCGTAGTTTATGGTGATCCCGCGAACCTTGCACACCGTTTTTGTTTTGGCGGGATCGCCACCGACACAAACCCGGTACGCGTAATTCTTGGGACCGTCAGATACAAAGGCGTCGATGTAGCTTCCCGGCACGTAATCCCGAAGTTCGTCAGTGAGGTCACCTAAATGTCTCCGGTCGGTGGACTCTGATCGCCGGGACGTTCCGTGAACAGAACGATATCCGTGTCGTGATACAAAACGCGGTCACCCAATTGTTCAAGGATGCTGTATAAGTGCAACCTAGCCATAGCAGTCATGTAGCACGCCACCACCACAGTCGTGTTAGGGTTAGGGCGCAACGCGTTACGCGCATCCTTGTAATTAAGGAACATAACCCCATCATTTACATTAATGACGCTGTCGACGGTGATGTACGGATCCGTCAGGTACTTGTGGACGTCCTGATAGACGTTGACAACGGCTACGTGTGGAAAATCGGGTCTTTGCTAAAACTTTCCCCGTAGTGAATTTAAAAAAAGTTTAGCCAGAGTGCGGAGACCAGGGTTTTTACAAACAGAGCCGAAATCTAGTTTTACTCCTTCCCTTTCCTCATAATTTTGAATGTAAGCTAACTTTTACTCTTGTGAGGTACACCACTCTGGACATCCGCTGGCTTTTTGTTCAATTTTCAAAAAAGTATCGATGTAGCCGTTAAACAGGCCGCCAGAACGTGTCTAACGGTCGTAAACAGATACATCGTACTCCCACACCTCGTGCACTGCTTCAACGGTGTAGCCTTTCTTAACGGCTTTCCGATTCTCGTCAATCACCCAGACACCTGTCAACCAGCGATCTTTTTTGTCGTTGTGCCGACACGCGTCTTGGTTTTTCTCCTCCCCGCATTTTCTACACAAGATGAACATCAATTTGTCGTGCATCCGTGTAGGCAATACGGGCAAGAATAAATCCCGCGGAGGCGTCACTGTAACTTTGGCTAGGCCTTCTACTCGATCTATAGCGGGAAAATTTGGCTCCAAGTGAATTTTGGGGTAGCCGACGGGGTATTTTTTGTACTTGCAAACGTACGGATATTTATTTATTTATTTATTCAGTGTTTACAGGCCCGGTATCTTACAATCTTTAAATCCGGGCCGTTTTTTCCACAACTTTTACTTAATTTACACAATTTTAATATGAAATTCCTTTTTATCATTACAACACATATTTTGGCTCTTAACTTAAATGAAATTCAACTACCCTTAGCTCAATTTGATCCACCCGGGTATATTACGCCTCCGGTACCCTCCCCCGCTAGGCCCTTCACAATGCTCGGGATTTCACTCCCGAGTCCGCCAAGCGCTCAGCAGAGGTGGGCATCCCCATAATAACCACCTGGGGAGGCGCCCTATCAGAGTTGGTGCCCCGCCTACTTTCTAACCTTGGCAGCTGAATTTCCTAATCTACCCCTATCTAGTTCCCCCGTCCCTAATTATATATATTAACTACTAACTAAGCTAAGCTAAAATACTAAACTATTCTATTCCCATTACTGCCGGGGAACACCATCACCCAGAGGGCTGCAGGGCAGCCGCCTTTCTCCATCTTGACTCTGAGGGCCCATCAACCACAACCCACCTCTCTTGTTTCCAAGGTGGTGGGTCATACGGTGCAGGGAACCCCTCAGAGTTCATAATCATTCCACTAACTTTTGTTCATACGACTGGAAAACTGTCTTCTGGATCTCAAGGGCATCCCCCGTGTTCCTTCAGACACTCAGTCGTACTGGAATCCAGTTCCCAGGGCTCGCGCTTGCTCCTCCCAGCACATACACATTTTTTTTTCCCGGCAAGGATTGTTACCACTTATCCCCTTTTAACAATCCTTTTTTTCCCTACTCACTCCCCGCTGAGACCGCACTAGTGTCCGTGTCAGTCCCGCCCTCCGTGTCGCTGTCATCTTCTTCGTCATTGTCAGTGTCAACGTCCCGTCTTATTCGTCCCTGTGCCTCTTTAAGTCTGTCTATGTAGGCTGTCTTTGCTCTATCTGACGCTTCCAGTGCAATCTGGTCTAAGAATTTCCAATAGACTGGGTCCCTCAGTACTTCGCCTACTAATCTTCCCTGGATCTCTCTCTGGTAGTTCCTTCTTGCTTCTAGTGTAATGACACACTCAAGCACCACATGTTCAGGGGTTCCCTCCTCACCACATTGACAATTCCCCGACTCTATCAATCCCAGCTTCCTTAGAGATGCCGGGTACGGTCCCTTCCCCGTGATGAAGTGGACAAGACCCCGAGATGGCTGGAGGTGCTTATTCTCTAGTCTCTCAACCACATTTGGGAACAATTGATAAGTCCTCCTACCTGTCCCACTTCTCTCCCAACGTCTCTGCCACTCCTCCAACAGGACTATTTCCGCCTCTCCAAAAGTTCTCACATCGTGTGTGGTGAGGAGTCTCACCTTCTCCAAGTTTCTCTTTTTTAGCCAGTACGCCACAGCTTTCTTCCTTATGAGGAGGTCCAACGGCCATACACCTAGGGCCACACTCAATGCATCCGTTGCTACAGTCCGGTAGGCTCCCGTCAGCCTCAATAAGATGTTCCTCTGCAGACCCTGAATCGCCTTAGCCGGAGCGACATTGGTTAGTCTGTGAGCCCAGATGCACGCCCCATAGCTCACAATGGAGAGAAGGATCATCTGATGGTATGTCCTTATTATCCGCATAGGCAGATAAAACCGCCTCTGTCCCATGCTTATAATTTTATTCATCACCGACAGAGTTTTCCCCATCACTCCCTCCATGTGCGCTGTGAAGTTCCTCTTTTCATCTAGGGTAACTCCCAGGTATCTGACCGTATGGCTTCTTCTTATAGATTTCGTACCTAACTTTATGGTCGGATCCCTAGCCAATCTACCCTTAAACAGCATGAAGGT
The DNA here is from genome assembly GCA_039000515.1 of Timema cristinae. Taxonomy (NCBI): domain Eukaryota; kingdom Metazoa; phylum Arthropoda; class Insecta; order Phasmatodea; family Timematidae; genus Timema; species Timema cristinae. The sequence continues at coordinate 27,081 of JBCFYV010000080.1, read as the reverse complement.
CGTCTTCGCCGGTGCCATTTTTAACTTGACACTTTTACACCAGGTGTCAAGTTCTTCAAGCACCTGGTTACTTTTTTCCTCTAAGTTCCTTCTCGAGTACCCTTCTATTACTATTAGAAGGTCGTCTGCGAAGGCAACCACACCCTGCGTCTCTGGCATCCCCTCCAACAAGTACAACACTGGTTCCAGGCTGACATCCCAAAATATCGGGCCACATACCGATCCCTGGGGACATCCCTTCGTCAGTAGCTTCTGAACCTTATTTCCTGGACATCTCAGGGTGGAGTATCTATTACGACAGTAGTCCTTAAGACTCCTATACAGCTGCCCCGGACACTGAATCTCTCTTAATCTGTCAAACATCGCCGGCCACCAGAGGTTGTCAAAAGCGCCTGAGATGTCCACAAATATTCCTACGACGTATTTACCATTTGCCGAGTCAATCAGTTCCATTGCTCTGCAGATTGCGTCCTCTGTCGACCTGCCTCTTCGGAAGCCATACTGCTGCTGATGCATGCCCATGACTGTCCTGTGTCTCAGTAATCTTTCACACAATATCTTCTCCTGCAACTTCCCTGCTGTGTTCAACAGGCAGATGGGTCTGTATGACTTCGGAATAAGCGGATTTTTATCCTCCCCCTTGCTTAGCACGATTACCTCGCTCTGCTTCCAGATGTTCGGGATTCTGCCTTGAGTGAGGCATTCGTTTAACAGCCCTGCAAGGAAAGGAGCAATAAGGTCAGCCGTCTTCTCCAGCACCTCGACCTTTATCCCGTCCGGACCAGGCGCCTTTTTCTTACCCATCAGAGCAATGTTCCTGATCACCTCCGCCCGACTAACAGGTTCTACCTCTTCCTCATTTACATACTCGTCATTCTCCATCCTCTCCCTCAACATTTGGTGCTCTTCAGTATCTTCTGTCACGTCGTCATCTGGCAACAATGTCTCCATTAAAAGAACCGGAGACTCTACGGATACAACGAACACACGTCCAAGTACCTGATCTTCTCTCCACAAGAAAGGTCTGTTTCGTGGAAGTGCTTGATACAATTTGTACGCCCGCCAAAGAATGCATCCCTGGGGCTGAGAGGCTCCTTGGTATACACCTCGTGCCGAAGTACAAATCGTTGCAAGTCCTTGTCTGTGCGTTTCATAGCATTAAACGTACACTCCCACATCTCTACGACCGTGTATCCGGCGTTCTTAAATTTCTCCAAACAAGCCATGGACGCTTCATAGCGCGTCTCCATGGTCTCGTGGCGGCTGTTTTTGATAGGGGTGGTCCTGTCCGGATAACAGAGAGGGTACCCGTTCCAATAACAGCCCCAGAACTGGAAGACGGTGGTGGTATCTCCAGCATTAACAAAGCCGTCTACACGTCGCCCTAACACGTATTCCTCGTGGCCGTTACCCGCATGAAGGATAGAGACACCGCGTTGATGGGCCTCCCAGCAGAGCCATTGTACGGCGACGTGCGACTGTTGGTCCACGCACCGGTAGCCACCGTTAGGGACAATACCGACGGTATTCTCCTTAAGATGGCTTCAGCGGTAAACCAACATTGCCGCTCCAGCGATAGTACACGCCTCTCTGAAAGGATCCACCTTTGCTTTTTCCACGAGCATGTCTCTAAACTTTAGGCAGGCCTTCCGCAGGATCTCTACATCTTTCACGCAATACAGTTCCAGCTCGCGGTTAAAATCAAAGACGTAATTTTCTTTGACCAACGCGTCATACCACTTTTCAAAGCGCTCCTTTCCCTCGACCGACATCTCGCCTATGCCGTAGTCCTCCTTTGGCGGCAAGGGACCCCTATACCCCACGTTTTCTTTTTTGTTGAAAAAATGGGGGAAATGTCCCTTGGCCAAAGACTCGTCCAAGCCGAACGTTTTGGGCATCTTGGACAACTACATGGGTAGAAAGTTCAGCGAATCAATAAAGTGGAGTGGGCCGTAACGCATGGACATGATTTTCCCACCGTTCATGATGAGCTCTGGAGTCCATTTTTTCACCTCCATCATGTATTTTAAAATGAAAATTCCGTCATAGCCCTTGGCATTATGGGCTAGGAGGGTGATGTCTTTAAATTTTAAAGCTTTAATTTGCTCTATAAAACCGAAAAATTGGGCCATTGTTGCATCACCCTTGAATAGGCGAGTCCTATCGCCCCCGCAATCGGTGCAATGATTGTCATTTGCATCTATATGAAGGCAAGCTTTGCAACACGTCTGAACGACACAAAAGTTAGGTTCGTGCAGGTACGTGTTGACCGCACCTTGAAGAGGCGTTTCTTGTCTGCATTCAAAATCGTAAAATACAAACATGAAATTGCTCTTTTCCAGTGACGGTTTGGCTGGGGCTTTCTTCATATAACAGAAAAGCCCAAAAGGGCGATGGGTCTCGCATACTCTACAAAAGTCTCATAACACCTGTGTGAATATCCTGCTCTTTCCAAACTGAAAAATTTCCCACATACCTCGCAAACTGAGCGATCTAATTGTCGATCAAAAGTACTCGCTGGATAAATTAAAAGCGGTCGATACAAAGTTCGGGAGACGCGTAATATCCTATCTAAATGGTGAGGTTTGTGTATTTCTACCCTGTCGTTTCGGTACTCTAACAGATGAAGACGTGGGCGAGCTGAATAACGAGAAACTGGTATTCACCTGTGCTGGAGTAAAACCAGGTGCACCCACCGTTGTGAACTTTGAACGCGTTTAAGAGTCAAGCAATACATGGCCAAAACCATCCAGTACGCTCACCATGCTTAGAACCGGCTATATTAATATAATGTTTGTGGGTCATTCAATTGCGTGTCGTGCCTATATGAAGGCAGAAAATATTCACAGTGTAGCTGTGACCGATAGACATGTAATTTACAAAGTAGTAAATTACGACAGAGGTGTACCACATGATCGAGGCTTCATAGAGTTTTGCGACTCTACCTGTCACACGATAAGAGCGACCGAAGTACGACCTTACGAAAGAATCGAAGAGTCTTACCTATGCGATACTACATGCGCTGAATACAATTTCCGCAAAGGGGACATTGTGGCCGTGTTGCCCAGGCTGCCACAACCCTTCCGCTCTCCATACCACCCGCCACCACCCTTCACGACGCCTCAACCAGCGACCTCACCCCCGGCATACCCGCCACAGCAATAGTCATCTGTCTACTGGACGCCGGAGTCAGAGTCGTCTCTCTACCAGACAGCAGAGTCAGCAGAATATTCACAGCCAGAGTCAGCCGCGTGCCCACCACCAACGGAGGAGGAGGAGGCAAAGTCCAAATAACCCGTAAATCTCGAGGATTTAACAATCCACAAAACTTATTCAAACGTTTCAATTATAGGTGAAACGCCCAATGACTACATACTCGGTCTGGGCAGTTTCGGTAACGTCTTCCTTCCAAAGTCTGTCTATTATTTGGATTTTAAGCGATTTAAATCCAAACCACGCTGTATGATATATCTTGGAGGACAAAGTGTTATGTTTAAAAGTAAATTTAAAAACTAGACGCGTTCGTTGTTGTTGTTGTTGTTGTTGTTGCACACTATGAATGTTTTAAACTAATTAATTAATTGGTGATTGTCAATAAAAAAAACTAGTAAGAAAATGATATTATTTACAAAAAACTGGTTTAAGCTAAATAATATCAAACAAATTGCTGAAACATTAACATTAAAACGACCTGAAAGCACTATTATCAATAAGTGAACTTCATTCTTGTGTTCTAGTTTTAACAGCATTCATGGCAGAGTACAAACGATTCAGATACAAGCTGCGGATTTTGTTCGGTACACTAATGAATAAATAAATATTTCATGGTGTGAAAAAAATTTCTAAATTTTCTATTTGTGTAAATATATCTTCATGGTTGTAAATAAATATCCATGTATACTTTTATTTGTGTGAATAAATAGAAAGCATTTATTTTCTCTTGTACATGACATTTTATAATTACAAATTATTAAATGTTAGGAAATCTAGTTTTCAACATACAATTCGATAGTAGAACCATAATTATTTATTTATTGACTGTTACAATGATCTAGGTTTAAAGCCTGTCTGTGACAATACCAAATCAACTTGAGAGGTTAAATTTTTTTTATGTGTGTTATTAGACATTTAATAACTTTAATTAAAATGATTAAACTAAACTAGATGTTTGGGTAAATTTAGTGTGGTTTTTCACGCTTAAGAAGAAAGGGTTGTATTAATTACAGTTCCTTTCTTACTAAACCTAAAAATAAATCAATACAATTATATCTATAAAAAAAATTTAATTCTTCACTCTCAGATTTTTTGCCTACTTTCTGGGTAGCTCCAATGCAATCACCACCAACTTAAAAAAGGTTATTCTCAACTGCAGATATATTTAAAGAATAGATAAACAAGACTGGGTTCAAAATATGAACAATGTCAAAGACCGTCAGCAAACTCACCGCCCAATGAAGATTCTAGCACGTTTTGATTGGTAAGTAGTAAGAGCCAGAATATGATCCATCGCTAATTATTCAGACCTATGAGACTATGACGTTTCATATGACTGTTGAGTGGGGTCAGCGTCTGAGGTCAGCCGTGTGACGTCAGCCTGTTGTTCTGGGCGCCCCTGAATTATCGGTAGGTATGCTAGAGATATAGTATTGTGACGTCATCCTGTGTGACATTCCGGAGTATAAGACTATGACGTTTCAAATAAAATGACTGAGGTCAGCCGTGTGACGTCAACCTGTGGTTTTGGACGCCCCATTATATTTGAATGTAGGTATAGCAGGTGGATTTTTACGTCACAAATAATATGACTGCTGAGTGACGTCGAGGTAGCTATGTTAGAGATATAGTGATAGTATTGTGACGTCATCCTGTGTGACGTTCCGGTTAGTTTAAAAAGTTATATATTGGTCTTACTACAAGTATTTAAATGAGAGGGTAATATTACTAGAAATGAAAAAAAATAAATACAAGTTTTTTCACATTTAATTATAATAAAAAATATATATACATATTTCACAATTTATTAATGTTATCCATAAATATACAAAGATCGTCAAACAGTGACAGATGGTCAAAATATGGGATAGGATCGGGCGGGACTACAAACGATTTGGAGGCGAGCATATTGTCTATGAACATCAATACATTTGGTTGATTTAGATATTTTACATGGCGTGTGATATATTTTTCAAGATTGTACAGAGTTTTTAATTCGTCCGTAGACAGGTAGATCTGAATGGGTTTTTTTTATCACTCAGACACAATTTCCACACCCCAAAAAGTGTTTTCACCACAATGATAAATTCGTTCATGGTGGACTCGAAGTTTACACACGTCTGCACACAGTCGGACCAAAACGGCATTTCTTTGACGAGAAAGTTCCATTGTGGGACGGTGAGTATTAGACGATTAGAACTCGATGAAAACATCACGTGAGCGTAAAAGTTGCGGTCAGGGAAGAGGCCCACAGCCACGTGTTTTTCTGTTTGTCGTTTAGGTAGAAAGTCTTGGTAAGCAACGACGGTGATTCATCCTACATCATATTACAGCTGCACGTCTTCATCGCTGTCTGCGTCTAGACTGATGACCTGTAATAAACAGTCGTCACAATTAAAGCTAGTATCGTCGTCGTCGTCAGTGATTGGACAAAATTTATACAATTTCTCGGCGCTGTGAAATCTGACGAATCGTGCCAAAGCGTTTGCATTTTTTAACGTACACGGGTTGATGTCGTGACAAGGGGCGGTACACCCCCAACAATTAGAGTTGATCAAATCAACAAAGGGACATTTATAGTCCTCGCGTAGTGGGATGAATATCCGCCCGGTGAGACGGGACAAGAAATTCCCTTTTTGTTTATTATATGCGTAAGGCACGAAGGCTTTATCTAAATTTTGTTTTAGAATTGGAACCAATTTGGAGTAGCACAAGCCGGTGGTTATATTGAATTGATAGCACGAGGATTGTTTCTCGTCGATGAAAACTATGGCTAGCTCGGTGACCACCCACTCCATTTTCGAGTTTACGATAAATGAAAAATCAAAGATGGCCGACATGATGATGTTCATATGTCAGATAATTGAATACAAATGATTAAATAAAATTATAGTATAACTTTTATATCTAATGCTGGAACACACGTCTGGGCACCCCTGCTAGTACACTTTGGACAGCGGCCAAAGCGACGTTTGAAAAGCGTGACGGCCAGTCGGTCGTTCTTAAACAAGTTGCCGGTTGAGAACAGGTCTGTGAATCTTCTCAGGCTCCAGCTGGCGTCCTTGGCAACGGCAAACAGACAGCAATAGTGCCCGCACACATCGGAGGTTATGCCTTGGAGTCGTTTGCGGTTGTACATACATTGTTTCGAGTGTTTATTCATGAGTCTAGTCATCACTAAGCTCGGTCGTCTGCCATATGTATCAAAATACTCCCCAAATTTGGAAAAATATAGAACCACCCAATGAGAACCGGGTTTAGTGTGAGGGTCTAGATTGACCACAAATAAGGCGGACGAGTGAAATTTTGAGGTAATTTGTCCAAAGGAAATGTCCCTTTATAGATTGAAATTTTGCCCCGCAGCAGCAGTGTGTCTATTTGATGAGAATTTATGGTGTTAATAATTAATTTTCACCTCCCGATTAGAATCTATCGACACCTTACCTCGTACTCAGAGTAAAACAAACAGGTTATGGCGGTGTCAAGGTCTGTCTTGAACTGTAACTCAAATCTCACGTTCCCCTCTGTCTGAAGGCTGGTGTGCGAGTCCTGTCCTGCACTGTCGGGAGTCAAATCGAAGGCCAACATAAAGTAACCTTTATTGAACATGTCGCGCGTGATTAAATGCCCGTTGTTCTGATGGTGTATGCCCAATCCCGAAAACAATGTGTCATAGGCGAGGGTGGACGTGCCGACGTTGTCAAAATTTATCAAAATGGGCAAATGTTTTTGGATTCCGTTTACATACAGGACGAAACGATCAAGGTTTCTATGAATCAGTTGAAACGGATTCGTGTTCAAACTGCCCACAAACGCCTCGTTTGACACCATTGTGAATAAAACCATTTTAGGGATCAACCCTTGAATAACATTATTTAGACTCACAGATTTGGATACTTTGGGTACGGTCACAGACTTGACGTCCACCCGATTGAGGTGGTATTGAGTTGGCTTTCGTAACAGTGTCTTTTCTATAGCGAAGGAAATAGTCGGCGACACTTCCACATGTTTCACAAAGAGGGTGGTGTCTAAAATTCGCAACCGTACTTCGGTGTTTAAATTTTCCACGTCTGTGAGCAGATAAAACTCTCTTTTGTTGCGAATTAATTTAACGCGCAACGATACATTTTTCAATAGCAAATGTGAAATATTAAATATGTCGGCGTGTAAACGTCCCACCAAGTCGACCAGATGCTTTAACAAGCCTAATCTCGTGGCGAAGTCTTTGTTCTCTATGGATGCAGCGAGTTCACCGTTAGCGGCAGGGGTATCCAAAAACCACATACCATTCACTAGGTGGGTGTCGGAGGCGTCTCTACCGTAATTAGTTAAAGTCTATAAATAAGCCCTGTAGGCATAGTTGTCTGTCGAGGTTGTAATAGGTGTTTCGTTGAGAAAGATATATTTGACTGAATAATGAATTTAACAAGTTGTTGACGCATCCGATTTTATTGTCGGCTGCGACCGGTGTGCCGTCCCCCCTCACCAGCTGAATACGAAGATATAATTTAATCGAAGAGAGGTCACGAAAATACTCGCCGTCCCCGGGGCAAAAAAACTCTAACTGAGCGACATTGTCCACGGAAGTGATGGGTTTGTATTCGACCACTTTATTATTTTTAATTAACGTTTGAATGCATTTTTCGTCGAAAAGATCGAGTTCTGTTTTTGAACACTCCATAATTAATCGAAAATATCTTTTTTAGCTCTCTTGTTCCCTCTTGCTCTGGCGCCCACCTTCGAATGAATTCGTTTACTTTTTTTAGCCTTTTTAAGCCACGTCCCTCGACCGCCTGAGTGACGCGCTTTTTAACTATATCACGGACTTTTTGACCGGGTTCACGTGTCGCTATGTTGGCCAAAATATGCGAACCTGTTTGTAACGCTTGTTTTCCCACCGCTTTCGCCCCCCTCATAAACAACGGTTTAACAAATCGAAATAATCCGCCCAAAAACGCGCCGAGGCCACGTCCCCTCTGTATTTTATAACTGGCGTGATAGGCGGGACCGTTGTTTTCTCTCTCTCCCTCCATTGTTAAGACTAAGTCCAATAACTACGTCCCGTATCTATTTATCTAGTTTTTTCTGTCTCTAAAATGTAAAACCGCTACCGTGGGCACGGGACCCGATTGAAAATTCACTCGTTCTCCAAACTTTGTGTATAAGCCTATACTTATAGAGTCAAAATTACATTTCTCGACGGGAAAATAGAATATAGGAAAGAACACGGGATGTGCGGTGGCGGAGGGGAACTGTATGATTCTAATCCATCTTACATAAGAGTCGCCTAGCAACTGTGGTCCTATAATGTCTGTGTACACAAAGACGGGATCCGTTGAAATAGAGCCGGCAGTTTACGATTAGGTCGCAAAAAGATCCCCTTAATATCCTCGCTCATTAAATCCCTCATATATGTATTAACCGCATTAAGTGGCTCTATGTTGGGTAGTCTGTTTTGAATGGTTGTAATTAAGTCTCCGATGCCCACATAGAGACGAACAGGAAATTCTATTTTAAATTTTCTTTTCGCCACCGTAAATGAAATTTGTTTTTGAATCGTGTAGTTATGGGTGACTTGTCGGGCGTCCATGCACCCTTTTGTTTTTTAATCTCAGTCAACATTGTTTAATCGCGAAGAATGTACCATTGAAATTCAGATATTAAAACCTCTAAATCACCTTTATCACTTATCGAGCTCTTAATTTTATTATAAAGCTCCTTAAAGGAGGTGAAATCTTTTTGAGGAAACGAAACACGGCCCACTTGGGTCACCACGACGTTTGCCGTCAATTCTTTATCTTTGGATAAAATGTTATCTTAGAGAGTTTCCAAACCCAGAAATGGGATAATTCAGCTGTCCCACCTCCCACTGGTCGTGTTATAGCCGTATGGACTCTGCCAATTTTGTAGTATAGTAAGAGAATGTATTATTCTCGTAATATTCGGCGCTCGAATTCGAGGGCAGTGCTACATAAAACTGACTCATATTTGTTTAATGTTAGACACAGGCACCCAGCTGTTGAAAGAACTGTCGTATCCTTTCCAATTGACTAGATGATGTTGAATGCCTTTAATCCGCTTAATCTGTACTATTTTATATATTTGAAAAATCGTTGGACGACGCACGCGAACAAGTTCGTAGTTATAAAAATGTCACTCAATAGGCCGCCCGCGGAGATCTTGTAACGAATAGACCGGTTGGGGAAGTCTAGGAATTACTTTAACTATGCTAAATATTTCTCGTGTAAAATTAGCCTCGTATCCTTTGTCAAAAATAATTTTTTCTTTACTTATGCGCACATGATCGCCCACCTTGAACTAAATTTTCCCTATTTTAATTTTAGCCCACCGCTTTCGCAGGCGCAATAGTATTCTAAGTACGTGAATAGGCTTGACCGAAGCCGGAGCCATTCCTCTAGTCGAATGAACACTATCGTTATAATTTTGAACTAGCTTGCCCAACACATCGACGTAGTTGTGAGTGTTGAATGCGGTGAAATATTTCCACATTTTAGTTTTCAGCGTACGATTGAATCGCTCCACGACGGCCCCCTTTATATCTGGATTATGCAAATGATAAAAATGAACGCGCGCTTGTTTCAAAAATGTTCTAAATTTAGAATTTAAAAATTCCCTACCCTTGTCCGACTGAATCGAAAGGGGGCGTCGTCCTTCCTTAAAAATCTGTTTTATACCCCGCGTGATGTCGGCGCCCGATTTTGTTTTAAGCGGTATGGACCATGCGTACTTTGAAAATACATCAATAATATTTAGAATATAGTTGACACCTCGGTTGTCCTTATTTAAAGCTCTCATATCTACTAGATCAATCTCCCACACATCGTCGATATTGGCGACTCTGTACGGGTTACGTGGGAACCTTTTTCTTAAACCACGGTGAAGAGTGTTCGCGTCCTGCCCGGTCAACCATTCGTCTACTTTTATTTTATCCAACCGACTATACTTTTTAAGATTGCTGGCGGTCGAGAAAGCCGAAGGTCGTGGGAGATTGTAATATAATTTTTTTAACGTGGTGCTCATCTTAGTGTGTTCCAACGTCGTCTGGCGGGAAATAGTTTAGAAATGACTGTTTTATATTTAAGTCCTATGCTGGACGTTATTTTCGCCTTAGGATCAAAGTTTTGTTGATGAGCGCTCGTGGCAATTAGTATGTCTTTATATTTTTTTAAATCACTCTCTGTAATTATATCTTTATTTACGTTTCTTTTGGTCAACAACTCCCAAAGTACTTGCGTGCCTTTGTAGTGTGTGTTACCCAGGTATATATCGTTATCGTCTACGGTGAAACTTGTATTGCCTATTTTAAAAGTATCCCCCTCTTTTATAATTCCAAATATAGGATCTGTAGATGCTCTCCGGTGGACCAAAGGTGAAAAATATTTTCCAGCTATGCTGCCGAACAGGCGGGCTGAACCTGTTTCAACTTCATCAGGGAAATACGACTCCCCTTCCACCCACTCCTCCACTGGTGAGTCTACACTAATAGGACTGCTTTGATATGTGGTCTCGTCTGAAATGAATCGAGGAACTGTCGGCAACGGTTGTCTCCTAACCAAATGTCTTTTTCTTTGTTTTCCTCGTGCAAGGTCGACCGGTCTACGTTTTATTAGTGTGGGGCCCACGATGGGTGTTTTAATTGGTCGTCTCGCTCTCTGCCTGTTTGTTAATTAACGCTGTTGATACTTTCTAAAACTGGTCAATCTTTGATAATCGTCCATTTTTTTCCTAGATTTCAGAATATTTTTCATCTGTACAAAATCGGTGGAATTGTCATCGCGTTTATTGCGAAATAGTTCTGGCGGGACTAGAAGCATCTGTTTAAGTTGTGACGTATTATTATTTAACCAATGCGCCTACGAGAGCTGAAAGAATAGCGGGTAGTATGATGCTCAAGAAGCCGCCCGATTGAACGGCAATAGTTCTTTTTCTCTTCAACGAAACACCGCTGCTAGCCAATTTACGCAATACAATTTTTATACTTTATTAATTTTCCCTTATCTCTTTTAATAATTTTAATATTATTGTTTAATGTGTTTAGAGCACATTCGCCGAGTGTTGTTATAACATCCGGGTCGACGACTTTAAGAATAGCTTTGCGCAATTTAGGACTGGAGTTTTCAACACCCGCAGTACGTGTCTATTTTTCTTGACTAGTTTCATCTAGTAGTCTACCGGGGACAAACACTTTGCAAACACTGTCAAATATGTCCGTTTTGAAGCGCAAGCGTTCGTCCGCGTTCTGACTCATATCAAAGAGTGAGCGGATTCGGTTGCTTTCCTATAGATTCTTTGTATTTCGGACGGATTACCCGGATAAACTTGTCTATCTAGATAGTTTATCTGTGTTTGATCACGCGGGTTTTTAAACACCACAATGTATTTAGCGTTGAGCGAGATGTCACGAGACTTACTCCCCTGATAGAAAAGATTTTGTGTGATCAGAATAACCGATAGGTTTCTATGATGTCTACCCTTGGTGAAAAGTTCACACACTTTTTTAGAATAAACTTCGTTCATTAAATCGTCCAGCACGATGAGTTGAGCCCCACCGGCCTTAAAATCGAAATTGTCCGGTACACCTTTGTGTAGTGTGACGTGACTAGATAATCGCGATGGAATAGAATTGTTCTCACTGAAACACCATAGAATACTATCAAATCTATCCACACTGCACGCCTGTTTTAAATTTAACAGAAAATTCTCTACAAAAGTAGTTTTACCGCAATTAGACGGTCCCGCTAATATCAGTGTGAAAGGGTGTAAAAACACAGAAATCGATGTGCACCCGTCTGGTGTTGGTATAAAACTAAAATTAAAAATTACGATTTCAAATTTATAGTAGTGGTGGTGGTGACAAACCAATAAATTTTACGTTCGAATTTTTTATGGCCGAAATAATTATCATAATTATGATGGACAACCTTAGTCTAGCATATAATTAACAATTTGTTGTTTTTTTATCCACAATTTCCATTTTAAAAAAATTTCTTTTCCTTCCTCCTTTACATAAATTATAGTAGAGGCGATAGTGGCCATTTTTAAAATTATATCAAATTGATCAGAGTTCATATCCCCATCGTCCCAATGCAGAGACAATCACAATGTTTTTTTTAAATATGCCGTGCGGTAATTTTGTAAAGGAATATCTAGCATATCAATAACAAGTTTTTTATCTACAATTTCGTCACCTTTACATAAATTATAGTAGAGGCGGCGAGTGGCCAAATTATATCAAATTTATTGGCGACCACGTCGTCCCGTGATGATTATATGTGAGCCAGCCAATCACAATGTTTTTTGCCGCGGTAATTTTTTTTGTAAAGGAATATGGTCGCTTTAAAAAATAAAAATTACTATTCCCAGGTGGTGGTGGTGGTGGTGGTGGGGATGCCAACAAACCATTCCTTAGAAATTGAACATTAGACAGGGTGCAAATCGAATTTAATTTTTTATATTTATGGCCGAAACATTTATAATAATTATTATCGATCCTATCCTTCAGGGAGGGACACCCCCAAGTCTATCATATCAATTACAAGATGTGTTTTATCGACAATTTCCATTAAAAAAAATTATTTTTCTCCCCCTTTACATAAATTATAGTAGAGGCGAGAGTGGCCATTTTAAAAATTATATTAAATTGATCGGGGTTCGTATCACCGTCGTCCCAATGGAGACCGCGGTGATTACATGTGAGCCAATCACATTGTTTTTTAATATGCCGCGGTAATTTTGAAATGGAATATGGTGATTTAAATGTCCAGGGGTGAGTCACCCTTCCACACATTGACATAATACTACATTCTTTTATAATAAATGTATTGTCCTCGTCTTTGAAACCTTGTACATCTACAATTACGTTGGTCATGTTGTGTTGTGTTGGTGTTGTTGGTGATCCAAAATTGTAAAGGAAAAAAACCAATTAACAGTCACTGTGTGCGGAGACAACTGTAAAAAAAATTAACAGTCACTGTCCCAGTCACGTACATAAATATCACGACGGCTCGTCTACAATGATGTCAGACATTGATGACATTTTTTCTTTATAGACGGTGGACCATCAATCTGCGTTACGCCCATATTATAATGTTCCAAACAATATTTATAATCTTTCATTTCGTGCTGCGCAGAGGGAGAGAGTAAGTTCCGAGCGCGATTTATATCTCTAGACGCATATGATTTAATAAATTCTATAGGTAAACTATTCAACTCCGCGGCAGACATCAGACACAAATCCTGCTTCTCCGAGTACGTGAGGATGGACGCGTTGATTTGATCCATTAAACTAAATTACAATTACCGGTGACACGATCTTTTATAGGGATGTCACTCGATCCAAACCCTCCCTCCCCCCTCTGAGTGTTTGATAGCGAATCAGTGTGTTCAACTCTAGGGTATCAATTTTCACGCATACTAGTTGAGCAATTTTATCACCCCTTTTAATTGTGAAAACAATGTGGCCGTGATTAATGAGTAATACACAAATATTACCACGATAGTCTTCGTCTATAACCCCGGCCAAAACATCTATGCCATGGTGAAGAGCCAGACTAGATCACAGAGATATTCTACCGTACGTTCCTGCCGGTAATATAATAGAAATATTTATCATAACTAAGTGCCTGCACGAGGGCTGTATACTACAATTGTAGGGACTTTTCAAGTCTAAACCTGCAGAGCGTGGTGTGTCTCTAACCGGCGATATGGCGTTTCTATTTAACTTTTTTAACTTTAATAAGGATGACACTGGAATCACAGAGAGAGAGAGAAGAAAAAATGTATACGTATAAGTATAATTTAATTTGATATGTCAGCCTAGTTATTCGATGTCATCGATTAGTCGTCTTGTCATGTCAATATATATTTAATCAAACACCTGATAGTTTCTATACCACGTGTTAACCTATACACAAATAGGGGCACCGTCTGTTGGACAGAAGTCATTAAAGCACCTGCTTTCACATTTGTGTACAGATAGCCTTTTTACACCTGTTTCTGTGTGTGGTAGTATCACAGTAGAGTGGTCTATGTCTAGTTTTAGTAAGGTAAAAATTGTGTCATCATTAAATTCTTCGTATAATGTCATAGAATTTGTGTCGGTTTTACAATGTTTAAAAGGGGAACAAGTACAAACACGATTCCATTTTGTAATATTGTTAATGTCTAGACGTTTATTTCTACGAATTTTCATTTGTCGTAAACGTCCACATTCCAGACGAATATGCTTGATACAGCCATCAGTCACTAGAAAAAAGAAAGAGAGAAAAAAATGTGATCAACTATATCCGTAGGGTACGGACGTGTTGTTATTTAATCTCCTACATTTAGTGAACACAAAATTATAATTTTTTCTCTCCAACTGGGAGACGACGATGGCGCCTCTTTTTCTTTTAATTTTTCGCGGGTTAGTCGCGTGTACGGAGTCCATGTCTTTCAAAATAATGTCTTTAATAGTGGTAAAGTTTACAATCTTTGTGTTTTCATAGTTTAGTGTTATACCCCTGACTTTGGTGATGGATTTGTATTCGTTCGTCTCGGGGACAAACACATTGTAAGAATAATTTTTTGGTCCACCGGAAACAATCTCTGTAATGTATGCGCTCTCAGAGTAGGCGGTCAACTCGTTTGTCATGTCGCCCAACTTGTCGCCTGTCGGTATCGTGTACGTGTCTGTCGGTCTTATCACACTTATAATAGAGTCCGTGTCACAGTAAAGACAAGAACCACCAAAGGGCCTGAGATATGAATACAATTTCATACGGGCACCGGTGGTAACATACGCTGCTATAGGCACATTGACCGTATCGAGGGGAAGTACGGCCTCGTCACGGTATGTCCACGAGATGTAAGCAACCTCGTCATTGGGGAAAATAATGTTGCGAACCTCTGTCCCCGGGCTGGTGAGTAGGGAGAAAAAGTCTTTTGGGCTGTTCACAATGGTGGTCTGCGTTTTGTTCTCGTTCAATGCAAATCGTCCCCAGAAAGAGTTTAAACACAATTTGGCGAGTGCGCGCTTTCCTGGATTTTTAACAATTTCGTTTTTATCGAGCACTATTCCCTCTGTTTTGAAATACTCACTAACGTAGTTGTCTTTGTCCTCGTCTGTTTTCACCCATACAGGGTATCCAGACGCCTCCTGTTTGATCTTGAGGAACTTGTTAATATACTCTACAAACAGTCCCCCTTCTCTGGTCTGGGGATCGAACTGGGTAATTTTATATTCCCAAAATTCGTGTACTCTAACCATTGTGTAGCCCATTTCTAGCGCTAGTCGGACCTCGTCCACTATCCAAGTAATAGTCCTGTCAGAGTCGGTGTGTAAACAATCCCCTTGGTTCATCTCGTTTGCACAAGAGGAGCATAAACAAAACATTAATTATGATTGTGTCTTGTAGGGCAGTACGGGGTGATACAAATTTCTAGGAGGTAGAACAGTGCATTTAATTAGACCCTCTCAGTCTACGACGTCGACGGGGCAATCGTCGGCGACAAAAATATTTATAGGGTGACCTACAGGAAATTTAAAATATTTGCATACCCAGGGATATAAACTGCAGACATCAAGATAGCCTATTTTTTCGTCGGGGTTTGTCTTGTAGTGTAATGTCATAGATTCACAACGTCCACCGTACAGTGCGTCACGTGGATTGAGTGGGGCAGTTTGAATCATAGGGTGATTGTTTAGCTCTAGATCTAGTTGTGTGTCTTCAGTCAGTATTTTGTCAATGTCTTTCATTGTTGTGACAGTGTACCCTGCGGCTCTAAATGCTCGATCTCTCAACAGAGTGCACTCGTATCGCTCGGTGAGAGTCTCTTTCGTACCTGTTATAGTCACGTCACGGTTTGAATGACATTTACACCCGTGGAAGAAACACCCGTCAAACTCAAAAATATCTCTCGTCTCGTCACAGTAGCCGTCCACCTTCCTGCCCAAGATTTCTATCTCACGTCCGTTGAAGGCGTGCCGTATGTGAATATCGGGTCGGGTTTTCTCCAGATAGACTAACCATTTTATGGCTTTCACAGACTGTCTGTCACCGCACCTGTAACCCCCTTGGGCAGGATGGCTATCGTATCGGGGGCTAAAAACAATTTTCTAATTAAACGATTACACGCCGACGATATTGTGATAGATTCTCTAAAAACGTCTGTCGCACCTTTATTTAGAAATAAATGACGAAATGTATGGCAACCCTTGCGTAATACATTTACGTCATCCACACAATAGGCCTCCAGCTCTGACTTATTATTAAATATATAGCCCTGCCGCAGTTTGTCAGCGTGCCACACCATAAAGTCATTTCGCTCATCCGGTTTCATATAATCCGCACCAAACATTTCGGGACCGGGCATCTCACCGATATAATTTAAATTCTTTTCTATATTAAACAAATAGGGTAGTGTCCTTTTTTACAGTCTAGTCCAAACGCTTTCGGGATCTGTCTCAGTGGCATGGGTAGGAAACATAGGCTGTATTTAAATTGTATGTGGTCCATTGTCATGCAGTGTATTTTAGTTCCGTCCGCGATAATTTTAGGGGTGTAGTTTAGTGATAGAAATCTATTCAGGGTAAATATAGTGTCAAAGCCTTTCCCATAATTCGCAACGCAAACAATTTTATTGGCAAACGGCCTCGGTTGTCTCAGGTAGTCGATGAAGCCGTCTACCGGATTATCTCAAAAGGAATGAAATCGTTTCCCGCATTGGTCACAATCCTCGTCCATATTATCGTTAAATTCACATTTTACACAATAGTGTTGTACGTGAAGAAAATTCGGTTCGTGCCAAAACAATCATTGGTTATAGCTCGATCTTGTCTAGTCTCTAAATCATAAAATACCATTAGGTAATTATCATAAAGCTGCTTCCGACTCTACACCTGCATATAACAACGATGCGGGTTTTCTTTGTTCTGTTTACACGTTGCGCAGTATGATTTAAAACATTCGTGATTTCTCCCTTTTGTTTTATCACAGGTAATACACATCTGTGTTTAATCACAAACTGTTTTATTACCGCGAATTTTTATTCAATTTATGACTAGTGAAACAAGCGGCAGACCTAAATAACCTGTTACATTCAGTGCAATACACATTTTTTTCACTTTCATACAAACACGGAGGTATGGACATACATTTGGGGCAAGTACTCTTACATGAATGTCTTGCACCTCTTTCAATACCGGTATTACATCCGTCGCAAAAATACTGAACTGAAAAAGCCGCAGCCATATTGATTATTACGTTAAAGTGATGTGTAACGTCATCGTACAGTAGGTTTAATGTACCTACTAGAAGACGACACCCCCTCATACCACAATCCATTGACCGTCGAGAGGGTATTATACACGCGTAATTTATATTCGTCCCCAAAATAACGCTGAAATTTATCGAGATGTTCGCGCCCCCCTCCCCCGATAAATCTACGCGAGTTTTTGTGAGAAGCTCATCTACAGCATTGTTAATTTTACGCCCCTTAGTATACGATCTATAATTAATATCATTAGTGATTTTGGCTATCGCTATTACTATAGCATGAGCCAAACAATTCGTCAATGATTTAACAACGACAATGCTCCTTTTATGGTGACTCTGATAATCGTTTGGAAGGCACCTTCTTTTTAATGCTCTACCATTGCCCATCATCATTTTGATATGATTCGCTTTAATCCTTAATACATCGGCTATAACGAATCTGGCATTACTCTGAATAACTTTTGTTAATGTATTCATAATAGTATTCACATCAATTTGATCACATCTACGGTAAGAAACCCCGACCGGTTTATCGAGGTTATTCTCCGTGTTGGTGATCGTGAGTCCTATTAAATCGTAAGGTGCCGTACCTCTGAGCAAGTATGCTAATAGACTAGAGAAACACGTCATTAGATAATGCAGTGGACTCACGTTCGTAATCAATGGGTTGAATCGGACTAAAATATCCCTGCCTAAGGTGTTGAACCGAGTATAAGTTCATTCTGTCTCCCTTATTATTGTAAATGAGTCATTAGTGTTTGTAACCCCTTACGCATAATAAAAAATGTGTTGGCGTTGTCTGTTAATGTCCGAGATAGATGGTATAGATTCGTCGGGTATAAATGTTTGTTCGTTAGACACTAAAAAAAAAAAAAAAATTAAATAATTAATTGAGAAAAGAGAAACAACCGTAAAAAAATTAATTGTTAGTTTAAATAATAAATTTGAGAAACAACAAAAAATTAATTGTTAGAATAAAATAAAAACAATTAAATTTAGAAAAGAGAAACACATAAAAATATTTAGAATAAAAATATAAAATATTAGTTTAACTATTAAATTTTAGTTTAAATTAAAAATTGAGAAAAGAGAAACAACCGTAAAAGATTAATTGTTAGAATAAAATAAAACAATTAAATTTAGAAAAGAGAATTACATAAAAAATATTTAAAATAAAAATATAAAATATTAGTTTAACTATTAAATTTTAGTTTAAATTATAAATTGAGAAAAGAGAAACAACCATAAAAAATTAATTGTTAGTTTGAATATTTAAAATAAAAACAATTAAATTTAGAAAAGAGAAACACATAAATATTTATAATAAATATATAAAATATTAGTTTAACTAATAAATTGAACACTAGAGAATAGATGGTAAAATTTATCTTACTTTTAGCAGAAAACACGAGCGCGAGGTAGATGTTGATTCACGTGACAACTTCTTTTCACTCGACAAGATGGCGATGAAATGATAACTTTCTATAGTTAAATTCTCTTTTTATAGATTACCGGCTCGATGTGCAACTCCGTCAGATTTGTGGCTGACCTTTCTACACACCTATGTAATTAACCTTTCATGTGTGTGTGTGTTGATTTCGCTCCATTAAATGTAGTTAACCTTTCAGAAGCGACCTGAATATCTAATTAGAAAGTAAAACGGTTTGCCTTGATAGCGAGTCGATGGCTACACCTGTTATCGAGATTTAAGTAGAATAGTAGATGTTGTTCACCTTGAGAGTGAGAAATATCACGATAAATAGCGTGTGTATTTAAGTCGTTAGATTTAGTAAAATGGAATCTGTTGAAGACACGAGTTTAAACGGCCCCCTTCAGTCATTTAAACGTCGACATATTGAGCGTCAATCTAGACATATTTTCAACAGTAGATCTTATTTTGACAGAGTGAACAAGAGAGGAGCGCGTGGTGTTTGTAAATGCGGTGAAGAACATTTTATATCGCTTTTAGGTGATATATCAATTTTGGAAGAGTACTCTGACGGAGATAGATGCGTAGAGCTGGGAACAACTGATTGTTTTAATAATTACACGTATGTATTAGAGATTCTAAAAGAGTCCTGCATCGAACGCACGATACATTATTGTAGTTCTGAATGCTTTTCTCACTTTAAAAAGTCATACGCGTTTGGGTCAAAACGTTATTGCAAATTTGTAAGTGACTGGTATCGCAAACACTTAGTGTTTCTCCACAATTGGCAAGACAGGGCATTAGACTTCAACGTCGCTTCTGAGACGCATACGATCAACCTACAAGCTAGGAGGACTGATCCGAGTGCACCCACACCAGAGTAAATCAGGTAATTTATAATTTCTTTATTTATTTTAAAATTTTTTTTGCTTCTTATTATTGCTATAATATATTTGTTTGATTTTTTTTCAAGATATGGACAAATTTATAAACGACTTCAACTCAACCAAGAGCGATGACATTCAATATATCTCTCTAAGAAGTTTAAAGGAGAATACATTACTAGATATTATATCTTTTAACGAAAGAGACACAAATACGGGAGAAGTGTTTATGTGAAAGCCTATTTACACGATAACATCGTAGGCTTTTTTCTACCAAAGAAGTATTCAGGCATTTGTTCAAAACAGCATATTGACCGTGTAAATAATTCAAAGTCTGTATTAATCTATGATGACATAGGGGGTGATAATTCTATCAAGCTTAGAATAGAACAAACTGGTTTATAGTTTTTTTCAATCTTTGGTAATACTGGTTAAAAAATTGAAATAAAAGTAACTAACCAATAACTAATATCTGTTCATAATTGGTTTATGTATTCAACCTAGGAAGTATTCCAACATCTGTACAATGAGCATATTGATCATATAAATCAAAGTCTGTATTAATTCATGATGGAGATGAAATAAAAGTAACAACTAAACACTATTTATAATTTTACTTTGTAACTAATATCTGTTCATAATGGTTTTATGTATTCATATAACAATTATATGTGAAATCTGTGTATTTATTATTATTATTAAATGTGAAAAAACTTGTATTTATTTTTTAATTTCTAGTAATATTTCCCTCTAATTTAAATTATATATAAGAAATAAGTTTTTAGTGTATAATTAACTATAACGTCATTAATAATTCAAACGTCATACTGTCTATCAAATTATAAATTGAAATAAATTTTAATCATGTATGTTGTTTATTAAATTCATCCTCTGTGTAGTTATTAATTTTTAAAAGAATGCATTCTAAAAATAATGTTTTCATAGCTGATAAACATGTTCAAATCTAGTCTTTTTTATTTCAATTATTTTAATTTGATATATAAATAACTAAACATTTAAACTGATTACAATTCATATACACTTAAAACTTGTCTAACACAAATTGTCTTGACGCAGATTTTTTAAAACTAGCCTCTCCTTATTTATAAAAATTGGTTTTATTTTACACAGATGGATTTCACACTGAATACAAACTCAGTTGAGAGTAAAATTTTCCAAACGTTTAAATGTTATATTTTAGTCATAAAACATAATGAGTAGAATATTGTAAGTTACGGCATATACATGAAAACAACATTTGATATTATTATTCATTCAAATCTGATGTGACGTACAAATGCGGAACGCGTCACCATAAAAAAACATGTTCAAATCTATTTATTTCAATTATTTGATATATAAATAACTAAAAATTTAAAACAAATTACAATTCATATACACTTAAAACTTGTCCACGATACAAATTATCCTGGCGCTGACCAACTAACCGGAACGTCACACAGGTTGACGTCACAATACTATCACTATATCTCTAGCATAGCTACCTCGACGTCACTCAGCAGTCATATTATTTGTGACGTAAAAATCCACCTGCTATACCTGCATTCAAATATAATGGGGCGTCTAGAACCACAGGTTGACGTCACACGCCTGACCTCAGTCATATTATTTGGAACGTCATAGTCTCCGGAATGTCACACAGGTTGACGTCACAATACTATATCTCTAGCATACCTACCGATAATTCAGGGGCGCCCAGAACAACAGGCTGACGTCACACGGCTGACCTCAGACGCTGACCTCACTCAACAGTCATATGAAACGTCATAGACTTATACGTCTGAATAATTAGCGATGGATCATACTCTGGCTCTTACTACTTTGGTATTTAGAAACCGAGATTAACTCCATTCTAAGGGTAATTTAAAGTTTATTCTAATATTAGTAAAAAAAAGTTAATATTTCTACTCGCGTGTAAAACAGGTAAGTTAAAATCACCCTCAGTACATCCGACTAGGATATGAACCCTGATATCTTCATCGTTGATAGCCCGGTCTATTGACGCCTTAGACCATGCACCCCACATTTGCGAGAGTGAAAAAAAGGGGGGTTTTGTGTAATCGCATTTGCTCAAGTTGAAATTAGCGTTTGTTGGCCCTGCAGGTTGAGGGATTCGAACCAAAGACCTGCTTTCTTGGGGGGTGTGCACAGCGTCTTACTACCCGTAAGGATAAAGTGTACCGGGTTTCTGTGAAAAAACCCAACCCCTGTTCAACCGAGTGAGAAAGTTAGTATATTTTGCCCCCGCATTTGCTCGGTGTGAGAAAATCAATCCCAGTACGCAGGCCGTAGTGACGCTTTAGACCACGCGACCATCAGCCAAATTGAACAATGCACACCACATTTGCGAGACTGAGGCACGAACCCGATATCTTGCGATGACAAGCAGCAATAATATTTAGGTCTTGTGACTGCTAAAATAATAGAGTTTAGATTGAAACAAACATAAAATAACTCTTTCACCATCTAGAAAATGAGTAGAAGTCACCTCCGAGAGGCACTAGAACGCGTATTGACAATGTCTCCAAAGTTATTTGCAGGGAATTCTTACTCTTCCAACACCCTCAAGCACAATTACGTTAGGTTCGTTGCCGGCCTCTTCCGATAGCACGACGTTATAGCTTTTGTTTTTCTCAAGTTCGTTTAAACACCTGACACGATCCGATCTAACGCACTGCACAATACCTCCTCGTCCCGGCAGTCATCCTGCTGAGCAGGATTTGGAAGTGTTTGATGACATTGATGTTTAAGGCTGGAGAGCTTTGCCCAGAACCCCTCACAAATGTCGCATTTAAGTGACATAATGGCGCCTGGTGTTGAAGATAAAGAAGAAACACACTAGAGCGCAAGCGCTCTCGACTCACCGCTAGCTCCGATGATGTCAGTAGAGTGCTACGCCGACAATGGTATGACGCGTTGGTCAAAGAAAATTATGCCTTTGATTTTAACCGCAAGCTGTAACTGTATTGCGGACGTGCAAATGCGGGTACACATCACGCCGTAAGGATGTATGGCAATAACGCTAATTACTTCACCGGGGCAGCTGCGGGTACACATTTCGTGCTGTAAGGGTTTCAAATCCCCTGGCACATCGTCTAAATGGGAGGATGGCGCGGGGTTTCAAATCCCCTGGCACATAGTAAAAAAAGGTTGTGGAATTAGCTTATCAACTTTTTTATCTAATGATTTATAATTATTTCTGGCATAATGCCAATATATTTACCTGTGGATATCTTCAAAAATCGCACTTTATGCAAAGTTTTTATGTATTCTGCACTCCACGTCTTACTACCCATCTCTAATGTCCGATATATATAATATATTTTACGTTAATTGTTGAATGTATGAATGTTATTATGATAGTGTTATCGATATAATAAAAACAAGTGTTTGGGGTGTCTAAACAAATACTGCGTTGCACTGCACAGACTTTCTCTTTTATAAGATTGGTGAAACGAAATAATAAACATTGTTAAAAAAACATTGAGATAATAGGAACACATCCATCCACCAAAGAGCCTGACAATCAATTTCCTTTTTAAAGACCTTAATAATAATAATAATAATAATAATAATAATAATAATAATAATAATAATAATAGGCCTAATAGTAAAAATAGCATTGCCTATATCTCAAAAACTATTAGTTTTATAAAAATATATTTCAAACAAATAATTTTATTTTTTAATAATATTACAAATCTACAATAATATGTCATTCTGTATCTCAAAAAGTTGCGGAGATATCAAAATAGGAAATTTCCACTTATGTAAAGTACCCAAAGTTATTTTCATGTTAAAATGAGAACTTTCATTTTGTTTGTAATAAGTTATTAATAAAGCGGATTTAGAGAAAATCGATTATTCTCTTTTTGCCCTCCCGTAAACTAGTCTTAATTTCAGGGTTGAATATATAATTACAAAAACTCTTCGAGTGAACCCTATTCTATTGGAAATGATAATGAGTTAACATTAATGTAGCAAGGATGAAGAAGGCGGAAGAGTGGGAAACCATTTAGAAAGAGAGAGAAATAGTTGCAACCAACCGGGGTTTGAATCTCTACCTCGCTGTTATGAAACAGCCAGAGAAGATTAGACTGATTAATACCTTTGTCCATGGGTTAACTAGTGCCTATTTTTAATTTGTTAGTTAACCATCTAAATAGGTAGAAATTGTCATCTTTTAACAGGCGAACCCACCTCGGTGGCGTAGTTGGCTAACGCGCTTGTCGTGTTGAGCTCTACTGCTGAGGACGGGGAGAGCAAGGTTCGAATCTCGGTCGGGTGAACTGGGGGTGGTTTTTCCTAAATGGTTTTCCACTCTCCCTGCTGGTTCACTTCCTAACCCATTAGAGTGATTAGTACTTAAAGCGTATAAACCGTACGGGTAGTAAGACGCGGTGCTAAATATTATTATATTTTTACTCTACATCCATTTACCCGCCTATGGCATGGGTCAGTTTTTTTATCAATGTGAAAGTGTAAGCTCACATCTCGGCTATGATACATACCGGGAACTGAACCTGGGACCCTTAGCTCTATACGAAATACGCTACCCACCAATGCGAGGTGTCAGATTGAATATGTTCACTCAACATATTAATGATCACCATCCTGAGATCTTTTGTATTTGTGAAATTGTATATACATGCAACGATTTTCTAAGGAATGGCCATATCTGCCAGCTAGAGCAATATTATTTAGGTCTGTGAGTACTCTAGACAGACGACTCTAATGACTGTTGCGTCTTGAAGGGTGCCGGTGGAAGAGTGGTTTCATCACCTGAATTGACGTATGACTGTTTAAAATATCATCTGTGTATCATATTCAGCAAGTTGTTGAAGAAAACCTTACATTAACTTATTTATTATTTTGGAATTATTTGTACTGTCTATCACATGACTTGACGTATGAATAGGGGATTCTGACTGTTTAAAATATAAAGTAAATTAGAGTTAGATGACTTACATTATGCTATTCGTATTTGTCTGTAATAGGTTTGATGATGATTTTTGTCAGGTAATACAAGAAATTGTGACAAAGTTACTATAGACTATAGATTTTTTTGCCTATGTGTCGATCCGTAAACATATTGTAAGAAGTCCTCGCCAAGGCTAGCACTCAATATGCCTGGAGGGTTGAAGAGGGATCTCAACCAAGAACAACAACATCGAGATACAATAGGCCGTTTTTGGTATGAAGGGATAACTATAGGACGTTTTTTTTAAAATAAGGGATGACGGTTGTAGGGAAGGGGATAAAGTGTTTTGAGCCGAGGGACGGGTTAATTTGTGTTTTATTCACTAGTTGGGAGGCAATCAACATATCCAAGGCGTCTGGAAGTCTATAGACCGGTTTTCATATGAAGGAACATTTTGAAAATATAGACCGTTTTCGATATCAAGGGATTTTTTTTAGTTACGTCGATTAAATATATATTTCATAATATCTGTGTTTGATTAGACGCTACCACCAGAAGGCCTAGAAAAAAAACACCCCGATTCACCCAAGCGATTTTCGAACCCCCCACCTTCGTAGATAGCGTGTCTGTTTCCCGACACGGTTAATACTACCGTGTAAGCATAAATTGGCTATTTGAAACCACTTCGCAAATGCGGGATCACTTTCTGCAAATGCGGGAACATCTGCAAAACCATTGCACTCGGAAGGACGTGTGCTAGCCCCTCGCAAGATATAGGGTTCGTGCCTCACTCTCTGCGTTGTTCAATTTGGCTGATGGTCGCGTGGTCTAAGGCGTCACGGAACAGGAGGTCTGAGTTCAAATCTCGCTTGTCCATACTCTAATATTAACCTTCCACGGACTATATGTCCAACGACGGGGAGCGAGGGGGTTCCCTTGGTCGTCACTTGTTATTGGGAAACAAGGATGGCGATAACAACTCATCACAATACTATCTATATATGAGCGTCATTCCTGTAATATCTGTGTTTTAAACCCTCCCGATCATCGATAATTAATCAGCAATTATCAATCTACATGTCTCGAGGATCGGTTCGGGGGGAACACGTACTATAATTATCCCTTCCTACAGAAAATGGTCTATAGTTTTTTTCATACTCTTATAGTAACCTTACTAAGGAAAAACGGACTATATGTTCACTTGTTATTGTACCACAAGGATGTTTACAAACTTGTTCAAGGTTATATTGGAATGAGGTGTCCCGCACAGTAGTAGTATCCATCCGAATCTTAAATAAACATAATTTGTTAAATTTAGTGTCATTATAGTTATGGCTTAAAATGTTAACAAAAGTAACCTACACACTTTTATTATCATGTGAGCTACTAAATACTTATTGGGACTATGTCTTAAAATAAATTGGCAAATGCAAGCAAACATTATTGCTGTAATATCAGTAAACCCCGGCGCAAATGTTGAAAATAACATCCTCCACCTCCGCCCCCACTCTGTATTCGTAATCACATCCAAGAAATTCACATGATATCCGAGGATATATTTAGATTTAATGACAAAAATAACCCTAAAACTAGTTTATTACATAATATTTTATGTAATTAACCTATTCCATATAATAATGTTTGTATAATTTTAGTCGATTAACCGAACGTGTGAAGGGGCATATCGGAAATAATATTGTTAGATGTGTTGTCGTTGTTTTTTTTTTTGTCAAACATTTATAATTAAAATACAATATTCTTTATAAATGGCCCACAAACCATAATTTATATCTTCCGTGTTGGTTACCAAGGTAGTTGAGAAGAAGTGATCCTGCATTAGCGCATAGAGAGGATGGAAAAACCACTGATAAATCGCATGTGATAAGCCCCTCTAATTCACCCGAACGAGATTCGAACCTCAACCTCACCGACAACAGCGATAGAGTGCAATGCTATACTAGCATATTAGTCTACTCAACCACTGGTGCGGGTAATATATATGTTACAAACACCAACACTAAACAAAAATTAACAAAATAGGTATTATTTTTTAACTCGCTTTTTGCTTTGGTAGTGTTTCTCAAAGTGTTTTAATATTTTTTTAGCTGGTTTCCTGCTGAGTAACACAGATTTTCTGTTTCCATTGCGGTAGTATCGCCTAGAATATTTTTCTTTGCTAAAAAACATAATTTATATACAAAAAGTTTGTATCCAATCAAAGAAACACTGTAGATTATTACACAAATTATTGATAAGGTAAACAGAATCAATTCTACTCTATAAATAAACTTTTAACATAGATCATGCAAATACATCAAGAGGAACATTTTCAAAAAC
>JBCFYV010000079.1:168606-209719 GCA_039000515.1 Timema cristinae | reverse complement strand
GGTCTTTGGTTACAACTCCGAATATACTCTCAACTAAAATTGAATTACACACGTTATCTGGTGATTCATCACAGTAGATGAGATATCACAAGTTGTTCAACGCAACTATTCACTAATTCAAACCTAGCATCTGTTGAAAAGAAATATCCTATCTTATATCATTGTTGTGCGACTCTAGTGACCATTCCGAGACCACGTCGCCCTTAACCCCTTCTTCCTCGAGCCCTCCCCCGCACGGTCCGCTAAACGGGCCACCGTCCTCCCCAAGGCCCGTCCACTAAGTTCCAAACACTCTAAGAGATCGCGCCAGGACGAAGGGCTCGATCAAGCTAAAGACCATAAACAATAAAAGGGAAAAAACCCTATTCAAAGGTAAAACATGTAACAATGATGCAGTAGTTTTAGTCTTAGATTAAGAATAAGAAAGTTAAAATAGACATGATAGAATAAGTTAGAGAATAAGACCGAGGAGGAGGGTTGGGCCCACCCTCCTCTCGATGATAGAGATTGCACATGTACGGACATAAGAAAAAAATAAATAATAAAAAGTACCTGTCTCCTACCTATTGATTTAGTTTCATTTCTTTAACCCAAACACCCCTCTGCGCTCAGAACCATTCGGGCTGCCACTTATCCTTCACCCCTCCCCACCTCCTTTTTTCTTACAATTTTTTAAGCGCTCAGAACCATTCGGGCCGCCACTCTTCATGACCCCCCCTCCGACACCATTCCCGTACCGTCGCAGCAAGGGAGGTATCTGCCGTAAGGCCAGGGAGAGCAATACCGTATTTTCAAGGCCCTCCTCACACAGACACCTTTTCCATATCCATCTGCGTCATCCCCCCCCCCCCCCGTTCCTCCGAAACCTGTTCCCACGCAATCCACCTACCGATTACGACCCCTCTCTCTTCCTCCTCCTTACAATCTAGTCAATTATCACCCCCTGCCCCTCTCAGACCCCAGAAGAACTCAGATAAAATGCCTAACCAATAAAAAGGTGCAGCTGAAACTTCGCGACCTAGGTTTAGAAGCTCCCCGAAGCATGAAAGGACAGTCGAGGAACGACATCATCTATAAGCTCAGAAGTGCGTAGTTTATCAAGAGTATCTTTATTTCCATGTCAAATATCAGATAGCCTACGATTTATTGTGTACTCACTATCAAAACATAATAATCTTAACTTCTCTTCTCATAAATAAAATCACTGATTTGCCTCATGTCACTAGTGGATTGCTCAAGATTCTACGTAACATGCTCAGTAGGTACGAGGAAAACAGTCAAGCTCTCCACGTCCTTGAGCAAGGCACAGATCATGTAGGTCTTCTATTGTTCTCACTGTTGTTTCGGTAACTCGATGGGCCACTCGAGAAAGTTTCAAGACCAGCCTCGGTACAAATGTAAGCTTACCGACGGTATATTAACTAATTAAGTTTTTAAATCTTGAAGCGTCATATCTTGAGTTGGCTAACAATGTGGATACTACCCAGAAGCAACCGCACACTACTCATACAACACAAGGGTTTTACTCATTGCTAAGTATGCTAGGTGGCATCAAGACCACGCCTTATCGAACTCACAAGGTCACACTATTATCCACCTCTCAAACTATTTTTTTTTTGTAAAGCTGACACTCATTCAATTTATCGCTGTACAAATTTCCATGTCGAAACTCCTCAAGAAGTATTTAATATTGTAAAAATTAATAGAATATGTTATAATTGTCTTGGTCACTCTCACACACTGATCAATTGTGAATCATTACTTTCGTGTAACAAATGTAATAAAATATAACAAACTCACTACATTTGGACTCACCCAAGTCTAAGGTCAATCAAGGTCCCTCCCTATCTTTAAGCAGGAATGATTTAGGATTTACGGTTACAATCTTAAATATTATCTTGGACAATTCTATAGATAAGTTTGCGTCATAGCCATTTGGGAAAACCTTATTTACTAATGTCAATATATTACCATGTGTAAACCTGGAATATGACAAGTTAATCGTTTTGGAACGATGGTGAACATTATATAGAAGACCATCGACCTTAAAATTGATAGGGCTAATATTGATAGTAGAATGCTTTGTTCGATTAATCAACGAGTAAATAATCCATCCTGTCAATCCATCGATTCGTTCCTTTAGTGGGGTATCTTCTACACATAATATACTTCAGCCACCGATTAAAATGTTCTACAACACTAGCCTTAAAAATGTTATATGGGGAATTTATTTTTTGTTGTCTTTAGTTTGCAACATTTTGGTGAAGTTAAGGCTAGTTTGCCTTGTATTACACTTAACAAATTAGATTAAACACGCTTATAATAGCAATAGTGAATATAATATGATTGTCTAAAATTTCAAATATGATCGTTAGATTACCTCCATTCTTCCATTCATTCCTTCATTCATACTATTACTCCAGCATTTACTTATAGACAGTTTTATTTGAAATGTTTGCAAAAGCATAGAGCTAGATTCTCTCAAAATTAGTATTTCGTTTGACTGCAGATTTTAAAGAAGCCAACCCAGTCATGTCCCTTACTGTGGGAGGGAGCGCATACCCCGCCCGTGACGCTGCGACTATGAATGAAAGGGAATAGTATTCAGATTTGTGGATAGAGATGCTTATAAAGGTAGAGTTTTTAGCAAGTGTATTAAGCTGGTGATGATTTTTGAGTAAGTCAAAATAATTGGCTGCTAAATAATGTGTTGAGGAAGTCTGTTATACATTGTGTAGGGGACTCAGGGAGTAAAGTGTCCATCGTTCATTTGGTCGTAACCACTTCAGTTTGTCAAAGTATTTAGAGATATGTTCTTGGTACTTAAGATCATGGATAAATCGAATGCATGTATACTGTAATCTTTGTGCAAGCTCTTCAGTAATGTTACTATAAGCAATGTTACAGTAGTCGAAGTATAGTAATATCAAGCTTTAGACGATCATAGCTTTAAGAGAGAGAGGAAGAAAGTTGTTGACCCTTTTTAGGGTATGAAGAGCAGCGTAGGCTTTTTGACAAGTTATGATGATTTGATTTAACCAGGTGAGATTTGCATTCATTAGTATTCCTAGATTTTTTGTCTGTGTATTAAATGGTATAACACTCTTATTAAGTAAAATACTAGAAAGGGTAGAGCTATTTACTTTAGACAAGAGCCCTGATGTCCCAATAATGATTTCTTATGAT
Organism: Timema cristinae; assembly: GCA_039000515.1. NCBI lineage: Eukaryota > Metazoa > Arthropoda > Insecta > Phasmatodea > Timematidae > Timema > Timema cristinae. Next base: position 206,533 of record JBCFYV010000079.1, on the reverse strand, counting down.
TTAGTGGAGTTTATATATAAATGTCTGCTCATGGACATGAGCTAGGTCTTGTAGGAAGAAGTGGAGTCTTCAGATCGTTATTTATATTATGTAAGGATAATTTTTTAGATAGACAAAAATTGATTTATCTATTAAGTTTTGAGTAACTATACATGTTGTTTACCTTTTACATACGTGTCAAATTTTGAACCCTGATAACGTTAGGCCAGGTCTATTGATCTTAACCTTAGATTAATCTACTAATATGATATTTAGGAAATTATACGTTATTTTTTGGTAGCGCTAGTAATGCGTCACATGGACAGAAGTCAGATATGATCTTTGATTATTGAACTGTTGTTTATATTATGATTATTAATATTTTTTTGTTAGTGTTAGGTTTGGTTCTAAACTTTATATAGGCATTAGTTGTATTTTAATTTATGACAAGATTGGCTGTTTAACGTAATTTATTATTGGGTCCAAATGAAATATCTTCTGAAGTTTAGATGAATTTTGTGAGTGATGGCAAATTAAGGAAGGAAATGAGTAATATGAGATAAATGTTAGTTATTAACGTTAGGGTCTTAAGTGATAGATATTAATTACTATGACTTTTTTTTTTTTAGATTTTCCACAGAATATTCTCGCCGTAAATTGAAACTTTTCAATGATAAATTCTCCATTTTGTGTTTAACTGTTGTTCTATGCTGATCATAGAGATTTTACATTTTATTAAAGTTTTGGTGTTATCTGGTAAATGATTCTTCTTTTATTAAATTCATATTCATTAATAACAATCTCACGGACTTCTCAATTTTATTCATTAATGTATGTGGAATCAATACCCTTAGGTCTAGCACTTCCCAATCTCTAAATTTTTGTGTTTGGGTGGTTAAGAAATGATAAGAAATTAATTACGAGATTATTTCTTTTCCTTGAGGCTGACCGTCTGGTTATTCCCGCTATCGGGGTGGGTTGCGTGTCTGGGTACACTTGGTACACCCAGGTTTTAAATATTTTGTAACTCGAACGACTCACTCCTATCACTTATTCTTGATTATTATTTTGTATATAAAAACCCCCACTTGATAGTTATTGTGTTCAATCTAGTTACGGTTAAATCTATACCTACCTAGGATGGCCACCTAGCACAATTTTACCTTTGAACCCGATGTGGAGATAGTGTGTATTGTGATTATTACGCCATGTTGTTGTTGATTTCTGATTGTTTGTTACTCAATGTTGTTGTCGGTCTCTGATTGGTTGCTACGTAATGTTGTGTCGCTCCCTGATTGATTTTCTCCCTCACCTTATCCTTCCCCCTGACCCACTTTCAGTGGTTTATTCTTGATCTAACTTGTTTTTTTTATGTCTGGCTAGGATTTGGACGGGCCATTAGAGTTTTTTATTGGTGTGGGGAGTTTATTGTTGTAGGATTGGGACGGGCGTTGGAGTTTATTTTGTATTTATTGGCGTGCAGTTCACGGCGTCGCGCGCTCCTCCCGTCACACTGGCACGGAGAATGAACATCTTCTTACGTTATCGTAGAGTAGAGTGAACATTAGCTCCCTCTCACAAGACTCTGTTTGACTGATTTCCCTTCCCGGAACAAGCAGGACGAACCTCTCCTGACGACCGTTTGGGGTAGAGTGTGATAAATGTTTCCCCTGCCTTGAGACACTTTCACTTCCCCTCATTCCCCCTCCTTCAAGGCATGTGTCGCAACCCCCTATGCGGTAATGGCTTATCCCAGTGTCGCAACCCCCTATGTGGTAATGGGTTTTCCTTGATGACTGGCATCAATTTGGCGGCTCGACAAGACAGGAATAGCCTTATGTGATGTTTTTTTCTGCAACTAGAGACCATTGACACAACTCTGATTATGCACAATCAGGGGCCTCAGAATCCTTAGTCAGGATCCGTAATGCCCCACCACAAAAGTCTACTAAAAATGGTTGTTTGGTATCTGCCGTCGCAGGTCACCGGTAAATAGGTATTTAACGGCAAAGCTTTACAATTTAACACTTTAGACATATAGCTGCAATCGGTAACATTGATTTATATTAAGTAGATACTATCGAACACACATAAATTAGAATGTGTCACTTTAAAAGAATATACAAAATAAAATTGAAATTGAATTAAGCTTTTATCTATGTACCAGAACACATAGTATATTGAATCAGGCAAATACTGCCCTATAGTCGGATAAATCAACATTTTGTATCAAATTTGGTTTTAGGACTAGATTAAGAAATGTTAGTCAATGCACATAGATTTTATAGGTGGAATTTAAAAATGGTAGCTTTTAGAACAGTCATAAATAAACATCCAACTTAAAATTATATATTTGAATCAGTTAGATAATGTTATTAGTTGCTTAGATAAAAAGTTTGAATGGAACTTGGTTTGAAAATAGAATAAGCAAATGCTATTCGATACACATATATTTTCTATCAAGAATATATAATTGGTTGCCTTTAGAATTGTCACAAATTTATACCTGGCAAATACACATCCAATTTAAAATTAAATTGGTCTCTTTATGTAACAGAACGGCTTAATACAAAAGAAGATAAAATACCTGATGTCGATGTTGTAGAATGTTCCATCGTCTTGATTATTCAGTCGCTCCGTAGCAAATTTTCACGTGAATAAGAAGGCAGGGCTGCTCTAAAATCACCCCAATATATATATGTATATATATATATAGGGGTGATTTTATATATATATATATAATATTTATTTATATATTTCATATATATGAACCAAAACCCCTTTCACCAGATAGCCATCCTTTCTAATTTAGATCGAAATAGAATCGGACCAATAAGGATGGTCTCATTATCGATATTGTAATATTAATTTTCAGCCACGCTTATGGTTTTAAATTGGCTCGATACAATTGAAATTTAAATAACAGTTAATAACAATAAATATTATAGCATATTATATTTTTTAATATTCAAAATTAAACTATTATATTAGTTGATCGTCAATGAACCCAGTCTGGAATATAATTATTTAATATATAGCCAATCTGATTATGAGACATAGATTTATAAATGAAGAAGAGCATCACGGGATATTACGGGTAAAATAAATAAATAAATGATGACGGGAGAAGTCAGGGTCCGAGTCCTTGTCGTGATTGAGTACTGAGGCTGGTTTCCTCCCTCATCTTCCACGGTTTGTGACCCGGACAGGTAATAATAAGACACATTTCGTTTTATACCATCATACTGATGCGGGTACATTTCTTCCTCTTCTTATTCCACTCTACAAAATAAGTCTCTATGGTTTTCCTGTTTCACTCCTGACCCCCCCCCCCTCACTCATCCAGTGTAAGCATGTTAGTGTTTCAGACGTGTAAAAAAAATAAAACCTTAAACTCTGTGTTATAAAATCATGTTTTTAATTTATTTTTTATCAGCGCGTCTTACGAACCGTTCAGGTTATACGTATAAATATGATAATTAGGCTACTTAAATGGATTAGGAATGAGAAATAACGCATTTTATAGGTAATTTACCCGCATTTACTTGTAAGGAGAGTAGAAAACAATTCGTGGAAAAAACCTTCAAATCCCAAGTGGCATTGAACCTCCCCCGTCATGAGCATACCAGTTTAACTCAAGGATGACGCCTTATACTATTCGACCTCTGAAGAGAGTTTTAATAGTGTTAATTTAATATTTAGTAATGCATTAATTTATTTGCATACCACTAACATTATAGTCATTTATATTGGATGGGCTTTGCTTTTTATAATATATAGAGCCACAAATGAATATTATTTACAAGTATATTTTTTCTATTTAAATTTATTTGAAGTATTTAGCGTGCACTTTATGAACAACCTGATTATATCAGAACATAACTTACAATCTAACTTAAATCTAGAAAATTCAAAACACCCATTCCCCCTGTAAGTCCCGGGAATTTTCTATCCTTTCCTTCTTTGCGGGGAGAACCACAGAAACCACGTTTTGTGTAAAGATATATATTAGTAGATAAAATAGTTATCTTTGTTTAAAATTAATATCAGCACAATTGTTACTTAATTGGTTTGGTGCAATGATTAGATAGATATCTGGGAAAGTGATCGTTTTAATTCTGGCTTGAGGTTTAAGTGGTTAATTTGTTTTTTTTGAATGTTATTTATTATGTCAACAATATATAGTTTCGAGCATTAAATTATATTTAAAATTATATTTAATATTACTTATGAATCCTTGTAAAAGCGTAATTGGCTGTCGCTCTTGTTTCGTGTGGATCCAGACTGTCGGGGACGAGGGAGTTCGAGGTTCGAATATCAGTATGGTAAACTAGAGGGGTTTTACACTCTCCCTCTACGCATATGTGCTCCAACCTCCCAATTCCTAATCCATTAGCGTAATTTGTACTTACACGTATAGCCCGCAAGGGTAGTAAGACGCTGTGATAAAATATGGTGAGTTCGTGTATGCGTGTGTGTATTTTCAATTTTACCATACTTAATAACTGTCCCCCCTGTAGCAGGCTAATAGAGTTTGTCCCCCTTTAAGATCTAATTTATACCCCCTGTACAGAGTAAGAATGTTTCACAACTTCTAGCAGTTGCAGAAAATATTGTTATACTCTCCCAATTTTCACTTCGGTGCAAGTGGGTATTCCGTCTAAAACTCGGGCTCTTCTGGAGGATCCTATATTCCATGAAGGACCCTCAGTCTTGTTCAGTTGTCATTGACGTGCAAATGTGGGTACATATCTCGCCCTGTGACATAAGGATGCAGAGGCTAAAATCCCTTAGAGGGATAAAAACGCTAATTACTTCACATTTCATACTATGGCAAATGCCGTAACACATTTCACCTGGTCAATATCAGCTCTTATCTCATGCTTGCCTGAAGAGTTTAGTTCGAATCCCAGTCGTGCATGCTTACGGATTCTAATTTCCTCCATAATCGTCTACGGGTTGTGCCCCTGAAGGGTAATAAGACGCAATTCTAAATACCGATAAGCTTATCTTTGTGGCTATTATCAGAGAGGTAGGAGAAGGGTTCGATTCCCCCCTGGGGTTCAGTTGTCAATGACGCGCAAATGTGAGTACACATCTCGCCCTGTGAAATAAGGAGGTAGGGGTTAGAGTCACTTAGATGGTAGCAAACGCTAATTACTTCACATTTCAAACCCTGGAAAATGCTGTTACACATTTTGCCTGGTCAAAATCAGCTCTTATCTCACGCTTGCCCGAAGAGCTTAGTTCAAAAATCTGTCGTGCGTGCGTACTGAGGCCGATCCTTGGGTATCAATCTACCATCACAATGCATTTTATAATAATTTTTGTATACTTGCATCAATGGTCGCATGGTCTAAGGCGTCACTAGATGGCCGGTTACAAAGTGATTGATGCTTAAAGCAAATGAGGGTACACATTCTACATGGTTGGCTGGCAGAATGGTTGGGGGGGGGGGTGTAGGAAGTACGGCGTTCTAACAAATATTATCTCAGCTAAATATATCGAGGTTCGAATCCCGAATTGCACGCCGTATACATGTAAGGCTCCTGGTGGGGTAAAATCGAATCCTTGGTTCCAGAGTGGTCTATATAAAGCCCATCTGAACCTGCGGCCTTCAGAAGGCCACGAGCGATGTGCCAAGCGAACTTTGGGGCTGAAGGGGAGAAAGCACATCTGAACCAGTGACCTTCAGACGGATGTTTTTTTTCTGTTGTTCCATGCTAATATTAACTTTCTTTTATATATTTTGATGTTTTAAGAAATAGCTGACACGCTAGGTAGCTTATCGTTGATTATTACTGAAATGTTAAAAAATATAAACGGTTGTAAAATGCATACCAGAAATACCTGTTACACTCACTGAGAATGTATTTGTCAAACTATTGATAGAAAGAGTTTGATTGTTTTTCAACACTACTTTCGCCCGCCAAAAGCTTTTACACCAGGTTTTGAACTAGTCAAACGAATTGGGAGAGGAAGGAGCAATAAGAATCGAGATAAAGATTAACCTGGTTCATCCCCCACTCTGTCTTCTTCTTCTCTATTCCCAAATGCTTCGTACCAACTTGAAAGTTTCCGTGAAGTTGCCCCCTCCCTTCCCCCTCACACTCACTTTAAAAAATTCAAGTTTTAGATATTGTAATCGTTTATTCTTCGTTTGTTCCGGATCATTCCGCAAAAAATTTCATTTGCTCCGTTTTGATAGGCCCACAAATGATATGTTTACATTGGGAGGCCAACATCACGGTAGCCCCCCACTTGTAAAAATTCAAGTTTTTATTATTGCAATCGTTTGTTCTTGATTGTTCCGCAAAATTTTCGTTTTTTCCGTATTCGTTCTTGCACAAATGTAACGTTAACTTGTGGCACTTTGTTTACTCTACTCGTGAAGGGCCAACTTCACGGTAAACCCCTTTCCCCCCCCCCAACTTTAAATTTTTATGATTGCAAGCAGAGCCCAAATTTTGATGAGAGGTCATATTTATTTTACTACATCACAGACAATGCTCATGTTTACATACATTCTGTTTATGACCCCTTGGTTGTGTAAACGTTTTTCTAGGTATTTTTTAAAAATTTTGTCGTTTTAAATTTTAGCTAATATTATCTTCTTGGTTGGCGCCTTTATGAGCCATTTTTAGGCCTTTTTGAATATTCGCCAGGAACTTATGTTAAATTAGTACATTTTAAATGCTATTAATATTTTATTAATGCATAAATACTCGAACTTTTTTTAATCAAACCGTTGTTGGAATGAAGAATAATGTTGAGAATTAACTCTTTATTCTCTTTGTTTTTCATGTTTGTTGAATCCATGTTGCCAATGAGACGCTGCAGCTAAGCGGTGAAAAGTTGCGTTAGGGTAGGTTTTTTATAAGCAGACTTTCATAACTAAAGCTATAGATCCAGAATGCAAGAGTTTAATTATTGTTAAAGGACTTTCATTGCATAGCTATTTTTGGTTTCCATTTGTAGAGCGTGTGTTTGATTTAGTCGTATGCATTCATTTCAATAATTTATTTAAATTCTTAAACAATTTTTTGTTGTTGCAAATTTGTAGTCATTTTTTAGAGGTTTAGGGATTTTACTTAATTTGATCACTTTTATGATCATTTAAGTTTGGACCACATTTATAAACATTGATTGATTTGAATAAATCAGTTTCATTGTCAAGTAGTTTACTTCTTTGTAAGCGCTAGAAATGGAATAGATGACATTTCCTGCCAACCGCTTCTTTGTGGTCAAAGCTACTACTTACTACATCATAACTGTAATAGTAGCAAACAACCGTGATTCGGATTCCACGTTAAACTGTAGGTCCTTCATTTCATATCACAATCACCCTACCATTACACATTAGCGTAAGTGCGTATAACCCGAACGGGTAGTAAGACGCGGTGCAAAATAATAATAATAATAATAATAAAATAATAGCAAACAAATTGAAGGTGCGGTGTCAATATTTTAGGAGAACCTAATTCCGAGCTCACTGTACAGCGGGGTAAGGCGGGGGAGATCCCACTCAGGTAATTGTCGGTGATTTGACAGCTACCCAAGGAGATGAAGCCAATATCCAATTAAGAAACACAATAACTGACATACATAATTAAACTGAACATTTTAAATGTAATTGATGATATGAGATTTATACTAAAAACTTACAATAAGTGACTTACATAGCTAATTCACATAATGATATTAAACATTATAATTATGATTAATGATATTTATGTAGCTGTAACTTTCTGACATATGTTTGCAGTTGTGGTTCAAATTTACTAGTGGAAATTATCAGCAGCGACTTCAAATGCTCATCAGTTAATTTAGATCTGTAAATATTTTTTGTATATTTCTATTTGAAGAATGTTTTTTCACACATATAAGTAGTGCCAAAAGTGGAAAAAAAAATCCACGAGCAAATTTATGCAACTGATCAAATTGTGTGAATGGAAGACTCCTATAAAATTCCAGCAATGATGACTTTAAATATTTTTGTTTAAAGATATCGCTACACTGCAAATCAATCATTTCCATTTGAAGTTCTGGGGCAAGGGTTTCTATATCGGCGTTAAAGGGATTTTTAAAAATCTTGATATCGTTTGCAATTGCATCAAAATCTGAAAAAACGTGACCCAAAATTTATTTTTAATGCTCCTAAAGTTTTAATCGTGAAATCGTCTGAAAATGGAGTTTCAGTTTGCTTTATAAATGTTTGGCAGGTATTAAAATGCGTAAAACATTTTTTGTTCAATTGAGATTAAAATAAAACAAATTTTGTCGAAAGGACTTAATATGAGTGTCTGGTGTCTGGTTTTCTCCTTGTAATTTTAAATTAAGATAATTTATATGTTTAGTTAACCCGGCATGAATGAGGTGAGAAATTGTTACACCAGCTATGAGGTGGGTAGGAGATAACTGAAACTTTGATGCCGAATTTTTGATACTATATTTGTGTATTCAATATTGTTTTACTTAATAGTATCCATCCAAAAAGATGAGTAAATAAAATATTATGTTTAAGATTGAAAAGCGTGTTTTTATTGAAATAACAAAGTGTCTATATTTTCTTTTAAAAAGTACAAGTTTTGGTAGTTTAACATTTTTTCTTATAAAATTCTAACAAAATTACAACTTCTTTGGCTAATCAACATAGCTATAGTATCTTCTAATTATAAAAATAGTAAAAATAACTAAAAGGACTTATGAGCTCAATTAGCACAGAACCAAAATTAAACCTACAAATCAGCACCATCTTTGCAAATAAAAATCGCATGTCCATACATATTGGCTTCTCACACTTCGAACAGCAATGTTTTGATTTCCTATCTTTTTTTCAGTACAGTCACCACACCTGACATATCTGCCAGACATTTTTTTGGGAACTGGTGATGAAGGTTCTCCCAGTTGATTAGCAATTAATTATCTTTCGAGTTTCCCTTGGAAGATGTACGTTTTGTTGTCTAAGGCGATGACTATCATTTAGCAGATTCAAACCTAAATTACGAATAAAGTCTTGGCACTTCATGCGTGTTTTGACACCTATGTTACTTTCTCTGTAGATTATGATACCATTTATGGCAGCCATATTGAATATACTGTAAAAATTCATCATAGGCCAACGATTGCTATTGCACAAAACATCATAAGTGGCACTCAGTTAATCTGCGACATTGACACTAGTTTTAGTTGTATTATAATAAGTAATCATTTCCGATTTTCTTTTATCACCTGTCGATTCGTCTATATTTTTATCATTGTGTAAAGTTGACATAACCAGCCCAACCTTATTTTTTTAGGTACGTAGGACATCAATGTAATGTCATTCTGGAACCCAAATCGAGAGCTATTTACTTCTGTTCATTTTTTGAAAATCTCAGGTACACTTGTCTTGTTTTTACTGACTGTGCCGACAGAAGTCAATGAATGTTCCTTTAACAGATGAATCATAAGGGGGTAGCTAGTAAACCAATTATCGAACGTCAAATTCCTGTTTGTTTTTGTTATTGGTTCCACTAAACGGTTTACGATATCATACGCTTTCTTACTCAGTTGCTAAGGCCCTGGTGGCTGTTTCTCACGTATACTTCCAGTTTGAGAATATAGAATGTCTTCGCATCTACAAAAGCTTGTATTTTTATGCCATATTTGGCTGGTTCGTTTGGAATGTATACGTGGAAAGGACATCGCCCTCCGAAATATAACAGCATATAATCATTAGTAAGGTTCTCAAAAGGAATATAATGTTATTGAATATTTTCAACAAAATTATAAAAAATGTATCTCTTATAAGCTAGATTGTCAGTCTTTTTTCTTTGGTTCTGGGTGTTCTTATCATCGAATCTCACACAGTTTTGGAGAAAGGAAAACCTCTGCAGTGACATCGTAGTCCGAAAGATTTCAACTTCTGTACCATTTGTACGCCACAAATCGTTCAAGTTTTGTCTATTTGAGTCGTTTAGGCCAGCTATATATAAAAATCCCATAAATGTCTTCAAATCCTCCAAAGTTGCATCTTTCATGTGGTACTGCTCATTATTTTCTGGACAGTTTCCCCTTTTATTCCTTATTTGATTATTTTTATATGTAAGACGAATATTCAACATACTGCTTGTTATAAAAAGACTCCAACATTCAATCTCTGTTTTGGCTAGTTTTGCAGCACCTTTTACGCCTGGAGCATTAGTAATAATATTCTCGGAACGAATACGAACGCTTTGTCTAGGACAATCTTTCATCCATTTTGTACCATCTTTGGATGTATTAAATAACCCACGTACCTCAGAGTAGAAGCCGCCGACGCATATTCCGGTTCTTCCGAATCATACAAAATACCCTCCTGTTCCGAATCAATTTCTTCACTTATTTGAGAAACGTTGTCAATCTCTTCTTCGCTCTCGGAGTCACAGGAACTAGCACTAGCACAGTTTTTTTAATAATTCTTGCAGCCGACGTTCAGTTTCTTCATAAGACATCTTGAGAAATTTAAAAATAAATCAAAGAATACTATAAATAGCTATAACTCATAAACTTACTGCAAATCAATAATGTAACACCAACTACGAGGTCGGATGTGACGTACCCCAGCCACCTTTGCGCACGTTTATCTCCCAATAACGCCGGCGCGACACTAAACTCAACACTGCACCTCGTCTCCCAATCCCTTACCTCCAGCTACTGTGACGACGGTATTTTCATGGCAACAATAACATTATATAATCTGCGTTAAAAAACGTCTTGGGTATGACATACCCGACCTCACTCACTCACTTCTATAACCACTCATTGTTTTGTAACTAAGCCAGAGGATGATTCCTTTAATTCAAGAAAATTTCGATTATTGTTTGAAGCCCAAAAAATCGAGTTAAAACTTTTCCACAGTTAAGCCAGCGTACTGCAGTATAATATGATAAGTCATTTTCCCCAATCTCTTTAATAAACTCGTGAAATTGACAATGATTGAGAGCATGTGATCTGATCTAATTAACAGCTGACATGAACGGCTTTAAAACTCCTGACATATCCGAGTATTTTCCGCACACAGACTGTTTATGAATGATGCAATGTACAATTAATGGTTTTGAACCACCGTCATTTTTTACGACCTTTGATACGAGAGCAACGACACCTTTTATTTTTTCACACATGTGTTGCCACCATCAGTAGTGATAAACTTCAAGTTTTTCCATCGGAGATTGTTTTTCCGAACAGAATTTTCAACTCCTTAAATATATCTTCTCTAGTGGTCGTGCCGTGAATGCTATGAACGTCAAGAAGCTCTTCATACACTTCATAATTTTTATCTATCCCTCGAATAAAAAGTAACAACTGAGCAGTATCTGAAACATATGTTGACTCACCCAGGGCCAAAAAGAACCACTCTAAATGTCGATTTTTGTCAGACAAATGAGTTTATATATTTTCTGCAATATTATTTACTCTTAGAACTACAGTGTTTGATGACAAACTGGTGTTTTTAAATAAATTAGATTATTCTGGACACATTTCTTCTGCTTCATCAATCATGCAATCCTTAATTAATTCACCGTCAGTAAATGTCCCGTGGGCCGTAGTTTGGAGATCCCTGCGTTAAACCCTGTTGCTACCGAGGCGGGTGATTTCGACAATCATCTACTCTGCTATCATTCCTTTGTAGGCAGTAATATATTACCAGAATCCGGCAAATCAGTTGACTCCATCTTATTAAAACGGTCTAATGCACAACTCTCGCGATATACAAAACTGCCGAGGACGGTTGGTTGATTGTACTGAGGGTGGCTTTTCCTAACTGTTTTTCCACTTTCTCTATACACAAATACGTGTGAACCTCCTATAAATTACACCTACCTACCTGCCTGGTTGGTGTAGGAGTCTAACGCGTCAGACTTGTGTTGGACTTTACTGCCAAGGTTCAAATCTCATTCGGCTGAAATGAGGGTGATAGAAAAATAGCATACCCGTTCTGATATTTGCTATAAACTTGGCTATGTTCACACTTGGTAATAACTTCTATTCATCACCATTTTGGGTTTTACAACATATTCCGTCTTTCAAAGATTTGCAAAGTGTATTAGCCAATAGCTCCTAGCCTAAATGCCCTCCTTGGTTTAAAGTTACTTTCAGTAAAATTAGCATCCCCCCCCCCTTTCCCCTGCAGTATATCATAGTGCAATACTCTATTCCTCTTGGTACCTCCTCACCGCCCCTACCCACCAGTCCCAGTGGGGAAAGTGACGGTGTCAGATTTTATTATATACTCTTCGCAAATATAACACCCGGGCTTACATGTATCACAAAAACACTTCTTTTAGCACCGCGTTTTACCACCCGTTCAGGTTATACGCCTATGTACTCATTACGCTAATGAATTAAAAATGAGGTAGATGTGATATTGAGGAAGTGCACCACGCATTTGCACGGAAATAAAGAGAAAAACCATTACATAAGTTATAGTAATGTTCGTAGTCAATGCCTCCTTATATATCCATTTTAAATAAAATTGTTTCTGTGATTTTTGAAATATTTGAAATTCAAAAATAATACATATTAGAAAAATACTATTAAAATCTAGTTTGCCCTAAAAACCAAGAATTTGAGTGCTAATTATAATGTCAACGCCTCCTTAGATATTAGTTTTAATTACAATCATTAGAGCCGTTTTATAAATAATTGAAATGAATTACTCATCAGTAAACTACCCTTTATTTGAAGGATAAGGGCAAAATGTAAACAGGATCAGGGGTAGCTAAGAAATTACATCTCCATATTAAGTTTGAACAAAACTCATCAACCAGTTTCGTAGCTCTGGAGACAAACAAAAGGAATTTTAAAAAGTATTTTGTTTGTTCTTATTTACAAAAAATGTCAAAATTCATCAAATTCTCGTCATTTTTTATAAGTTTATGAAAACAATACTTTTTCTTACAGAGATTAAACACTGACGATATGTTGTCTCATATGCCAGCAAGCCTAGGAAGTATAAGATGAAAAGGAGCGTTATGTTCTCTCCCACTTCCAGCAAGCCTAGGAAGTATAAGATGAAAAGGAGCGTTATGTTCTCTCCCACTTCCAGCAAGCCTAGGAATTATAAGATGAAAAGGAGCGTTATGTTCTCTCTCACATCAAACAAGCTTAGGAAGTATAAGATGAAAAGGAGCGTTATGTTCTCTCCCACATCAAACAAGCCTAGGAATTATAAGATGAAAAGGAGCGTTATGTTCTCTCCCACATCAAACAAGCCTAGGAATTATAAGATGAAAAGGAGCGTTATGTTCTCTCCCACATCAAACAAGCCTAGGAATTATAAGATGAAAAGGAGCGTTATGTTCTCTCCCACATCAAACAAGCCTAGGAATTATAAGATGAAAAGGAGCGTTATGTTCTCTCCCACTTCAAACAAGCCTAGGAATTATAAGATGAAAAGGAGCGTTATGTTTTCTCTCAATTCCAGCAAGCCTAGGAAGTATAAGATGAAAAGGAGCGTTATGTTCTCTCCCACAGCCAACAAGCTTAGGAAGTATAAGATGAAAAGGAGCGTTATGTTCTCTCCCACAGCCAACAAGCATAGGAAGTATAAGATTAAAGGAGAGTTATGTTTTCTCCCACTTCCAGCAAGCCTAGAAGAATATCATGAAAATGAGCGTTATGTTCTTTCCCACAGCCAGCAATCCTAAGAAGTGAAAGTGAAAAGGAACGTTATGTTCTCTCTCACTTCCAGCAAGCCTAGGAAGAATAAGATGAAAAGTAGCGTTATGTTCTCTCCCACTTCCAGCAAGCCTAGGAAGAATAAGATGAAAAGTAGCGTTATGTTCTCTATCACTTCCAACAAGCCTAGGAAGTATAAGATGAAAAGAAGCGTTATGTTCTCTCCCACAGCCAACAAGCTTAGGAAGTATAAGATGAAAATGACTGTTATGTTCTCTCCCACAGCCAGCAAGCCAAGGAAGTAAGATGAAAAGGGCGTTATGTTCTCTCCCAATTCCAACAAGCCTAAGAAGTGAAGAAGAAAAGGAGCATTATATCTCTCCCACTTCCAGCAAGCCTAGGAAGTATAAGATGAAAAGGAGCGTTATGTTCTCTCCCACTTCTAACAAGCCTAGGAAGAATAAGATGAAAAGAAGCATTATGTTCTCTCCACTTCCATCAAGCCTAGGAAGAATTAGATGAAAATTAGCGTTATGTTCTCTCCTACAGCCAACAAGCCTAGGAATTATAAGATGAAAAGGAGCGTTATGTTCTCTCCCACATCCAACAAGCCTAGGAATTATAAGATGAAAAGGAGCGTTATGTTCTCTTCCACAGCCAACAAGCTTAGGAAGTATAAGATGAAAAGGAGCGTTATGTTCTCTCCCACTTCCAGCAAGCTTAGGAAGTATAAGATGAAAAGGAGCGTTATGTTCTCTCCCACTTCTAACAAGCTTAGGAAGTATAAGATGAAAAGAAGCGTTATGATCTCTCCCACTGCCAACAAGCTTAGGAAGTATAAGATGAAAATGAGCGTTATGTTCTCTCCCACTTCCAGAAAGCCTAAGAAGTGTAGATGAAAAAGAGCGTTATGTATTCTCCCACAGCCAACCAGCTTAGGAAGTATAAGATGAAAAGGAGCGTTATGTTCTCTCCCACTTCCAGCAAGCCTAGGAAGTATAAGATGCAAAGGAGCGTTATGTTCTCTCCGATGCCAACAAGCATAGGAAGTTTAAGATGAAAAGGAGAGTTATGTTTTCTCCCACTTCCAGCAAGCCTAGGAAGAATATAATGAAAATGAGCGTATGTTCTCTCCCACAGCCAGCAAGCCTAGGAAGTATAAGATTAAAAGAAGCGTTATGTTCTCTCCCACAGCCAGCAAGCCTAAGAAGTGAAAGTGAATAGTAGCGTTATGTTCTCTCCCAAAGCAAACAAGCATAGGAAGTATAAGATGAAAAGAAGCGTTATTTTCTCTCCCACTTCCAGCAAGCCTAAGAAGTGAAGATGAAAAAGAGCGTTATGTTCTCTCCCAATTCCATTAAGAATAGGAAGTATAATATTAAAAGGAGCGTTATGTTCTCTCCCACTTCCAGCAAGCTAAGGAAGTATAATATGAAAAGAAGCGTTATTTTCTCTCCCACTTACAGCAAGCCTAAGAAGTGAAGATGAAAAAGAGCGTTATGTTTCTCTCCAATTCCATTAAGAATAGGAAGTATAATATTAAAAGGAGCGTTATGTTCTCTCCCACTTCCAGCAAGCTTAGGAAGTATAAGATGAAAAGAAGCGTTATGATCTCTCCCACTGCCAACAAGCCTAGGAAGAATAAGATGAAAAGGAGCGTTATGTTGTCTCTCACTTCCAACAACCCTAGGAAGTATAAGATTAAAAGGAGCGTTTGGTTCTCTCCCACTTCCAGCTACCCTAAGAAGTGAAGATGAAAAAGAGCGTTATGTTCTCTCCTAATTCCAGCAAGCCTGGGAAGTATAAGATGAAAATGAGCGTTATGTTTACTCCTACTTACAGCAAGCCTAGGAAGTATAAGAAGAAAGGTGCGTTATGTTCTCTCCCACAGCCAACAAACTTTGGACGTATTAGATTAAAAGGAGCGTTATGTTCTATCCCACAGCCAGCAAGCCTAAGAAGGGAAGATGAAAAAGAGCGTTATGTTCTCTCCCACTTCCAGCAAGCCAAGGAAGTATAAGATGAAAAAGAGCGTTATGTTCTCTCTCACATCCAACAAGCTTAGGAAGTATAAGATGAAAAGGAGCGTTATGTTCTCTCCCACATCCAACAAGCCTAGAAAGTCTAATATGAAAAGGAGCGTTATGTTCTCTCGCACTTCCAGCAAGCCTAGGAAGAATAAAAGGAAAAAAAGCGTTATGTTCTCTCCCAATTCCAACAAGCCTAGAATGAATAAAATGAAAAGGAGCGTTATGATCTCTCCCACTTCAAGCAAGCCTAGAAAGTATAAGATGAAAAGCAGCGTTATGTTCTTTCCCACTTCCAACAAGCCAAGGAAGAATATAATGAAAAGGAGCGGTATGTTCTCTCCCACAGTCAACAAGCTTAGGAAATATAAGATGAAAAGGAGCGTTATGTTCTCTCTCCACTTCCAACAAGCTTAGGAAGTATAAGATGAAAAGAAGCGTTATGTTCTCTCCCATTTACAACAAGCTTAGGATATATAATATGAAAATGATCGTTATGTTCTCTCCCACAGCCAACAAGCCTAGGAAGTATAAGATGAAAAGGAGCGTTATGTTCTCTCCCAATTCCGACAAGCCTAAGAAGTGAAGATTAAAAAGAGCGTTATTTTCTCTCCCACTTCCACCAATCCTAAGAAGTATAATATTATAAGGAGCGTGCGTTCTCTCCCACTTCCACCAAGCCAAGGAAGTATAAGATGAAAAGGAGAGTTATGTTCTCTCCCACTTCCAGCAAGCCTAGGAAGAATAAGATGAAAAGGAGCGTTATGTTCTCTCCCACTTCCAGCAAGCCTAAGAAGTGAAGATGAAAAAGAGCGTTATGATCTTTCCACTTACAGCAAGCCTAGAAAGTATAAGATGAAAAGCAGCGTTATGTTCTCTCCCACTTCCACCAAGCCAAGGAAGTATAAGATGAAAAGGAGAGTTATGTTCTCTCCCACTTCCAGCAAGCCTAGGAAGTATAAGATGAAAAGGAGCGTTATGTTCTCTCCCAATTCCAGCAAGCCTAGGAAGTATAAGATGAAAAGGAGCGTTATGTTCTCTCCCACAGCCAACAATCCTAAGAAGTGAAGAAGAAAAGGAGCGTTATGCTCTCTCCCACTTTCAGCAAGCCTAAGAAGTGAAGATGAAAAGGAGCGTTATGTTCTCTCCCACTTCCAGCAAGCCTAGGAAGTATAAGATTAAAAGGAGCGTTATGTTCTCTCCCACTTCCAGAAAGCCTAGGAAGAATAAGATGAAAAGGAGCGTTATGTTCTTTCCCACTTCCAGCAAGCTTAGTAAGTATAAGATGAAAAAGAGCGTTATGTTCTCTACCACTTCCAACAAGCCTAGGAAGAATAAGATGAAAACGAAAGTTATGTTCTCTCCCACAGCCAACGAGCTTTGGAAGTATAAGATGAAAAGGAGCGTTATGTTCTCTCCCACTTTCAACAAGCCTAGGAAGAATAATATGAAAAGGAGCGTTATGTTCTCTCCCACTTCCAGCAAGCCTAAAAAGTGAAGATTAAAAAGAGCGTCATGTTCTCTCCAACTTCCAGCAAGCATAGGAAGTATAAGATGAAAAGGAGCGTTATTTTCTCTCCCACTTCCAGCAAGCCTAGGAAAAATATGATGAAAAGGAACGTTATGTTCTCTCCCACTTCCTGCAAGCCTAAGAAGTGAAGATGAAAAAGAGCGTTATGTTCTTTACACTTACAGCAAGCCTAAGTAGTATAAGATGAAAAGGAGCGTTATGTTCTCTCTCCCATCCAACAAGCTTAGGAAGTATAAGATGAAAAGGGGTGTTATGTTCTCTCCCACATCCAACAAGCATAAGAAGTGTAAGTTGAAAAGGAGCGTTATGTTCTCTCCCACTTCCAGCAAGACCAAGAAGTATAAGATGAAAAGTAGCGTTATGTTCTCACCAACTTACAGCAAGCCTAGGAAGAATATGATGAAAAGGAGCGTTATGCTCTCTCCCTATTCCAGCAAGCCTAGGAAGAATAAGAAGAAAAGGAGCGTTATGTTCTCTCCAACTTCCAGCAAGCCTAAGAAGTTAAGAAAAAAGGAGCGTTATGTTATCTCCCATAGCCAACAAGCTTACAAGTATAAGATGAAAAGGAGCGTTATGTACTCTCCCACAGCCAGCAAGCCTAAGAAGTTAAGATGAAAAGGAGCGTTATGTTGTCTCCCACAGCCAGCAAGCCTAGGAAGTTAAGATGAAAAGGAGCGTTATGTTGTCTCCCACTTCCAGCAAGCCTATGAAGTATGATATGAAAAGGAGCGTTATGTTCTCCCCCACTTCCAGCAAGCCTAGGAAGTATAAGATGAAAAGGATAGTTATGTTTTCTCCCACTTCCAGCAAGCCTAGGAAACATAAGATGAAAAGGAGCGTTATGTTCTCTCCCACTTCCAGCAAGCCTAGGAAGTATAAGATGAAAAAGAGCGTTATGTTCTCTCCCACTTCCAACAAGCCTAAGAAGTGAAGAAAAAAGGAGCGTTATGTTATCTCCCATAGCCAACAAGCTTACAAGTATAAGATGAAAAGGAGCGTTATGTTCTCTCCCACAGCCAGCAAGCCTAAGAAGTGAAGATTAAAAGAGCGTTATTTTCTCTCCCACTATTCCAGCAATCCTAAGAAGATGAATATGAAAAGGAGTGTTATGTTCTCTCACACTTCCAGCAAGCCTAGGAAGAATAAGATGAAAATGATCGTTATGTTTTCTCCCACTTATAGCAAGCTGAGTAAGAATAAGATGAAAAGGAGCGTTATGTTCTCACGCACAGCCAACCAACTTAGGAAGTATAAGATGTAAAGAGCGTTATGTTCTCCCTACTTACAGCAAGCCTAGGAAGAATATGATGAAAAGGAGCGTTATGTTCTCTCCCACTTCCAGCAAGCCTAGGAAGTATAAGATGAAAAGAAGGTTATGTTCTCTCCCATTTCAGCAAGCTTAGAAGATTAAATGAAAAGGTGCGTTATGTTCTCTCCCACTTCACAACAAGCTTAGGAAGATAAGATGAACAGGAGCGTTATGTTCTATCCACTTCAGCAAGCCTAAGAAGTGAAGATGAAAAAGAACGTTTGTTTCTCCCACTTCAGCAATCCTAAGAAGTATAAGATGAAAAGTAGCGTTATGTTCTCACCTACTTTCAGCAAGCCTAGGAAGAATAAGATGAAAAGGAACGTTATGTATTATCCCACAGTCAGCAAGCTAGGAAGAAAGATGAAAGGAGCGTTATGTTCTCTCCCATTCCAGCAAGCCTAGGAAGTATAAGATGAAAAGGAGCGTTATGTTCTCTCCACGTCCAACAACCTAAGAAATAAAATATGAAAAGAGCATTATGTATCTTCTCCACTTCCAACAAGCTTAGGAAGTATAAGATAAAATTAGCGTTATGTTCTCCCACTTCAAACAAGCTTAGGAAGTATAAGATGAAAAGGAGCGTTATGTTCTCTCCTTCCAGCAAAACTAGGAAGATATAAGATTAAAAGGAGCGTTATGTTCTCTCCCACTTCCAGCAAGCCTAGGAATGTAATAAGATGAAAAGGAGAGTTAGTTTTCTTCCCACTTCCACAAGCCTAAGAAATAAAAGATGAAAAGGAGCTTATGTTCTCTCCCACTTCCAACAAGCTTAGAAGTATGATGAAAAGATGCGTTATGTTCTCTCCCACTCACAACAGCTTAGGAAGTATAAGATGAAAAGGAGCGTTATGTTCTCTCCCACTTCCAACAACTTAGAAGATAAGATGAAAAGGAGCGTTATGTTCTCTCTCACTCCAGCAAGCTTAGGAAGAATAAGATGAAAAGGAGCGTTATGTTCTCTCCCACAGCCAACAAGCTAGGAAGTATAAGATGAAAAGGAGCGTTATGTTCTCTCACACTTCCAACAATCTTGGAAGAATAAGATGAAAAGGAGCGTTATGTTCTCTCCTCACAGCAACAAGCTTAGGAAGTATAAGATGAAAAGGAGCGTTATGTTCTCTCTCACAGCCAACAAGCTTAGGAAGTATAAGATGAAAAGGAGCGTTATGTTTTCTCCCACTTCCAGCAAGCCTAGGAAGAATAAAATGAAAAGGAGCGTTATGTTCTCTCCCAATTCCAGCAAGCTTAGGAAATATAAGATGAAAAGGAGCGATATGTTCTCTCCCTCAGCCAACAAGACTAGGAAGTATAAGATGAAAAGGAGCGTTATGTTCTCTCACACTTCTGCAAGCCTAGGAAGAATAAGATGAAAAGGAGCGTTATGAGTTTTCCAACAGCCAACAAGCTTAGGAAGTATAAGATGAAAAGGAGCGTTATGTTCTCTCACACTTCCAGCAAGCCTAAGAATTATAAGATGAAAAGGAGCGTTATGTTTTCTCCCACATCCAGCAAGCCTAGGAAGTATAAGATAAAAAGGAGCGGAATGTTCTCTCCCTCTTCCAGCAAGCATAGGAAGTATAAGATGAAAAGGAGCGTTATGTTCTATCCTTTTCCAACAAGCCTAGGAAGTATAAGATGAAAATGAACGTTATTTTATCTCCACTTCCAACAAGCCTAAGAAGTATAAGATGAAAAGGAGCGTTATGAGTTTTCCAACAGCCAACAAGCTTAGGAAGTATAAGATGAAAAGGAGCGTTATGTTCTCTCACACTTCCAGCAAGCCTAAGAAGTGAAGATGAAAAGAGCGTTATGTTCTCTCCACCTTCCAGCAAGCCTAAAAATTATAAGATGAAAAGGAGCGTTATGTTCTCTCCGACTTCCAGCAAGCCTAGGAAGTATAAGATGAAAAAGGATTGTTATGTTGTCTCCCAATTCCAGCAAGCCTAAGAAGTCAAGTTGAAAAGAAGCGTTATGTTCTCTCCCACAGCCAGTAAGCTAATAAGTATAAGATGAAAAGAGGGTTATGTTCTCTCCCACGTCCAGCAAGCCTAGGAAGTGAAGATGAAAAGGAGCTTTATGTACTCTCCCACTTCCAGCAGACTAAGAAGTGAAGATGAAAAGAAGCGTTATGTTCTCTCCCACTTCCAGCAAGCCTAGGAAGTATAGATGAAAACTAGCGTTTGTTCTCTTCCAAAGCCAGCAAGCCTAAGAAGTGAAGTTGAAAAATAGCGTTATGTTCTCTCCCACTTCAAGTAAGCCTAGGAAGAATAAGATGAAAAGGAACGTTATGTTCTCTCCCAATTCCAGCAAGCCTAAGATGTATAAGATGAAAAGGAGCGTTAAGTTCTCTACAACTTCCAACAATCTTGGGATGATAAGATTAAAAGGAGCGTTATGTTCTCCCCCTTCAACTAAGCCTAAGAAGTATAAGATGAAAAGGAGCGTTATGTTCTTTCCACTTCCAGCCAGACTAAGAAGTATAAGATGAAAAGGAGCGTTATGTTCTCTCCCACTTCCAACAAGCCTAAGAAGTATAAGATGAAAAGGGGCGTTATGTTCTCTCCCACAGCCAGCAAGCTTAGGAAGTATAAGATGAAAAGGAGCGTTATGTTCTCTCCCACTTCCAACAAGCCTAGGAAGTATAAGATGAAAAGGAGCGTTATGTTCTCTCCCACAGCCACCAAGCTTAGGAAGTATAAGATGAAAAGGAGCGTTATGTTCTCTCCCAATTCCAGCAAGCCTAGGAAGAATAAGATGAAAAGGAGCGTTATGTTCTCTCCCACTTCCAGCAAGCCTTGAAAGTGAAGATGAAAAAGACCGTTATGTTCTCTCACACAGCAAACAAGCTCAGGAAGTATAAGAAGGAAAGGAGCGTTATGTTCTCTCCCACTTCCAGCAAACCTAGGAAGTATAAGATGAAAAGGAGCGTTATGTTCTCTCCCACTTCCAACAAGCCTAAGAAATTAAGATGAAAAATAGCGTTATGTTCTCTCCCACATCCAACAAGCTTAGGAAGTATAAGATGAAAAGGAGCGTTATGTTCTCTCCCACAGCCACCAAGCTTAGGAAGTATAAGATGAAAAGGAGCGTTATGTTCTCTCCCACTTCCAGCAAGCCTAGGAAGAATAAGATGAAAAGGAGCGTTATGTTCTCTCCCACTTCCAACAAGCTTAGGAAGTATAAGATGAAAAAGAGCGTTATGTTTCTCTCCCACAGCCACCAAGCTTAGGAAGTATAAGATGAAAAGGAGCGTTATGTTCTCTCCCACAGCCACCAAGCTTAGGAAGTATAAGATGAAAAGGAGCGTTATGTTCTCTCCCACAGCCACCAAGCTTAGGAAGTATAAGATGAAAAGAAGCGTTATGTTCTCTCCCACTTCCAGCAAGCCTAGGAAGAATAAGATGAAAAGGAGCGTTATGTTCTCTCCCACTTCCAACAAGCCTAGAAGTATAAGATGAAAAAAAGCGTTAAGTTCTCTCCCAATTCCAGCAAGCTTAGGAAGTATAAGATGAAAAGGAGCGTTATGTTCTCTCCCACTTCCAACAAGCCTAGGAAGAATAAGATAAAAAGGAGCGTTATGTTCTCTCCCACAGCCAAAAACCTTAGGAAGTATAAGATGAAAAGGAGCGTTATGTTCTCTCCACTTCCAGCAAGCCTAGGAAGAAAAAGATGAAAAGGAGCGTTATGTTCTCTCCCACAGCCAACAAGCTTAGGAAGTATAAGATGAAAAAAGCGTGAAGTTCTCTCCCAATTCCAGCAAGCCTAGGAAGTATAAGATGAAAAGGAGCGTTATGTTCTCTCCTTTTTCAACAAGCCTAGGTAGTATAAGTTGAAATGGAGCGTTATTTTTTCTCCCACTTCCAACAAGCCTAAGAATTATAAGATGAAAAGGAGCGTTATGAGTTCTCCCACAGCCAACAAGCTTAGGAAGTATATGATGAAAAGGAGCGTTATGTTCTCTCCCACTTCCAGCAAGCCTATGAACTGAAGATGAAAAAGAGCGTTATGTTCTCTCCACCTTCAGCAATCCTAAGAGTATAAGAAGAAATGAAGCGTTATGTTCTCTCCCACTTCCAGCAAGCCTAGGAAGAATAAGTAGAAAAGGAGCGTTATGTTCTCTCCCACTTCCAGCAAGCCTAAGAAGTGAAGATGAAATAAGCTTTATGTTCTCTCCCACGTCCAGCAAGCCTAGGAAGTGAAGATGAAAAGGAGAGTTTATGTACTCTCCCACAGCCATCAAGCATAAGTAGTGAAAATAAAAGGAGCGTTATGTTCTCTCCCACAGCCAGCAAGACTAAGACCTGTAGATGAAAAGAAGCGTTATGTTCTCTCCCACTTCAAGCTAGCCTAGGAAGTATAAGATGAAAAGTAGCGTTATGATCTCTTCTAATGCCAGCAAGCCTAAGAATTGAAGATTAAAAGTAGCGTTATGTACTCTCCCACAGCCAGCAAGCCTAAGAATTGAAGATGACAAGGAGCGTTATGTTCTCTCCCATTTCCAGCAAGCCTAGGAAGTATAAGATGAAAAGGAGCGTTATGTTCTCTCCCACTTCCAGCAAGCCTAGAAAGAATAAGATGAAAAGGAGCGTTATGTGTTCTCCCACTTCCAGCAAGCCTAAGAAGTGAAGATGAAAAGGAGCGTTATGTTCTCTCCCACAGCCAACAAGCTTAGGAAGTATAAGATGAAAAGGAGCGTTATGTTCTCTCCCACTTCCAGCAAGCCTAGGAAATATAAGATGAAAAGTAGCGTTATGATCTCTTCTAATGCCAGCAAGCCTAAGAAGTGAAGATTAAAATTAGCGTTATGTACTCTCCCACAGCCAGCAAGCCTAAGAATTGAAGACGACAAGGAGCGTTATGTTCTCTCCCATTTCCAGCAAGCCTAGGAAGTATAAGATGAAAAGGAGCGTTATGTTCTCTCCCACAGCCAGCAAGCCTAAGAATTGAAGACGACAAGGAGCGTTATGTTCTCTCCCTATTCCAGCAAGCCTAGGAAGAATAAGATGAAAATGAGCGTTATGTTTTCTCCCACAGCCAGCAAGCCTAGGAAGTATAAGATGAAAAGTAGCGTTATGTTCTCTCCCACTTCAGCAAGCCTAGGAAGTATAAGATGAAAAGTAGCGTTATGTTCTCTCCCAATTCCAGCAAGCTTAGGAAGTATAAGATGAAAAAAGCGTTAGGTTCTCTCCCCCTTCCAACAAGCTTAGGAAGTATAAGATGAAAAGGAGCGTTATGTTTCTCTCCCACAGCAAACATGCTTAGGAAGTATAAGATGAAAAGTAGCATTATGTTCTCTTCCACTTCCAACAAGCTTAGGAAGTATAAGATGAAAATGAGCGTTATGTTCTCTCCCACAGCCAACAAGACTAGGAAGTATAAGATATAAAGGAGCGTTATATACTCTCCCACAGCCAGCAAGCCTAAGTAGTGAAGATGAAAAGGAGCTTTATGTTCTCTCCCACAGCCAGCAAGACTAAGAAGTGAAGATGAAAAGAAAAGTTATGTTCTCTCCCACTTCCAGCAAGCCTAGGAATTATAACATGAAAAGTAGCGTTATGTTCTCTTCCAAGCCAGCAAGCCTAAGAAGTGAAGATGAAAAAGAGCGTTATGTAATCTCCCACAGCCAGCAATCCTAAGAAGTGAAGATGACAAGGAGCGTTATGTTCCCTCCCAATTCCAGCAAGCCTAAGAATTGAAGATGAAAAAGAGCGTTATGTTTTCTCCCACTTACAGCAATCCTAAGAAGTATAAGATGAAAAGTAGCGTTATTTTCTCACCTACTTACAGCAAGCCTAGGAAGAATATGATGAAATGAAGCGTTATGTTCTCTCCCACTTCCAGCAAGCCTAAGAAGTGAAGATGAAATAAGCGTTATGTTCTCTCCCACGTCCAGCATGCCTAGGAAGTGAAGATGAAAAGGAGAGTTATGTACTCTCCCACAGCCATCAATCATAAGTAGTGAAGAATAAAAGTAGCGTTATGTTCTCTCCCACAGCCAGCAAGACTAAGACCTGTAGATGAAAAGAAGCGTTATGTTCTCTCCCACTTCAAGCTAGCCTAGGAAGTATAAGATGAAAAGTAGCGTTATGATCTCTTCTAAAGCCAGCTAGCCTAAGAAGTGAAGATTAAAAGTAGCGTTATGTACTCTCCCACAGCCAGCAAGCCTAAGAATTGAAGATGACAAGGAGCGTTATGTTCTCTCCCATTTCCAGCAAGCCTAGGAAGATTAAAATGAAAAGGAGCGTTATGTTCTCTCCCACTTCACACAAGTTTAGGAAGAATAAGTTGAAAAGGAGCGTTATGTTCCCTCCCACTTCCAACAATCCTAAGAAGTGAAGATGAAAAAGAGCGTTATATATTCTTCCACTTCCAGCAATCCTAAGAAGTATAAGATGAAAAGTAGCGTTATGTTCTCACCTACTTACAGCAAGCCTAGGAAGAATATGATGAAAAGGAGCGTTATGTTCTCTCCCTATTCCAGCAAGCTTAGGAAGAATAAGATGAAAATGAGCGTTATGTTCTCTCCACTTCCAGCAAGCCTAGGAAGTATAAGATGAAAAGGAGCGTTATGTTCTCTCCCACTTCCAACAAGCCTAAGAAATATAAGATGAAAAGGAGCGTTATGTTCTCTCCCTATTCCAGCAAGCCTAGGAAGAATAAGATGAAAAGGAGCGTTATTTTTTCTCCCACAGCCAGCAAGCCTAGGAAGAGAAAATGAAAAGGAGCGTTATGTTCTCTCCCAATTCCAGCAAGCCTAGGAAGTATAATATGAAAATAAGCGTTATGTTCTCTCCCACTTCCAGCAAGCCTAGGAAGTATAAGATGAAAAGGAGCGTTATGTTCTCTCCCACTTCCAGCAAGCCTAGAAAGAATAAGATGAAAAGGAGCGTTATGTGTTCTCCCACTTCCAGCAAGCCTAAGAAGTGAAGATGAAAAGGAGCGTTATGTTCTCTCCCACAGCCAACAAGCTTAGGAAGTATAAGATGAAAAGGAGCGTTATGTTCTCTCCCACTTCCAGCAAGCCTAGGAAGTATAAGATGAAAAGGAGCGTTATTTTCTCTACCACTTCCAACAAGCCTAAGAAATATAAGATGAAAAGGAGCGTTATGTTCTCTCCCTCTTCTAACAAGCTTAGGAAGTATAAGATGTAAAGGAGAGTTATGTTCTCTCCCACAGCCAACAAGCTTAGGAAGTATGATAAAAAAGTAGCATTATGTTCACTCCCACTTCAAACAAGCTTACGAAAAATAAGATGAAAAGGAGCGTTATGTTCTCTCCCAAAACCAACAAGCTTAGGAAGTATAAGATTAAAAGGAGCGTAATGTTCTCTCCCACTTCCAACAAGCTTCGGAAGTATAAGATGTAAAGGAGCGTTATGTTCTCTCCCACAGCCAACAAGCTTAGGAAGTATGATAAAAAGTAGCGTTATGTTCACTCCCACTTCAAACAAGCTTACGAAGAATAAGATGAAAAGGAGCGTTATGTTCTCTCCCAAAACCAACAAGCTTAGGAAGTATAAGATGAAAAGGAGCTTTATGTTCTCTCCCAATTCAAGCAAGCTAGGAAGAATAAAATGAAAAGGAGCGTTATGTTCTCTCCCAATTCCAGCAAGCTTAGGAAGTATAAGATGAAAAAGCGTTATGTTCTCTCCCCCTTCCAACAAGCTTAGGAAGTATAAGATGAAAAGGAGCGTTATGTTCTCTCCCACAGCAAACATGCTTAGGAAGTATAAGATGAAAAGTAGCATTATGTTCTCTTCCACTTCCAACAAGCTTAGGAAGTATAAGATGAAAATGAGCGTTATGTTCTCTCCCACAGCCAACAAGACTAGGAAGTATAAGATATAAAGGAGCGTTATATACTCTCCCACAGCCAGCAAGCCTAAGAAGTGAAGATGAAAAGGAGCTTTATGTTCTCTCCCACAGCCAGCAAGACTAAGAAGTGAAGATGAAAAGAAAAGTTATGTTCTCTCCCACTTCCAGCAAGCCTAGGAATTATAACATGAAAAGTAGCGTTATGTTCTCTTCCAAAGCCAGCAAGCCTAAGAAATGAAGATGAAAAATAGCGTTATGTAATCTCCCACAGCCAGCAATCCTAAGAAGTGAAGATGACAAGGAGCGTTATGTTCCCTCCCAATTCCAGCAAGCCTAAGAATTGAAGATGAAAAAGAGCGTTATGTTTTCTCCCACTTACAGCAATCCTAAGAAGTATAAGATGAAAAGTAGCGTTATTTTCTCACCTACTTACAGCAAGCCTAGGAAGAATATGATTAAATGAAGCGTTATGTTCTCTCCCACTTCCAGCAAGCCTAAGAAGTGAAGATGAAATAAGCGTTATGTTCTCTCCCACGTCAGCATGCCTAGGAAGTGAAGATGAAAAGGAGAGTTATGTACTCTCCCACAGCCATCAATCATAAGTAGTGAAGAATAAAAGGAGCGTTATGTTCTCTCCCACAGCCAGCAAGACTAAGACCTGTAGATGAAAAGAAGCGTTATGTTCTCTCCCACTTCAAGCTAGCCTAGGAAGTATAAGATGAAAAGTAGCGTTATGATCTCTTCTAAAGCCAGCAAGCTAAGAAGTGAAGATTAAAAGTAGCGTTATGTACTCTCCCACAGCCAGCAAGCCTAAGAATTGAAGATGACAAGGAGCGTTATGTTCTCTCCCATTTCCAGCAAGCCTAGGAAGATTAAAATGAAAAGGAGCGTTATGTTCTCTCCCACTTCACACAAGTTTAGGAAGAATAAGTTGAAAAGGAGCGTTATGTTCCCTCCCACTTCCAGCAATCCTAAGAAGTGAAGATGAAAAAGAGCGTTATATATTCTTCCACTTCCAGCAATCCTAAGAAGTATAAGATGAAAAGTAGCGTTATGTTCTCACCTACTTACAGCAAGCCTAGGAAGAATATGATGAAAAGGAGCGTTATGTTCTCTCCCTATTCCAGCAAGCCTAGGAAGAATAAGAAGAAAAGGAGCGTTATGTTCTCTCCCACTTCCAGCAAGCCTAGGAAGTATAAGATGAAAAGGAGCGTTATGTTCTCTCCACCAGCCAACAAGCTTAGGAAGTATAAGATGAAAAGGAGCGTTATGTTCTGTCCCACTTCCAACAAGCCTAAGAAATGTAAGATGAAAAGGAGCGTTATGTTCTCTCCCTATTCCAGCAAGCCTAGGAAGAGAAGATGAAAAGGAGCGTTATGTTCTCTCCCAATTCCAGCAAGCCTAGGAAGTATAATATGAAAATAAGCTTTATGTTCTCTCCCACTTCCAGCAAGCCTAGGAAGTATAAGATGAAAAGGAGCGTTATGTTCTCTCCCACTTCCAGCAAGCCTAGAAAGAATAAGATGAAAAGGAGCGTTATGTTCTCTCCCACTTCCAGCAAGCCTAGAAAGAATAAGATGAAAAGGAGCGTTATGTGTTCTCCCACTTCCAGCAAGCCTAAGAAGTGAAGATGAAAAGGAGCGTTATGTTCTCTCCCACAGCCAACAAGCTTAGGAAGTATAAGATGAAAAGGAGCGTTATATTCTCTCCCACTTCCAGCAAGCCTAGGAAGTATAAGATGAAAGGAGCGTTATGTTCTTCCCACTTCCAGCAAGCCTAGGAAGTATAAGATGAAAAGGAGCGTTATGTTCTCTCCCACTTCCAACAAGCTTAGGAAATATAAGATGAAAAGGAGCGTTATGTTCTCTCTCACTTCCAACAAGCCTAGTAAGTATAAGATGAAAAGGAGCGTTATGTTCTCTCCCACTTCCAACAAGCTTAGGAAGTATAAGATGAAAAGGAGCGTTATGTTCTCTCCCACTTCCAACAAGCCTAGTAAGTATAAGATGAAAAGGAGCGTTATGTTCTCTCCTACTTCCAGCAATCCTAGGATGTATAAGATGAAAAGGAGCGTTATGTTCTCTCATACACATATATTACTTGTATTAAACCAAGACCAGATTCATCAGTAGATATAGACATATATTACTTGTATTAAACCAAGACCAGATTCATCAGTAGGTTGATACATATATTACTTGTATTAAACCAAGACCAGATTCATCAGTAGGTTGATACATATATTACTTGTATTAAACCAAGACCAGATTCATCAGTAGGTTGATACATATATTACTTGTATTAAACCAAGACCAGATTCATCAGTAGGTTGATAGGCCTACATATATTACTTGTATTAAACCAAGACCAAATTTATCAATAGATTGATACATATTTTACTTGTAATAAACCAAGACCAGATTCATCAGTAGACTTAGATTTAACACCCAAAAGGGGTTATATTTATGTAGGCAACCAGAATATTGAATATTTAACAATGTAACAAAGAAAGAAATATAAAAGTAGGAGTCAAAGATTACATTTTTCATTCTTATTTATTACGATTTTCTTTCCCATGTTTGCCCTCCAGCTGCTTTTTGACGCCTCCCTCCCAAAATAAAGCTTTGGCTGCTTCTTGACACTCTTCCCCAAAGTTAGCGAGCGCTTTGGATGATCCTTGACAGCCTCCCTCTCCCTCTTTTGCTCTTTCCCTCTCTTAATACAACTCTTCAGCTACTCCTTGAACCCTTTTACACCAAGATAATACTCCAGCAACTACCCAGCAGTGACTGAATACCCAAATGCACCAGAAGAGGGACCATGGGATGAAAGCACCACCAGATTAACTCTTCATCTTCCGATCATTCCGCTCGTAGCTGAAATCTTCCGCCAGTCAACTACACCTACCAAAAATACTCCTAGAATTAGTTTCAACTTTCCTGAAGCAAACTACTCACGGGACTGAATCTCTTAACGTCGGGTTCTTTCCGACCCTCAACTTCAACCTCAACCTCGGATGATAGAAACGAGTCAGTTCACTGCGTACACACTGCGTACACCAAAGGAATATCTAGCCATTCTTCCATTATCGACTGTAATGAGTTTCAAAAGGATTTGGCAGAGATACTGAAAAGTAACAAGATGCATCGCCTGTCAACAAGAACAAACGGATAAGATAATTAAAGTCATGCTAAAATGATTTAGCTCGCACAAGTTATTACCTGTTATGAAATATTAATTACCGACTAGTTTGGCGTCTGTCGGGAATTCTCATGTTCTACCCTGAACCCCTAGACCTTCCGTCGTTTGATTTCTGCCCCCCGCCCTTTTTACTCCCCTCTTGGCTGGTTGAGCATGCGTGGCCTTCCTGAGGTGTGATTGGCTTATTCTTCCACCCCTCTCTTATCCCTGGTTCTCATCCCTGGCGGTGAGTTTTCCGTACTTTCCTTTTTTTAGTACTACGAGTGTCGTACTGAGAAAAACACCTTTTTTTGTTGTGTAGAACCGACTGGCTGACCTATAGTTCCGGCAGTGTCTCGGAGGATCTTCACCTCTACATCAGGACGCTATGGCGTCCAAAGGAGTGGTATTCTGGGCTCGCCTGAGCTAGCCCCCGCCACTGCTGGTTTGCTCACAACATATTAATCTGCTGGTGCACTCTACGCTCTATTGTTTTCCGATAGAAACATTTGGAGTAGAGGATCGTTGGCTACGTTTTCCGATGGCTAATGAACTTGTCTTACTGTAAGGTACCGTACCTGTTTGAAGGAGACATGGTGGAGGTCTTGTTACTTCGCTGAACTCTTGGCGTGCAACCGACTATAGTAATATGGATGTGATATCGTCCGACTAACCGAGTGAAGAGTAGCAGCGAACTAGGCCCCCTTAGGGCAGTTAGTTCGTTTTGCTAATATGTTTTTCTTGTGTACTCTGTAAGGTGGGAATGCCTACCTTCTCAACACTAGCGTGCTAGGGTTGATGCTACGCCCAGCTGTATTGGTAGTGTGGGTTCACCATAAGTTAAATTTTGTGTTAGTTACATGTCAGCTTTTATACCTGTAGGGAACTTACTCATATCAATATGTGGGGGCCTCGACTAAATAAAAATAGTTGTGCTGAAGCGTTGTATTGTTGTTAAGATTTGTTAAATACAATTGTTACTGTGGGGTACGTCTGCCTTCGGTATTAGGGAGTCCTGGAAGTAATTATCAGCCTAATTGGGTTGTCCGGGCCTGTTCTAGGACCCGCCTAATTTATTGCTATTTAGTATTGTTGTAGCCCCTGTTTTGGGAGTTTCGAGTATATGCGTCACCGCAGGGCGTCGCTGGGTTGTTACTTTATCTCTTCCATTGGACGAGCGCCTTAAGCCTCGCCCTGGAGGACAGTTACCCTTATATTATGTACTTTCTAATTGTAAACCTTGATATTTAACTCGGTGTTGGTATACCACTACAATGCTGTGGGTCCCCTATTGGGGCGTACTATTTATTAGATTGTGGGGTACAGTTAACTCCCCGGTACTGTGGGCATGACCTTAACGCCGTTTAGCTTGTTTACCTAAACGGGTATACTAGAGTATTTTATTGATTAGCGTCCACCTTAGGGCATATTGAGTAAACTGTACTTGTGGCTTTAGCCAATATCTAATATAGTTTGGTTTCTAGGGTACCCCCAGACGCAGTATTTGGCTGCTAGCCAGCTGTATTATTCCTTTGTAATCTGTTGAAGAGAACGCCTACGATTCCTTGTGATAAGCAAATGATGGACAACCAAAATCCTATGAACATTCCATTGATTTGGTTATGTATAACTAATGTGTTCACCCAATAAATTGTTGCTTTCATTGTTATTTGTGTTATGTATACTTGCACCCCTCCCCTTTTAGCTCTAAAAGGTAGGGTGCATTTTCCATTTCTTTATTATGTATCGTATTTCTTTGTAAAAAGTTTTTCGGGTAAGATGTGAAATGGTGATAGGATCAAAATCTGAGTAAAGCACATTCACTCATTCTCAATCCAGCCCGTAATGATTCAGAGCTATCCAATCAACATTATTCTTTCTCCGTGATGAGATAGAACCAATCTCGAACGGAAGAAGAAACATATAATTGAATCGCTATAGAACGTAGGTCCCGACAGTTTGATACAGGATAGCTTCCTTCTTGAACAGGAGGACGCCTTCCTCGCTCATCAACCCTTGTACATCAATAAGCATATTGTATGAGGTTGCAAGCAGTGGCATTGGAAGGGGGAGAAGGGGGATACGGGGTAAATTTTACCCCCCGCCCCCCCAAAAAAAATGGAAGTGGGGTAAAAAGTATAATTTTTAACCCTCCTCCCCAAATAATATAGTAAAACTTTTAGATAATGTAAAGATATTTTTGAGGCAAGTTACAAAGCTCACACTAAGGTAACATAGAAGAAATAAAATGTGCTTGGAGCAAACACTTTTGGAAATTGATAATGATACCAGCTACATCAGAAATAAGTTTTTCATTACTTATACGAATAAAAAACCTATCTTTGCTCCACTATCAGACTAAATCACCTGTGTTTGCTGAATACATACCCTGAGAGGATAAATGAACTTGAAAATTGCAAAACTATTTAGTGGTCTTATAGATAATAACTAATATAGGGCAAAGGTGTAAGTAAGCCTTCTTTAATTATCAATGTTTCATAATTTTTAGCTAAGCCACATCAGATAAACATTTTCTTAATTTGTTTTGTGTTTATTAATTCTAAGATTTGTCAAGACTAAAATAAATGAGAAAAAAGCACAATGGGACCGTTAAATACAGGTACCCCTCATTATACACGATATATCTAGACGCGTTTTTACTATAACGTGATTAAGAAGTAATAAAAAATAATGTATGGTCATCTGTAATTTCGCAGTCAACCTGTGTGGAGGTGACATGACCTTGTTCACGCACATTCCAGTGAGGGCAGTGTGTTACTGTATTTATTATTATTATTTAGCACCACGTCTTACTACCCGTTCGGGTTATACGCTTTAAGTACTAATTACGCTAATGGATTAGGAATTGGGAAGGTAGAGTTAGAAGAAGTGAACCCGCATTTGCAAGGAGGAATTGTGGAAAACCATTTTAGGAAACCCCCCCCCCCCCAGTTCACCCGACCGAGATTCGAACTTTGATCTCCCCGTCTTCAGCAGTCTAGCTCAACACGACTAGCGCGTTAGCCAACTACTCCACGAGGTGGGTATGTTACTGTACAGTTTAGTGTTAGGGGGTGATATTGACAACATTGAAGATTCATGGGCAGAAGTTAAACAGTCCTGTATGAAGGAATTTTGGAAACATATTTGGCCTGAAGTTTCTGATTCTCATGATTTTGATCCTGAGCACGAGCTTTCAAATTCAAGACATTACATTGTTGACATAGCAATATTTGTATTTTAGGACTTAAACCCGCAAATGTTGATTAATTGCTCCAATCCCACTTAATAGAACTCGCCAATGAATATCTTCTCGAAATGAAGAATGGCATAAAGGATGAAGAGTAAGAGCCCTGTGTTGTTGAGATTATCAAACAACTTCAACAAAACAAATTTATGAATTTTGAAGCACACTGACAGTGCAATTAGAATCATTGAAGAGAATGATCCTAACATGGATATAAGTGCCAAAGTTGCCAGAAAGATTGAGTTATTTGGCTTGCCACAAAGAACTCTATAGAGAGAGAAATAATGCTGCCCGTCAGTTGAGTCTTGACCATTCCATCAAAAATAGTTGAAAATATTCAATATAATGACCCAAAACCTTCATGATATCAATTGTTTCAAGAGAGCAGGAGCTCACCGTCCCAGGGCCTTCCAAAGCGCAAGAACTTACCATCCCAAGGCCCTCAAGAGAGCAAGAGCCTACCGTTCAAGGGCCGTCAAAAGAGAAAGAGAATGATAATCCAGATTAGCCAGATACAGTTAAATTATCATGCGATTGAAGATAAACAGTAAGTGTACCTGTAGAATTGTATTAATTAGATAAATTTATTAAAATTGCATCTGCTTACAAATTTCAGGGGATTGAAGATTGAGAGTGACTGCTGTATTACATTTGCCTTGTAGCATCCTCAAGGGGAGGATGCCCAAATAATACAAAAAAAATACAAAAAGGGGGGAACAACAACAGAAGTGAGTGCTATGGAGTTCAAGACTTTGAATGTTATACTCAAAACATTCAAATACTGAAGCTCGCAACACTCACACCTGTTTCTGAACCATCGAAATGGATCGTCTACCTCAGGAAAAGTTAGAGACTGCAACCTGCCTACCATTCACAATAAACAATAGATATATAATTTACGTAGTACCTTGGGTACGATGGGATATATATATAATAAGAATTAGTATAAGTCAAAGTTAGTCGATATTTATTAGCTATAGCTCAATTAGATGTTTAACAGTTCCATTAAATATATACATTGTTGTTGTTGCGATGTCTAAAGAAAATAGATTAAATTCATAAACAACTATGAATTGAAGTCTGAAGTCAAAGCTAAAGAGTCTGAGGTTAAATATTCATCAGATTACTTAAACGTTAACTTAAGATGTCGCCCATAAGAAATGGCGCATAGTAAATAACAACATGATAATTTGAATTCCATCATTAAATATTAATCCTTTAAAAATGACACCTAGTCAATGACAACAAGACAATCTAATTTCAAATATAATATATACGTCCATTAGGAATGGCACATAGCATATAACAACAAAATAAGTTAAATTCAAATATTAAATATTTGCCCATTAAATGGACATAGAAAATGGCAACAAAATAAACTAATTTCAAATATAAAATATTCGTCATAAGAAATGGCACATAGCGTATGACAATAAGATATGTTAAATTCAAATACTAAATATTCGCCCATTAAAACGGGACGTAGCAAATGGCAACAAGATAAACTAATTTCAAATATAAAATAGTTCCCGTGAACATTACTTTAAACAATACAGTACATAATCGATACAATCGATTATTTGTGACTCTACTGGCGATAAGTCGCCCTGACCTTGCAATGAATTGATCTCTAAAAAAAACTATGTTCCTAACTGTCAGATTAATTTTGAAGTTATTTGAAATCTAAGCCAAAATTGAATTTTGAAAAGATTTACATATTAAAAAAAAGAAGTTTAATTTGCCGAAAATGGATTTAGTTCTTACATTCTACGTAGGTGAAAGCCGGAGCTTATCCTATCCCTGATATGACTCAGGCCCAATTGTCAAGTTCGTAGCCACAGGCACCAGAATATATACCCTAAAGCACAGAAAAGGGGAAGATGGAAAAAATGGGGGGAATAACATTCGAGAATAAAAAGGGAACACAAGAAAGCGCATGTTGACTTGCTTCGAGAGAAGCCGTGGGCGTTCGGGAATCTTCTCGGAGGGGATCTCTTTACTGCGCAAGTCCATTCAACCCAAGGCGTTGGCTTGAACTTGCCATCCAGTCTTCACAGTCAGTAATCAATTTTCCCGGTTCAGTGAAGGTGCGTTAGGTGGTTTTGTGTCGTTCTTCCACGCAGCTCCAGTCAACAAGCAAACGGGGTAAGTCTTGACTGTTTATGTTTGTCACGTGTCTATCATAAAACATCCGATGCTACAGCCTGGTCTTTTTTTAATCTAAAAAAATGCTATTTGCTATAAAAGCACATAATTACTTTTGCTCCTTAAATAAAAACGTTTCTGCGCCACTGGGTGGAAGGTTTGCAGTACATTTAGGATAACATCTTGGTGACGTCACCTTTGAAGTGGTTGCAGCAAACGGCACTACCATGTCTAGTCAGGCAAAAAGCTTTACTCTCTTGGGGGAATATTTACATCCTTCTTGAACGTGATACGACAAATTATTATACAATCCTTATTAGTAACTTACTGATGGCTCGCATCAAACACGAAGATGGAAGCGTAAGACTTAGGAATCGTTGTCAAAAATCATGTTCATATTTTTTTGCAGGCACATTATTGAATTCAAGTAGATTTTATCCCCGTGTAGAATAAAGATTTACAAATACTTCTAGCTGTAGCTAACCTATTTCTTCCATACAGTGTGAAGAGTAAGGATAACATAACAAGGTTTCTCAAGCAGGGTTAATGTTTTCACCATTTAATCGTGTTTTGAACAGGGAGGTACGTTTGGGTGCTTGAACATTTGGCAGAAACGAGACCAT
Source organism: Timema cristinae (assembly GCA_039000515.1). NCBI lineage: Eukaryota > Metazoa > Arthropoda > Insecta > Phasmatodea > Timematidae > Timema > Timema cristinae. The sequence goes on along the minus strand of JBCFYV010000079.1, from coordinate 171,031 downwards.
ATCGATGAATTGTCCACTCTTTATGAAATTAAGCATGTGGGATGATCGATAACATAAGTATTTATATGTGATCCAAGCCAATATATATTACCAAATTCGATTCTATAATGTGTATCTACAGGGGTAGGGGCTGTTCTTTGTAAATGATTGATTTCTGAAGTTGATCAAACCATTTTTGCTCATCTTTAGCACTAACAGTATTCGAGAATGGTCTACATAGAATTGTAGAACAAGACGTAAAGGAATGCATTAGCCAATGACATATGTTTCATTATGCACACGTTCTCCTTCATCCTACCTTTACAACGTACGTTCATTCACCATTTCGTGTTGTTAGATAGCTCTAGAGCTCAGCTGAAATAAGGAATAGGTGGGTGACAGTTTGTTTGGTGACAAACAGGAATGGACGAGTCTCTTTTGGACCATGATGTATGTGAAGACAGGAATAAACAACTAAGGGCGTCAGAATCTAATTTTGGAAGTATTACTCTGGCACAGATGGACGTGAACTACACGATTACAGGGGACAATTTCTGCAGGGCGAGTTACAACCACCTGGATAAGGGAACTGGCTGGGTATCCACTTAGCTCTAAGTTTATGATAAACATCCAATGGAAGAGGAGCTCTGAAATGCTTTCCCAGTGGCTGAGGTCCCTACAGATGAAATGGGACATCGGTGGGTTCAAAACAATGTGGCTCACTCCCCATTAAACTTACACTAGCATCCTCTCAGGGATTCAAGCCAATGATGCTCACTCCATTAAACTTACACCAGAATCCTCCCAAAGATTCAAACCAATGGGACACATTCTCCATTTAACTTACACCAATATCCTCACAGGGATTCAAAACAATGGGGCTCATCCCCATTTAACTCACACCAGCATCCTCCCAAGGATTCGAATCAATAGGCTCACTCGCCATTAAACTTACAACAGTATGCTCTCAGGGTTTTGAACTAATGGAGCTCACTCCCATTAAAATTACACCAGTATCCTTAAAAGGATTTGAACTAATGGGGCTCACCCCCATTAAACTTACACCAGCATCCTCTCAGTGGCTAATGGGGTTCACTCCCCATGAAAAATCAATACTCACAAATACCAGACATGAGTTTCTTATGGAATTGTGCGAAAGTCAACATCCTTACTAAAGGGTGTAAGGCAAAACCAATCTGGATCAAACTCTGTAAAACCAATGACATGAGATTTTTTACTTTGGGGTGTTTTTATTACGTGCCCTACACCCCTTTTAAACAGATAAAAGGTAACATGGTTGGTGATTTATAGGTCATCCGTACTACATATGTATGGCACAAAAATAAGACTATTTACGTCATTGTTCAACAACCACAGTGGGTTGAAGAAGTTAGTATGTGATGTATGGATTTTTTTTAAATATTCTTATATTCATGCCACAGAAAAAGATATCGATACTTTTCTTATACTATATGTCATGGTCAGTTTCATATTTGGCTCATATATTCGAGTTGATTGTTCAAATACTGTTTGTGTTAGCAGGAGTCCGTCTGTCGGGCGCAGATATAAGATGCTATTAATAATCTGATATAAACATTCTTTTCTATATTTTTGTGTTATTGGGTCCGATTCAATACTTTTATTTGTATTCATCTACCAATTTTCTTCATCAAAGTATGTAAATTATCTCTACATTATTTATATTTGTTAACCATCCAGGAAAACCTTTTGCAGAATAAGTAAATTTCTACTTATTAACGATAATTGAATTCACGTTTCAACTAGTGTGTTTTAGATGTTTGCTATATCTAGGCTAATGGTGCGTGGGACCTCCTGACTCATGTACACTCAGAGCCACTCACATATATTGAGGTAATTGTATGGACCAACCGAATTCTAACCCGAGCCATCTGAAAGGGACCCCAAAGAACTCTGAGCACATTGTCTCACTGAATCAGACGATAATCCTTATATTATATTTTGACTCAGAGCGATGGCCCAAAAGTTATCATTGATAAATGACGTCCACTCGTTTTTTTATGTGATAAATTCTAGATCTGAGCTATGCTGGTTGTAGGTATCCTAAACCTGAGTATAAATATATGCATTTACATTACATATTAGAACCAAGCTGGGCTATCCGCGCAAATATCAGAAACGTTGAATATAGAGGAATTTGGGGAGCGAATAGAAAACAATTTATAAAAAAACATACTTAATACACCCAATCTAGATTCAATCCCCACCTATACTACACTAGCAAACCGAACCAAATGAGGTTACCTAAGAGTAACTAACCCAAGTGAATGGAGATGTCAGTCGCTGAGCGTTGGATCGTGCTGTTTGTCAGCTCACAGCCGAGTATCACTGCTCTACTCGGCTGACTCAGTAAGTGGATTACCGTCAGTTTGAACACAACGGATCAGAGATAATTAAATCAAGTTAG
>JBCFYV010000079.1:162500-168506 GCA_039000515.1 Timema cristinae | reverse complement strand
GGAAGAGGAGCTCTGAAATGCTTTCCCAGTGGCTGAGGTCCCTACAGATGAAATGGGACATCGGTGGGTTCAAAACAATGTGGCTCACTCCCCATTAAACTTACACTAGCATCCTCTCAGGGATTCAAGCCAATGATGCTCACTCCCATTAAACTTACACCAGAATCCTCCCAAAGATTCAAACCAATGGGACACATTCTCCATTTAACTTACACCAATATCCTCACAGGGATTCAAAACAATGGGGCTCACTCCCCATTTAACTCACACCAGCATCCTCCCAAGGATTCGAATCAATAGGCTCACTCGCCATTAAACTTACAACAGTATGCTCTCAGGGTTTTGAACTAATGGAGCTCACTCCCATTAAAATTACACCAGTATCCTTAAAAGGATTTGAACTAATGGGGCTCACCCCCATTAAACTTACACCAGCATCCTCTCAGTGGCTAATGGGGTTCACTCCCCATGAAAAATCAATACTCACAAATACCAGACATGAGTTTCTTATGGAATTGTGCGAAAGTCAACATCCTTACTAAAGGGTGTAAGGCAAAACCAATCTGGATCAAACTCTGTAAAACCAATGACATGAGATTTTTACTTTGGGGTGTTTTTATTACGTGCCCTACACCCCTTTTAAACAGATAAAAGGTAACATGGTTGGTGATTTATAGGTCATCCGTACTACATATGTATGGCACAAAAATAAGACTATTTACGTCATTGTTCAACAACCACAGTGGGTTGAAGAAGTTAGTATGTGATGTATGGATTTTTTTTAATATTCTTATATTCATGCCACAGAAAAAGATATCGATACTTTTCTTATACTATATGTCATGGTCAGTTTCATATTTGGCTCATATATTCGAGTTGATTGTTCAAATACTGTTTGTGTTAGCAGGAGTCCGTCTGTCGGGCGCAGATATAAGATGCTATTAATAATCTGATATAAACATTCTTTTCTATATTTTTGTGTTATTGGGTCCGATTCAATACTTTTATTTGTATTCATCTACCAATTTTCTTCATCAAAGTATGTAAATTATCTCTACATTATTTATATTTTGTAACCATCCAGGAAAACCTTTTGCAGAATAAGTAAATTTCTACTTATTAACGATAATTGAATTCACGTTTCAACTAGTGTGTTTTAGATGTTTGCTATATCTAGGCTAATGGTGCGTGGGACCTCCTGACTCATGTACACTCAGAGCCACTCACATATATTGAGGTAATTGTATGGACCAACCGAATTCTAACCCGAGCCATCTGAAAGGGACCCCAAAGAACTCTGAGCACATTGTCTCACTGAATCAGACGATAATCCTTATATTATATTTTGACTCAGAGCGATGGCCCAAAAGTTATCATTGATAAATGACGTCCACTCGTTTTTTTATGTGATAAATTCTAGATCTGAGCTATGCTGGTTGTAGGTATCCTAAACCTGAGTATAAATATATGCATTTACATTACATATTAGAACCAAGCTGGGCTATCCGCGCAAATATCAGAAACGTTGAATATAGAGGAATTTGGGGAGCGAATAGAAAACAATTTATAAAAAAAACATACTTAATACACCCAATCTAGATTCAATCCCCACCTATACTACACTAGCAAACCGAACCAAATGAGGTTACCTAAGAGTAACTAACCCAAGTGAATGGAGATGTCAGTCGCTGAGCGTTGGATCGTGCTGTTTGTCAGCTCACAGCCGAGTATCACTGCTCTACTCGGCTGACTCAGTAAGTGGATTACCGTCAGTTTGAACACAACGGATCAGAGATAATTAAATCAAGTTAGTCTAGATGACATTCTGTTTCAGACAAAACCTCACTTTGTTTGTAAAACGCACGTACAACACTCAACAGTAAATCAATACAAACGTTAATGTCACAAAAAATATTCGTTTTCATATAATTCAGATATTTGACACAAGTACGCTTGATAGCTCAGTGGGTAAAGTATTGGCGTACTAAGCCAAAGGTCCTGGTTTCGATTCCCGTGTCGAGGTATGATTTTTCAATTTTCAGAATATGATTTAATTTTAGTAAGTTTGAATAAAATTAATAATGTTTCTAAGAAAACAATGCACCATAGCTACCTTAAAGAGAGTATGTAAGAGCGCACCAAGCGGGATTTGAATCATAAATCCCTGATCAGAGTCAGGCACGCTAATGTTCTAATATAATACACGCATATATAATTACGCCGCTCCCTTGCGAGATAGGAAAGAAATTGCGCATATGTTAAAAATAGCTCCGTACCAAACCCATCCTCACTAACTTTCTCAACATTTCCCTATCCTTCGCGTCGACAAAGCCAGAACATCAACTTATACATACTCTTTTATTGTTAAAACTCTTATTGTTTCTATTCTTCACACATTCATCTACAACATTTAGCCACCTCTAACATGCCACCATTTTTATTTTTCATTTGATTGTTTAAAAAAAAGCTTTTCCAATATGGTTTATAATTGTTTTTGAGGGACTATTTTAGATTACCAATAATTATGTATCTTTATTTACCCAAAACAAATTAATTTAAGGGTAGTTAACTTACGACAATATATAGAAAATTTTAACTTTTTGAAATTAACGTTACAAATTGAATTCGAAATGGGCATCTTATACTAACTTTTCATGATAAATAAAACTACGTTTATATATTTAAAAGTAACAAATAATTTTAGGGTTGTTTAGAATTAATTTATTTTTGAGATTTTAAATTTTGTTAAATATATTAGAATATATATTTTTTAAACTGTATGTATAAAGAGTGTTTATTGTGACTAACAATATGATGTGTTTGTTTTAAACTGTATGTATAAAGAGTGTTTATTGTGACTAACAATATGATGTGTTTGTTTTTATGAGTAAAACATACTTTATGATAGTTTACTCACCATTTATTTTCGGAGGACACTCTCAGAGTGCTTACATTTGCGTCTTAAATTTAGGTGCTTGTGAATTAGGTTTATTTAGTTTTGTTTCTTGGTAATTACCAACATCACAATTTTACTTAGCACGGTGGAGCGTTTGATATAAAGTGCCTCTTTCAATTTACTTCAGTTTTGTTTCTTAGATTGTAAATATACACATATATCTATAATAAAACTCAAAGGTTTGTTTGCGCATTTGAATTTTTGTGGAGTTTTCCTTTCGTTCTGGGTAGTATAAACGATAATAATACCAAATTATCAAGTTTAGAATGTTTGTTTGTTGGCAGTAAACTCTAAGAGTAATCATGGGATCGAGTATAGTAGGCCTACTGCTTATGTTTCAGGGAGCTATGGTAGGATATATACCATCACACTATATCACCAGCGAGTGAAATGGTATCGAAACAACCGGGTTTAAGATTCGGATGGACATCTCGAGGTTTGGCAAATCTCTACTCCAAGTAGTACCATGTGCTAACACCTCACCGGAGCTGCGCTGCTGTAGCTAGGGCAGTAACAACACCAACCCCTCTCTCCCCTCTAAGACTCGTCCACCCTCTTTCAGAGTGTCCTCTACTACAGGCCACCCCCCCCCCACCCCCCCCCCACTAATCCTTTCAATTTTGTTGCTTGCTACACAACCAAAGAGAAGCTATCATAATGTTTCTAAGGCAGCGGTTAACAAACTATGGTCTGCGGGTCGCATGTGGCCCCCACGCAATTGTAAATCTCTCGTGATTTTACTAACAAGAATGTCAAATCAAAGAGATAATGAGTGCGTGTTTTTAAACATGTGAACAAGTGAGCAAGCTCGATTATAATGTTACATGTGTAAGAACATATCTTTGTGTTTACGGTAAGAGTGGATTCTGTACTGGGTGTAAGCATGTGAGGACAACACTTTGTGCATATTCTCATCTTACAGACACAGGCTGTCAAACAAGTGTGTTCAGGAAAATACAGTCAGCAGATATCTGCTTTAAGGGGGAACCCCCATACCTTCTATTTTGTTTCAAATCCGCTACGCTTCGTGCGTGTAGAGAACTTCAATTCCATTCCCCCCTCTGTTAATTTACTTGTGTACAGCTAGATATTTCGTCGGCTGTAGATTGACTGACTGACAGGTATACATTCTTTCCAAAAATAGATTCCGAGACAAAGAAAGTAGAGGTTAGGTTTCTTTTTTTTTCTCGGCTAATGTTTGGAAGGCTGGGTTTGAGTTCTATTTCAAAATTATACATAGCTGTAGTTTTTATCATTCAACATTCTTTCAGTGTGTACACATGTCTAATATAGTATATTATTATTTATCAATAACAGTATATTAGATTTGTATTTCTAATTAAGGTGTAGGCCTAAAACCTTGAAATTATGCATTAATTAATACAATAACTAATTCTAATTGAAAGTTAATCGTTAAAATAAAAGGGCCAATAAATTAAAATGTGGCTAAATCTTTTAAATTGTTTTAATATAAATTCATAATAGACCAAATTAAAACTAACCTGGATAAAAACGAATTATTTTTACATTAACATTATATACAAGGATTTTACTTATAATAATTTAAAATTAAGAAGGATTGTTTATTGGAAATGTACAAACATTTTTCTGACAAGGATGTACAAAAAAAATGTGATAACTCTAAAGGTGAAAACCACCCCCCAATGCGTTTGGCCAGGTATGCTCTAATTCTTGTAGAGAGAACAAGTTTAGAAAATACAAATAAATACATAACAAAAAATGGTGGTCAAAGTTGATGTCATTTTACTTAATTTTTATTTTAAAGGTAGGCCTATTTATAATATACATCGAAAGTTAAAGTTGTAAATCACATTACTTGAGCTATGAATAAATCAATGAAGTTTTACTAACGTTTGTGATAGTCATTTACTATTCTTACGATCAATATTATAGTATACTCAACCAAAAGACAATAAAAACTTAAATTATATTAAGTAAAATTTTACAATACTTTACAAAACAAATGTGAAAATTTAATACATTTCCATGTGTGTTTAATTCCCATAGTAATTACAAAGTCCAGTCATTTAGCGTTAGGGAAATATATATAAATAAAACCAATGACAAACTTATTTATTTATTAATAAACAAAAAGCTTTGTAAAGTGTCTAATCTTTAAAATTATTTAAATTAAGTATTGGAAGTTAGTGATTAACTAATGTTGAAATGAAATATAACAATATAAGATTTCTTTAAATGATTGAGTAATGTTGTTTTTGGGGTTTCCTATTGTTTACAAGTATCAAACAATGGTATGTAAGAGTGTGATTTAAAAAGTGGTTTTATAGTAAAATTAAATAAATTCCATATCAAGTCACGTAAACGATATTAGTTAACAATGTAAAGGTAGATAATATGGATGCAATAGCCTTTTGTTAAAATTGCATATAATTAAAGCATAGAGAGTTAGCTAAGACAGGGCTGTTACTATTCTATCCAGCTCAAAAAAAACCACATCGATTCTTATTAAAAATACCAACTTAAAAATACTTACTATATTTTGAATACAAAGCAATTGTCTAATTTTTTAAAGTAGTTATTCTATTTTCCTTTTAATATTTAAAATATAATTAATTACTTTAAATAAAAATGTAGATAGATTGGAAAGGGAATTAAACATAATAACATAGGACTAGATCAAACTAATGTTATTGAATATTTTAAAGAATACACCTATAATTTAAATTTAAAACATTATTTTGTAAGAACCAAATTTTACTAACATGATTGCATGAAAGTCTTATTTTGAATTTTGTTAACTAATGTATATTGTTATAATTCCTTAAAAAAATTGATTTCTAAAATATAATATTATTGTTAGGCGTGGACATTATTTTCTTTGTAAAGTAACAGTCTAGGCACTAATTAATATGTTAGAATGATTGGTCAAATCAGATAACATACATAATATCTTTAATCACACCACAACAAACCTAATAAAACCTAATATAGCTCAACTTCTTTTTTAAATAGCCCGGGTGATTTTCAAGCCTGAGCTAAGAACTATTCATTGAGAATAGAATGGTTTG
>JBCFYV010000079.1:0-160000 GCA_039000515.1 Timema cristinae | reverse complement strand
AGTGCTACCAAAAAAATCTAATTGCACTAATGGATTAAAGAAGAAATCTTGTTATTATAAGATGTGTACTCTCATTTGCATGTAGGTAGAATGTAAACCATTAATGAAATATCACCCTCCATACACCCGGCTGGATTTGAAGCCTGATATCCCCGTCATTGACAGTCCAGTCTATTTTGAGAATGACGCCTTAGACCATCAACCATCGAAGCTAAGAACATTTTGTTAATGTTGCGTTAACACAAGGTTTATTAATGGGTTAGAATAAGGAGCTAAGTTAAGATGAAATAATCCCGCATTAGTGTAAAAGATAGATGTAAAGATCACAAAGGTGGTAACTATCAGCCCAATCCGCTCAGTCGGAATGATTACTCTTATTCAAGCTACTCTAAAACCTTACTAGACCGTGTGACAAACAGCGTTATTTAGGAGGTCAAACAATACTTACACCTAGCATAAAGTGCTATTTAAGAGGTCAAACAATACTTACACCTAGCAAACAGTGTTATTTAAGAGGTCAAACAATACTTACACCTAGCATAAAGTGTTATTTAGGAGGTCAAACAATACTTACACCTAGCAAACAGTGTTTGTTATTTAGGAGGTCAAACAATACTTACACCTAGCATAAAGTGTTATTTAGGAGGTCAAACAATACTTACACCTAGCAAACAGTGTTATTTAGGAGGTCAAACAATACTTACACCTAGCATACAGTGTTATTTAGGAGGTCAAACAATACTTACACCTAGCATAAAGTGTTATTTAGGAGGTCAAACAATACTTACACCTAGCAAACAGTGTTATTTAGGAGGTCAAACAATACTTACACCTAGCATAAAGTGCTATTTAAGAGGTCAAACAATACTTACACCTAGCATAAAGTGTTATTTAGGAGGTAAAACAATACTTACACCTAGCAAACAGTGTTATTTAGGAGGTCAAACAATACTTACACCTAGCAAACAGTGTTATTTAGGAGGTCAAACAATACTTACACCTAACAAACAGTGTTATTTAGGAGGTTAAACAATACTTACACCTAGCATAAAGTGCTATTTAAGAGGTCAAACAATACTTACACCTAGCATAAAGTGTTATTTAGGAGGTCAAACAAAACTTACACCTAGCCTAATGTTATTTAGGAGGTAAAAAAATACTTACACATAGCATACAGTGTTATTTAGGCAAAAAATACCTACATATACATTTTAAGCAATTAGATCCGTTCGAAAACAATTCAATTCGTGATATTCTTTTATAATGTTATCATTATTTCGAGTTATTTTCACCTACATTCTTACTTTAGCAAACCCTAAACAAATATGTCAAGTAGTGTGAGGTTAAGCTGACGGGTTAGGGGGAAAAAATTATTTGAGTGTAAACAAGGACAAGCGTGTATTGAATTAACTGTTCTGTCACTTAGACCACTCTTAACAGGATTCATCTCGATGTTTATCGAGCAGTTGGTCCTATCGTATCGTTTGTCTGTCCATCACTTTGTACTCCTATACTTGAGCTTGTCTAGCAGTTGGTCCAAGTCGTGTCGGCCACTTAACCCACCCAGCCTTCCAAATAATGTTTTTATAGCTTGCCGAGCAGTTTGTTGTCTAGCAGTTTGTACGGTGCCGTTTTTAAATAATAGCTTCCTGTTCTGGAAAGTTTGAATAGAAATTTTAAAAGGTAATTTGAGGCAGCTTCCGGCTCTCGGACCTTCTACTGCCACCAAGATTTATTTGTTGTTGTATTTTAATTTTTTAACACCATCTTCTAGAATTTTCTTTTGAGGAGAGTTATATACTCGGCGTGGTGAAATCACTAGCAGTGTCAGATGAGCACTAGCTCACTTCAGAAGCACTGGCTCACTCACTGTGACCTTCAATACGTATGTTCGTGTTATCATTATCAGTCGCGTCTCGAAATTATTAACATGATCAGTTTTACGACCAAAACAATAGTGACATTAAAATAAAATCACATCTAACCTAATAATGTGTATATTTTCAAGAGTTCAACAATTGGCGCTCAATCACAGGGCTATAATTACCAATTATATCATCAAGGTACCGAACCGCTCTAATTAGTGCTCGATCACGGGGCAATTATCAGCTAATTAAACAGCAACACATCAATTAGCGCCCAATTATCAGCTAATAAAACCATAATACTTCAAATGGCGCCCATCGTGGTGCAGTCATAAAACCATAATTCTTCACCCTTTTATATACTTAAACCTTATTTTTAACTTATTACATAACCTTTAAAAATTAATTTGATTTAATTTTTACTCTTTTAAATCATTTTAGTTACCCAAAAATATTCTCCCTGGCAAAGCTGTACTTCATGTTAGTAATATATAAAAAAACAAAAATGAGTTTAGGTGTGTGTTCAAAAAAATCTAGGACCCTTCGAGATAGGATGAAAAATTGAAATTTTGAAGATCTTTAGAATGACCACCTCATTTAACGTGGAAAATTTACGAAATGATGAGTTTCAAAATTGGGCTCCAGGACTTGGGGACGAGGTCAAAATAAGAAAGACGTTTTAACATAGGTATAAAATTGAAATTTGGCGAAAAGGTAGGGGACTACTCCAGAGAATAAGGTAAGTGTTAAAACTTCAACATTATGAGTGAACGCTGAGCGTGAAATTTAAATTATGATTGCCATAGTTAGCTTGGTACTGTTCAAGGAGGAATTATATAAATGCTAGCAGCCGAATGTTGAACGTCCTAATTTGAATAGTTTGATATAATACAAAGAATGGATCAGCCTGCTAGTAAATTATAAAAGTGAGATGATTCCACCCTAAACCATTATTTGAAATAAGTCTCTTCTCTAGCCCCCTCCCCAGTAAACACAATATAATATCTAGTCACAAAAGAATGTCTAGCTATCTAGACAGTTATTATATTATGGTCAGATAAATCAATCGAGCGTTGAACAATGACGTTCATGTAGTGGCAACAAAAAAAAAACTTTGCTTAAATAATCTTTGTTTAAAATAAATTAGTAAAAATGAACAGCATTTGTCAAAACAAAAATAGTATGTTACATAAAACATATTTGTAGTTGTCAACACAAAATTTATGTTTCAAATACATGCGGCCAGTCATTATACTATTTTAAAAATTCCCGTAGCTTGTGAAAAAAACAGTTTAAAAAAAAATTCTTCACTAATTAAACCCACTTTAAGATAAGCCCTAATCTTAGTTTACTTTTTTAAATCACCATAAATATTTGTATTTACCTAATGAGTTTATAGGATTAAAATATTTAAGAATCTCTTGGAAATAAACACAATATTTCTATTGACAATATATATTTGACATCTTTTCTAATCAAAAGAGGAGTGGTGATATTACGCTCAAAGCTCCTCAATGTATGATTCGTGTAAAGTCTTTTTTTCATTTTTTGAATGAGGAACAATATGCAGATTAAAAAAATTCATACAAGTTATCACAAATAGCTATTTGGCATTTTAGTAAGGATTTCCCTGGCTCTTATAATGAGCACAAAGCCCTAGATAAGGTCCTGCTCGACCTTTTTCGACTTAATTTTTAGCTCATTGCCTTACTAACCGTTCGGGCTATACACATTTACTCCCCTTAATAGGGTAGGGGTGATGAAGGTAGAATGTAGGTGAAATTTACCTGTACTTGCATATAGAAATAAAAAGATGACATTTAGAAAAAATAACTCGAGAATGACCGGCAGCGAATTGAACCGTGATCTCCCCGTTGCCAGTAGGTTAGACTAAATGAGACTTGCATTTAGTTTACGTGCTCACTAGTGCAGCCATAAATGATTTTAGTTGAGATTTTTATTCCTATTCTCAAACAATATTTGGTGTTGTGTTTGTTGTGCTATCTTTATACTTTAGCATTCAATCATATAATAATGCTAGCAGTTTGGTCGACTTTACTGGTCTTGGAGTAAAGTACTCGCCTCAAGACCCGGTGTTCGTGGGTTAAAACCCCACCGGGGTCAAACGATTTCTTTCGAGTGACAACAATTAATAGCGTAACTTCTTTTGGAGGGAAAGTAAAGCCATTGGTCCCTTGTCGATTCTGGTATGTAAGATAACCCTGTAAGGTTTGTGAAAATAGCTTTCCTAGCAAAATTGTTAGGCCCTTTCGATCTCACTCATAGAAATTATTGTGTGCTTCTACAAGCATTTGGTTCAGAAAGCTCACGTTAAATACAACAACTAAATAAAACTAGTAGTTTGACCCGTTCCCTACCAACGCAATAAAATATCAAATAATCAAATTAAGACGTTTTAACACCAAACCAATTATTGTCATTAATCCGGCCCTGCTACTATCCATCTGTGTTATACACATTTGAATTATAATAACGGAATAGAGCTAAGGAAAATATATATTAAAGTAAGCGTATCCGCATTTGCGTGAAGGGAGAGTGGATAAACATTTAAGGAAGAACAGCCCTCGGTCCACGTGGCTGAGATTTGAACCCAGAACTTCCAGCTACGAGCAAACCAAACATGATCCTGAAACTTACCTCGCGCACCCAACGATTCAGATCTATTGAATAATTGTTCGATAAAATATCTCTTTAAAATATTTATTAGTGTTGTGATTTATGAAAACATTTTCTTACGAACTTAATAGTTCTAGTTCCTACGTTGCGTGAAATAAACTATTAATATTTCTAATTAAAAGTTATAAATGAGAAAATACATGTTTATTATTACTATTATTAAACTATTAGGAGTTAAGCTGTATATATTGTTAGCTAATCTAAATACCTGTTTCATATTCGATATAGATACAATTTAAATTCAAACACTTATCGAGGAATAGCTATTTAATTTATTTGTTTGGAGTTTTGTACTCTTAGAGGTTGGTGGTTTTTTGTTCCCCATGGGCACTGTTTTAATTAGATCATTATTATAATTAATGTAATTATTATTTATTGTTATTATTATTATTATTATTATTATTATTATTATTATTAATATTATTAGCACCACGTATTACTATCCGTTCGGGTTATACACACTTACGCTAATGTGCAATGGTAGGATTGATTGTGAGATGAAATTGAGGATCTACAGTTTAACGTGGCATCCGAACCACTGTGGAGGTTTAGTTTAATTTAGTTTATTTAGACATGGTTAAAATAAAACCTTAGTACTACAATCAGTCAATACAATTTAGATAAACAACAAAACAATTCTTAGAATAATAACCTTAACATAACAAATATATTCAACTAAGTGATGTAATGTAATTGATCTGCCCCTAAAAAGTATTTGAAAGCATTGACAATAATATCGTCCTAATTTTATAAACGTATCTTATTTCATTTAAATTATGTAGTATATTAAATGGCGCTTAAAGCACTTCTTCTTCTAAGAAGGCAAAAGCCACAGATCAGTGACGTCACGCACGTGACGTTAGTAAAGTCATGTTGACAATATAATATTTCAAATAATAACTTCCTCTTCTCGAAGGTTCGAAGAGAGATTTTAAAATGTACTTGAGTCAGTTTCCGGCTCTCGAAGCTTCTAGTAAAACGGAGATGTTTTTGTCTTGTATTTTGTTTTTCTAAATTAAACCTTCTCGAAGCTTCCATGAGCAAGGGATATATACAAAGAATGGTGCAACGTAAAGGTAGTTGGTGTCCAATACTGACAGAACTCACTTGGCGTCCAGCAACACCTGTCCGCGCTCATACAATAGGCCGCGTATATATTTCAACGACATGATCTATTTTCTCATTAAATAAGCAGATTCAGAAATAAAAAACATGTCAAATTAATAAGTGTTTATTAATTATAATTCTTCAATTGGCGTTCATCGCGGCAGTAAAATATCAGAACAACACAATTGGCGCACAACGTAGGGACCCGTAATTCCAGAACGTTTCAATTGGCTTCCCAACTTAGGGGCACGAGATACCTCCCCGAGATACAGCACGAGATACCTCCCCGAGATACAGCACGAGATACCTCCCCGAGATACAGCACGAATTACCTCCCCGAGATACAGCACGAATTACCTCCCCGAGATACAGCACGAGATACCTCCCCGAGATAAGCAGTAGAGGACAACGCCGAAGACCTAGGTAAGATAAGCAGTAGGAAGCAGCGTCGAGGACCGAGATAAGATAAGCAGCAGGAAGCAGCGTCGAGGACCGAGATAAGCAGGAAGCAGCGCCGAGGACCGAGTTAAACAGGAAGCAGCGTACCATCAACCATCACCAAAGAAGACTGGGGGTGGAGACGAGTCTAAAGAAGAGATCACAAATAAGTCATCAACAGAAACTTAAATTAATTAGTGAAAAATATATTTATGTCATTTGTGCATTTTGGGGGTGGAACAGTATAATTTTTTTATGATTTAAATTAAGGGAACAATAATTAAAAAATGGCAGATTCAAATGATAATAGTGACGTTAGTAGCTATTCTGAAGAGGTAGAAAATGAGACTAGACCTAGGAATCAGTTAGGTCTAGAACAATCAGATGAGGAAATAAGAGAAAGTGAACAGGACAATGAAGAGTCATTTGCAGAGGGAGAGAGAGAAGGAGATTGGACAGAAAAAGAAAGAAATGTTATAGTAGAAGAGGAAGAACTAGAAAAGAATAAGGAAGAAACAATGGGCAACCTATAGTAGATTTAAATCAACTTATGAAAATGTTACAAGAAAGTAATCATAAAATGTTACAGCAAATGGTAGCGAGTAATGAGGAAACTAGACAGGAAATAAAAGCAACTAATAAAAAAAAAATAGCCAGGAAACTAATCAGAAAATAGATGCAGTTAAACAGGAAATATATACAAGTAGACACGAAATTAATCAAATAATATATGCAAATACCCAGGCAATTAATCAGAAAATAGATACAAATCAGACTAAACTTGAACAAATCAATAAAGAACTAAGTGCTAAAATAGAGTTAAGTAAGGAGGTTTGTGATCAGAGATTTGGTTATGTAGAGCAAAAAATAGACCAATTAGAGACGGTTCATCAAAACTTAGCAGTACAGTTAAATGAGGTAGACACAAAAGTGATAGAACAGGAAAAAGTAAAACAGATTTTGATTGAAAAGCATGAAAACTTAAGGAAAGGACAGTTCAAGTTAATGGAACAGATTTCAGCTAATAAAAATAAAATAGAAACATTAGAACAAGAGTCAATTAAAGGGTTAAAGGAACAGGTAGAACATACACAAACTAATGTTAAGGTAGTCCAACACAACCTTGAAAAAGAAATAAATGAGTTAAAATCAGTACTTGATTCTCAGCAAGACACAAATAAAATTTTAATTAAAGAACAGATAGATGGGATCGTAAATAAGGCAGTAGAAAAACTAGATAAAAAACTAACCGATTTTGTGGTTGAAAATCAAACAAATTGTAATGCAATAGATTTGACCCTAAGGAGTATTTGAAAGCATTGACCATTTATCATTCTAATTATTAATATATTCAAAAATATTTTACATATAATTAAACATATTTTACTTTATTTAAATTTTACAACCTATTACGTGGCGCTTAAATCACGTCTTCCTCTAAATTATTTACTAGTTAGTTCGCGCCTCGTGGTACGATGGCAGCATCTACTGGAGCTAAACTTAAGAAATGTTAACGTCTTTTAACGTAATCCAGACAAGTTAAGATCTTTTAAAGTATTTCCTCTTCGAGAAGCTTCCAAACGCAATAGGTATTTTTGTTCTGGGTTTGTAGGTGTGTAATTTACCGTTAGAAAGGTTCCTTCGAGAAGCTTCTATTGAACTCAGATATATGTGACTTTTTGAAACTTCGTATTTTACTGTGCAATCAGTCGTGGTCTTGAATGGACGTGCTTTAAGCGATCGGTGATTATAAGTTGCTAGGCCCTCGACATGATCGTGTTTCGATTAGAATACTAATAACAATATGTTTTCAATTTAAGGAATAAATAGATATCAAACTTTATGTGATATATTATCATTTATTAAAGTCTAATGATAAGGAACGAGGCATTATAAGTAAAGCACATAGTTGCGTAATGGAAACGATGATTTACGGAGTGACTCTTAAATGATTCTGTTATGTAATATAACAAATAGCATTCTAACGTGGGGAGGAGAAATATAACAAATGACTTCCAATCACGGGGCTATTATACGTCAATAAAAAAGAAGTATAGCAAATGGCGACACAACGTGGGGGTTAATATGCAACTATTAACACTCGCCAAGACTCGAAAGGTAACAAAGGACGTCCAACGAGAGGCTGAAATGAAATGTAACAAAATCTAGGGGAATCTGGTAACTTACACGATACTACCAACTTATTTGCTAAGGGACTAAGAGAAACGTCATTAGCAATTATTCCAAAATTTAAAGGAAAGAGAGGAAACATTTCAGCAGTACAATATATAAATAAAGTAGAAAGAGTATTTAAAGGAGAAAGAATAAATGAAAAAGTCAAAATAGAGATATTTTTATCAGGCCTAGAAGATGAGGCGAAATCCTGGACAGATAGTATAGAGAGTGAATGGGAGACATACGAGCAGGATAGGGAAATATTTTTGGAAAAATATTGGTCTCAAAATATGCAGGATGATTTTCTACAATTAATTTTTAATGGAAAATATAACGATAAAGATGGTACTATGAGTGAATATTTCAATAAATTTGTGACACAAGCAAAATATTTGCGATACCCAGTAGTAGAGGATAGATTGATAGGTCTTCTAATGAATCATTTTCCAACTCCAGTACAAGCCGTTCTCATTAGCATAAATAAACAGAACTTCAAAGAAGTAGAGAGAGTATTAATGGCATTTGACGATAGATATCAAAGAAACAAAGAAATCAATGATCAGACAAACAGATATAATATTGATAGGCATAGGCAATCAACAAACCCTCAATTCAAAGAAATTAATAATGGACAAGATAGGCAGAGATATCAAGATAATTATCCAATACCAGAGCAAAATAGAAAATATCCACATCCTAGAATAGAATATCGACAGGATAGGAACCAAGGACCTCCGAGGCAAATAAATTCTAGTGATAGACAAACTACTAGAAATAACAATGCAGGTAACCCCAGATTGACAACCAATCAAGTACATCATCCTCCAAATTTTAATTATGTACCACCATTTTCAGGGACATCATATTTAAATGAGTACGACTCACAAAAAGTATTTGATCCAGGAGGCAATTAAATAAACTTTAAATTTCGGATTATATAAATGTACAAAATCAGTATAGTTTAACTAAAGATTTAAATTTTAAATAAGTAAAATAAGGGTAACTATAATTATTTAGCCATAGTAAGAAAAATTTAAAATAGGGATGTAAGTAAACAGTAACACCAATTCTATAACACATAAACTGCGTATATTTTGAAGTTAGTAAGGAGGGTGACACACCTCAAAATGAATTTGTAAACATGCCAGTAAAGACAGCAACTACAAAAGTGAGACTAATCTTTTAGTTTCTGAAAAGGAAGTTAATCCTTCTTTTGTAAAAATTGAGAGGGTTGTAAAACATTCTAAACATTCATTCTAAACATTCATTGTCATTCTTACGTCGCACTTAATACAGGTGGTCGGTCATCTATTGTCATTCCTACATCGCAAAGCTAGGCCGACACACACAAACAAGGATAACTATAATTATTTAAACGTAGTAAGATGTTAAAAGCATAAATTTACACATAAATAGAAATTTAAAGAAACCATTATTGACCATAACTACGGAGAAGCGACCCTAATCTTTTTTTTTTGAAAAAGGTAAAAGGTTTTTATTGTTAAAATGTACGCCTTAAAACAAGTTGTCGAAATCTTTTGTTATTTTGCTACGACTCCAAAACAAGTTAAAGGTAAACTTATATTGTTCAAAAGAAGGGAGGAAGTAGTACAATGACAGTTACTTGAAGAGAAAATAATAATATTTATTTGACTTAGAGTCAAACCCGGTACATTAAGTATAAAATCTATAAGTATAAAAATATAAATTCTTAACAATTTAGATTAATAACATTTGGAGTTAGCATAATTTTAGAAAGTTGTATAAATCAAAATAGGAGAACATCGTATAGAAGGTTAGGTGAGGGCATGGTTTAGTTTGTCAGCTGGAGGAGCGTGAAAGCATGTAAACACGCGAGGAGAGATTAGGGTGTAAGTAGATTCTAAGAGTAGGTAATATTTTTTTGTTAGTGATAAACTATTGTTTAAGTAATAATTAGAGATAAAAATATAAATTTTAATTTTAACAAGAAGTTATATAATTTTAGTTTATGAGAAAATTAGGAAGTTTGATTAATTAATAGACGATCTTGGAAGTCTAAATAAATATATTATTTCATCAATGATGCATTTTTTTATAATCAAGATAAGGATTTTAATATTTATGTGGGGGTTATTTAATTCAATTAATTACATTGCAATAAATTCAACGATTTTGATTCAGATATTAAAGGCGTCACAGAGTAAGCTAATAAGCTGAAGAGTAAGATCTAAGATATTTAGAGAAATGAATTTAGATATGCACTTGAGTGCTTATTACAGTATGTTAAGGTGAGTGGAAATAAGAGGCCAGTAGAGTCTTGTTTAAAGCATTTTTTTCAGATAGTGAAGTTGAGGTTTTTTGGTTAAGGAGTTAAGGAGATAAGGTTCATTGAGGAAGTGGAATTAATGTTTTTTCAGATATGGTCTTAGCTATGGGCAATCCATGATCTAGATTAATTAATCGTCGTTATGAGTTTAAGGATGGCCCGAGGGCATCTAGCAGCGTTGAGGAGAATTGAGTGAGGAAGTTGAGGTGTATTAAGCCATGGACTTAGATGTAGTAAGCCATGATGAATAATTTCATTTTTATTAGTGGTGAGTCAAAGGGATCACCAAAGTTCAGGTAATAGGTATTCACAAACATAGCGCTAGTACAACGCAGCAAAGAGTCAGTTATAATAAATGAGGCAAAGGCCTAAGCTTTCCACTAAATAATATGCGATAAATGTCCAATGGTTAATTCTGGATTAAAGTTTAAAGATATTGAGGAGATTATGAAGAAGTTTAAAAGGGCATTCTGTGATTACGTGATGTAATGATGATGTATTAACAAGGGTAATGAGAACTAATTAGTGTGTTGTACCTAATTAGGCTACTATAAATTTTTTATTAAGATTTAATTTTTTTTTAAATGCCTAAGGCAAATAGGCAACATTCAAAAGGTTGTAATATAGAGAGAGAGAGACAGTTGAAGATTTTTCACTAATGAGAAATTAATTATTCAATTAAGAAGGGGAAAAATAATTTTCAATATTTTATAATGGTGTGATATATAATTTCATACTAATTTCAAACGTGCTTTATGATTCCAAGATTATCGTCTATATATTTCAAGTATTTTAAATTTGTTTTGAGATTATGTATCCTCATGAATAAATAAAATTTTGGTAAGATGATTCAGATGTTCTGTTACTATCCTTTCTCTGTACGAAACAATGTAATTATATTATCTTTTAAGTAATTGAGTTTATTTTGTAAATTCTTTTTTGTGTCTTTAAGCTAATTATTTAGTAAATGTATTTTAAGTGATTGCTCATATAGCGAATTTGGCCGTCAGACTTTTAAGAGTATGTGTAGCATTAAGAGTGTTTGTTAAGTATGTCAATATAATAATAATAGTAAAAGTGGATCCGTGAAGGATCATCATAATAATACTAATAATTAAAAGTGGATCCGTGAAGGATCAATAAAAAATGAATAAAAAGTGCAATGAAGTGTTTTAAACCAATAAATGATTAAAATACACTTTGATTAGTGACAATTAAATTCCATTTTTTATTAAAAAGTTTAATGTATTTTAATCAATCTTAAGGACGTTATAGCAACGAATTTTGTTTAAAAAAAAACTTTGATTAGTATTGATTAAATTCGAATTTTTATATAATAAACTTAGATTATTTTATTTCAATTAATTGTAATTATACTTAACAATTTTATATCTTGTTATTTGATTTATCTAATTTCAACTTTTTGATTAACATTTTATATTTTAATGTTTGATTTATATAACTTCAACTTCTTTGTATAAATACTTCATGTAAACTTACAATCAGAGAACACCACTTCAAATATTATTATCATTCAAGAACAACATTATACAGAATACAAAATATTGAAATTTATCCAATTTTTGAATTTTTTTTATACAGGATGTTTCAAAATATGTTATTTGTGAAACTTTATACAGGGTGTGCGAAAAATGATCATGTCGTCTTTTCTCGTCTTTTATTTTTTTAGCAAAGCGTATCAAAAAGTATACGACTAAGTCTACTTTCAGATACACTTTGGGGGTATTTTAATGAAATTGATCTGCCCCTAAAAAGTATTTGAAAGCATTGACAATAATATCGTCCTAATTTTATAAACGTATCTTATTTCATTTAAATTATGTAGTATATTAAATTGCGCTTAAAGCACTTCTTCTTCTAAGAAGGCAAAAGCCACTGATCAGTGACGTCACGCACGTGATGTTAGTAAAGTCATGTTGACAATATACTATTTCAAATAATAACTTCCTCTTCTCGAAGGTTCGAAGAGAGATTTTAAAATGTAACTTGAGTCAGTTTCCGGCTCTCGAAGCTTCTAGTAAAACGGAGATGTTTTTGTCTTGTATTTTGTTTTTCTAAATTAAACCTTCTCGAAGCTTCCATGAGCAAGGGATATATACAAAGAATGGTGCAACGTAAAGGTAGTTGGTGTCCAATACTGACAGAACTCACTTGGCGTCCAGCAACACCTGTCCGCGCTCATACAATAGGCCGCGTATATATTTCAACGACATGATCTATTTTCTCATTAAATAAACAGATTCAGAAATAAAAAACATGTCAAATTAATAAGTGTTTATTAATTATAATTCTTCAATTGGCGTCCATCGCGGCAGTAAAATATCAGAACAACATAATTGGCGCACAACGTAGGGACCCGTAATTCCAGAAAGTTTCAGTGAAAAGAGACAACCTGAACATTATCCTAGACCTAACCCCAGTACCTATTTTAAAAAAAACTGGGGCGTACTACCCTTCTTTACTCTATTCTCCTATTTCACAATTCCTTTTTATTTTTAAACTACATCGATGTCAGCGCCTAAACCTAATGTCCATATATTACCGTCTACCATTTATTGTTCAACTAGTTGGTTCACCCCGGGTATATTATGCCCCCGGTACCCCACCCCGCTGGATATCCCACCACTACCGAATCCGGTGGTTCCGGGTCAGAAAGAGCCCCAACGGGGCTGGGCATCCTCTTATTCACCACCTGGGGAGGTGCCCTATCAAGATCTCGCTCCACCTACCTTCCCCACAAGGCCAGCACCATGGACCTAAACCTAACTTATATACTAATTACTATAAAATAGTACATTTAATAAAAAAAAGTAAAAGAAGAGCTTAACCTAACTTATCCTATTCACTTCCTCAAGGCTGCAGTCTTTTCCTGGTCCTCTCATACAGACGACTGTTGTCAGCCGACGGAGAGGGTCCCCGATGGTTCGGAAGCAGGTTCGCTCGAACCCTACTTCACACTTGTCTCCAAGTGTGGGGATCCACTGAGCAGAGGGGTGAATTCCGCCGTCAACTCATTCTTCCATCATGGCTCCACCCAACTGGAACTGCGGCTCCCCACGGTTCATCGGAGGTTCCCACCTCCGGAATCCAGTGGATACCGCACTCAGCTGGGCTCCGGATATCCAGGAGTCTCATCTCGGTCCACCCTACAGCCTACCGTTTCTATCCATATATTTATTCAATAAATTTCCGCTACCAGTTATGGTCTTCAAAGTCCTCCATGTCTGTCCCGTCACCACTACTGGTACTAGTCTCATCGCTGCTACTGGTCGTCCCTACCAGTTCCCTAGTCATTGCATCTAGATCTCCTGTCACGTCGTCTCCTCTTTAAGTCTTTCACGTACCTGTCCCTCTCCCTTCGTGACGCGTCATCCGCAATTCTGTCGAGAAGTCCCCACCTGTTCACATCCCAAACTACATGGTATACAGTACTAGCCTGCTGAGGCTCCTGCAGATCCGCCCTTGCTTCTAGTGTTTGGGGCATTCTAATACGACATGCTCAGGCGTGGTCTTCTCTCCACAATCGCATTTGTCACTATCATTCATTCCCCTACTAAAAAGTGCCGCTCTGTATGGCCCATGGCCAGTTATGTAATGCACCATTCCCGTTGATAGCTCCAAGTAATCCATCCTCATCCGTTCTCTTACATCAGGAAAGATCCTGTAGGTCCTCCTGCCCGTGTCACTCGCGTCCCAGTCGCTTCGCCACTCATCCAGGAGAGCCTCCCGGACCTGTCCCTTAGTACTCACCCCCACTCTGGTCAGTTCTCCCACCTTAACAAGATCACCCTTCGTGAGCCAATACAGAGCAGCTCTTTTCCGCACCTCCAAGTCCAACGGCCAGATACCCAGGGCCACGCACAACGAGTCAGTTGCCACCGTCCTAAAGGCGCCAGAGAGCCTAAGAAGTACACTCCTTTGCATGCCTCTCACTCTTACTCTCTGTACCACTCGCTTTAATCTATGCGCCCAGACACTGGCTCCGTAGCCCACGATGGAGACTAGAAGAGCCTGGTGATAAAGCCTTATGCACCTCATAGGTAGCATAAACTTCTTATTTCCTATACCTATGATTTTATTCATCACTCTTAATGCCCAAACACATGCGTTCTCCACGTGCGCAGTGAAGTTCCTCTTCTCGTCAAGAGTGACGCCTAGGTATCTGGTATTCCTACTACGTCGTATACTCCGTCCGTCCATTTTTATCATCGGATCCCTTTTCAACTCTCCCCTAAATAGCACATAGGTCGTCTTTGCTGGCGCCAAGCTTAACTTCACCCGCTTACACCAAGAGTTAAGCCCTGCAAGCACCGCCCCACTCTTGGCCTCTAGTTCCATTCTTGTCCCTGCCTCCACTATCAGGAGAACATCATCAGCAAAGGTGACCACTCCCGCCGTTCCAGGGAGAGCTTCCACTTCCGATAACCCAGGCTCGAGCCCTAAGTCCCAGAAAATCGGCCCACTGACCGATCCCTGTGGACATCCCTTGGTTTGTTTCTTACTTATCTTCATTCCTGGACATCTCAGGGTAGCATACCGATCTCTACAGTAGTTCCTAAAGACCCTGTAGAGATCTCCTGGACACTGTATTTCCCTTAATCTCTCAAACAACGCCGGCCACCACAGATTGTCTAACGCTCCCGAGATGTCCACAAAGATACCTACAACCTATTTCCCCTTACACCTATCAACCAGGTTCATAGCCTCACAGATAGCGTCCTCAGTCGATCTGCCCCTCCTAAAGCCGTACTGCTGCCTGTGCATACCCACCTCTCTCCTGTGTTTCGTCAATTTATCGCAGATCACTCTTTCTTGCAGCTTACCACATGTATTCATTAAACATACCGTATGGGCCTGTACGACTTCGGGAGTTGCGGGTCTTTCTCATCGCCCTTACTGAGAATGACTATCTCACTCTGCTTCCACACGTTGGGCACTTTGCCCTGAGTGGTACACTCATTCAACAGTCCCGTAATGAAGGGCGCTATCTGCTCACTGATTTCCTGAAGCACCTCAACCCTGATACCATTGGGTCCAGGCGCCTTCTTTCTTTTAATTTGGGCTATGTACCTGGTAACCTCTACCTGTGTTATCGGATCCGTCCTTGCCTTATTTAGATAGGGCTCCATCATTTCACGTCTCATGTTCATCTGCTCGTCA
Organism: Timema cristinae; assembly: GCA_039000515.1. Classification (NCBI taxonomy): domain Eukaryota; kingdom Metazoa; phylum Arthropoda; class Insecta; order Phasmatodea; family Timematidae; genus Timema; species Timema cristinae. The sequence goes on along the minus strand of JBCFYV010000079.1, from coordinate 144,229 downwards.
TTGTCCAGTCCATCGTCATCAGGAAGCAAGGTATCTACAAGTAGCCTCGCGGACTCTTCCCATCTCACAGTCATGCCCCCTTCCGGCCTTCTAAACGTCGAGATCATGGCTGGGGGCCTTATCTTCCCGGTTGCCATCTGAAAAGGTATCCCCCAGGCGTTATTTCTTAGTTCTTCCTGAACATAACACTCCCAGCCTTCCCTCTTCGCCAGGGCCAGGGCAGACTCGTATTCCTCCTTCTTTATCCTATAAGTCACCAGAAGCACCTCCTTCTTCGTCGGCTCTACCTCAGCCTGGTACCACCGTCGAGCCTTTCTTGCTACTCCCCGAAGCCTCCCGAGCCTGTCACTCTAGAACCTGTTGACTGTACTCCTTCCTCCTCTTATTACCGGAATGGCAACCCTCATGGCTCTCTGTATAGCTCTTGTCAGCTCTTTCGCCTTCTCATTGACATTACCGCCCTCTATCAACTCCGGCAAGACTAGTTCCTTCCGAAGTCTGTTCCAGTCCGCTTTCTTCAGGTTATACCTCAGCCTAGATATTCCATCAGTCTGTACCCTTCCTCCTACATAATCAAAGGTGATCAGGTTATAGTCACTCACTGTCATCCCATCAAGTACCTTCCAGTTTTGGATCATACCAGCCGCCTCTTGGTTGCACAGCGTTACATCGATGTTTGATCTGGCACCAGCAGGTCCCACATATGTCGATGGTTCCCCATACACGTTTATCACCTGTGGAGGCCTGGCATTCCCCACATTCACAAGTTGCGATTAATACACGTCTTGTCAGGGGTAAAGGAAGGGTTTGGCGATAATATAAATCTGTGCCGGGACTGAGGATTGAACCCTGGACCCCTAGCACAGAAGTCTCAAACTAGTTTACTTAGTGAAACTTGGTAAATTTGTTTGAAACTATCACAAATACATCAACACAAAAAAAAACTATTCCCACATGGACTATATATATAAAATAATACTACTACTTAAAATGTATTCCATTTTTATAGTAAAAAAACAAACAAAAACATTAAAACTATTCTCACTGAAGAATGTCTATTTGAAAACCAGTTTGGGACGTCAGTTGCAACAAACCCTCATGGAACTGTGAGAGGAGCTAGCGGGTCGTTGAGCGGTGGAGGAAATGGCTTCAAGAGACACACAGCAACCGGCCGGTAGACTCAAATTGAAAAACAACGATATTCTCTTTTAAAAAATACCACACTTGATGTACTGGTTCAGAAAACTATTCAGGTTAAAAGGTATTCAATTATGGAGGCGGTGAAATAATAATTGTTTACATACTTTCTTAAGTTTATTTTAATTAATAAATATAGTTTTTTTAAATACAACCCTTGCTCAAATTATTAATTAAAATACATATTTTAATATTTAAAAAAAAATCTAAATTATTAAGGAAATGGCCAAAGAGACAATCTTTTTGAAAACAGAGACATCAAATTTTTGAAAGGGTATTTTGGGTGTAATCATGGAAGAAAAATCATAAAAATTATTTTAAAACGTTGACGATCAATATTTTATATCTTTTTAATTGTTGGATTTACAGAAACCAAATGAATTTTGTTGTAACAAACAACCTTTATTTTAAGATTAAATAATAACTACCATCAGATTTAAGGAGGTTAGTAGTACCAATATTTTAGATATTTGATGGGAGATGTAATAAAAAAATATATTATATATTTTATATATTGTATAAATTATTATAATTGTGTCTAATATTATTGTCCTCTGCATCTTGTTAACATAACAACTATTAATTAACATCAAGATGTATAAAGATGGTGTTTTTGTTGGGCGCCACCCCTAGTATCTAGAAGAAAAATAATAATTAAAAGAAAAAAAGAAAAATTTTGCCTCGGTTAATTCAGTCATTGGCACTACGACGCTCAATACTCGAGACCACTGGGTAAACTTAAAAACTAAAACATGAACAATTCAGATAAAATGGTTTGTTGGAACAAAATGTAATTTAAACAATAAAAAAATAAATGTATAAAATAACAATTGTTGGCACTTTTGTGGATTTATTATTGTTTTCCACTTTACCACATCCCGAGCCTACCTAAGGAATTCCGGGTGGATATAAATCTTAAATTAACAAAGTATAGAACAGTATTGTTGAGACAAAACCAAACAAAAAAATATATAATAATACAAAATTTAATAATTAGACATAAAATGTAATGTTAATTAATTCTCTACGGTAGTCTGTCATTCTGAAAGTACATGAATTCTGATTTTATAGGAGAAACAAAAAAAAAAAATATATATATATATATATATAATAATTTATAGTTGAAGAGTTGGCTTGGCCTCACCACTGAATTAGTCCATATGGAAATCAACTTCGGAGATTTGTTAAACTTTAGTAATTCGAATTCTTACGCAATTTGAAACGAAAATAAACCATCTAGTTCTTGTACACACACTTAGCTTTCCATTTCACCATGTGTACTTTAATTCACCACCTTTAATTCATTTTAAAAATAATTTTAATTCGGAGCTCCACAGATTTGGCTCCATGTTAAAACCACTCAGAAGAAGAAGACCTCCTCTCTTATAAAAAATCTTCCAAAACCAAATTTAAAAAGGTTCTATTCTTTACTTCCAAGTCCAAATAGAAATCAAATATATATGTAAAACCAAAGGATAAATGTTGGCTATGGACTAGGGAAAATCAAATAAAATGCAGTTTTAACATAAATATTGAACTGTATGTTAATGAAAGTGAACCGTGTTTTTTTATTAAAGAATTAAATGTTTATTTTCATCTGTCAGAATTGATAAACGCGCTTGTTTTAAGTAATTTACATCGAGCTTTTTTTTCTTCTTTTACGAACAGTTCCGTTACTCACTTGTTTGATAGAACTGCGCATGCGTTGAAATTAAACATGGCTGACGTTCATTATAAATAAGTCAACAGACTTCTTAACGGGATAATTAAAATGTTTAATAAAAGGTTAGTGTTCTTCTTCTAATAATCAAAATTCCTTATTAAGATTATTTAAAAAATCTGTTACGTTGTTCCTTCCGTCCTTTTATTTAATTTAATAGATGTAAATAGAGTTATTAGTCAGGCCGGCAACCAGCGTGTGGCCTAACTTCGAAGCGCTTAAATTCATTCGAAAATAAATTGGAAATTGTTCACAAAAAGTAGAAAACATAAGGAAATACAAGGTAGGGTGGCAAATAACGTCACAGAGGTCCCCCCTTAAAAGAAGAATGTTTCAAAGTTGTTTGCTGATTTTAAATCTTTGGAAGATCTATTCAATTTTTTGAGGTACACCCTTACTTTCAAAATTGAAGCAACATCAATAAGCTCCAGTTTGAATTAATCACTCTTCAAGCAGACAATGCTCTGAAGGAGACTTTTAAGAATATGAAACTAACTGAATTGTATGCATCACTTGTAGAGAAAAGTTTGGTAATTTGAAAACGTTTGCCAGAAAGATGTGTTATTTGCTTCTACCTATATTTGTGAACAGACTTTCTCATGCATGAACATTAGCAAAGCAAAGAACAGGTCTCTCTTAACATACTCAAATCTACAAAGTGTTTTGCGAATTAGGACGAACAAGCTGAATCCTGACTTCGACAAACTCGTGCAGGATTTTAGACAGTTGCATAAATATTTCATTAACGATGGCAATTTGAGTAGTTATTATTATTATTATTATTATTATTATTATTATTATTATTATTATATTTAGCACCGCGTCTTACAACCCATTCGGGTTATACACACTTACGCTAATGCTTAATGGTAGGGTGATTGTGAGATGAAATGGAGGACCTACAGTTTAACGTGGGATCCGAACCACGGTGGGAAGCCTGGCATTCCACACATTCACAAGTTGTGATTAATACACGTCTTGTCAGAGGTCAAGAAAGGGTTTGGCAGTAAGATAAATCTGTGCCAGGACCGAGGATTGAACCCCGGACCCCAGCACAGAGGTTTCACACCTTACCCCTAGACCGACAGTTCACCCTACCTACTTTATAAATATATAAAAACATTTTTTTCCTAATATTAACAAAATGGCCCTTTCTTTTTGTTTTTTTGGTGACTAGTTTTTATGGTCGATACTTACACTAGTTATTTAAATACATGATATAAGGAGGTTAGAAATAAAATAAGTGTACCACCATTTGGTTGCCAGAAGGTATATAAAAAAAGTGAAAATCACAATATATTCTGGGTGATAGACTATTAAAAAATTGGAACTATCTTTATAAAAAAAATTATTGAGTCAGAAAAAGTGGCCAAAGTTGGCGAAAAAATATTTTTTTAAATCTCATTTTAACTAAGTAGAATTTACACACTTCACGCCTAATTTACTTTACAAATACTGTTAGAGGTTTAATTTTTTAATTTTTGTAATCATGAAAATATATTTTGACAAAAACATTGCAATATATGAAATGTTTCCATTTGAATATAAAAACACTATTTCTATACAAAAAGTTTTTATCTAATCAAAGAAACACTGTAGATTGTTACACAAATTATTGATAAGGTAAATAGAATCAAGCCTACTCTATAAATAAACTTTTAACATAGATCATGCAAATACATCAAAAGGAACCTTTTCAAAAACTGAAGTTTGAAGGTAATAGTAGTAACAAGGTGACAGACAGTTAGTGTCCAGTCCAGGGTTTTACCTGAAGGAGAAATAAATGTTGGAAGGGAAGGGGGAGTAGCATGGCTTACAGAAAACAAAGATGAAAAGATAGTGAATGCCAAAGAGGTGTTGGGGAGGAGAGGGAGAGGCGCTTCCTAAGACAGAGCATTCTACCAGGCAGCTACTTAACTTTTTCAACAGTTCAGACATGATTTAATTTGAAAATATCAAATTTTGTGCCCGTTATTGTATTATAAATATTTGTCGTGTATAATAGAACATTATCTTATTCTCTATAATAATATGATAACTTCAAACCTATATTATTGTATTTCATGTTTTATTTATTTTTAATTTAATTGAAATTATGTCTTATTGTAAAAAAAGTAAATATTAACTTGAAAATTTTTATATTAATATAGTTCATTTTAAATTTACAAGTTTAATATAATACAAAAACTCGCATGTTGTTACTATGCATATTTTCTAAGCAATAAAGTGCACAACTTTATCGTTCTTATATAGAGGGTGTCCAACCGAATCTTAAGCAGTGAACATTCATCGAGGCTAGTATTGCGGGTACATAATATTTCACTTAATATGAGCTGGCTTTTGGAGGGGAAGGGAAGGACTGTGTTTATGTATTGTTAAATGCGAGCAAAACCACGGGCAAACACTAGTTCACTATTATAAGGAACAAATAAAATGGATGCTGGTAAATGAAAACCCACACTAGTGAGCACGCAGATAAAGGCGCCAATCTTGTTTGCCAGTGAAGAGAAGTTGACGTCCCTACCAGGTATACAGACCCTACTTTTCTTCAATGGTTCTCCCTCACGACTGGACGTACATTGATCTTCACATCCTACCCCCGTCCCCTCTAGTGTGTCTGATAGCAATCTAGACGGTTTGTATGATTACATAGAGTAGTACTAAGCTTGTGTCGTACTAACTGTCCAGGAGCTCGGGGTGAACGTGCTGCACATCGAGTCGCGACCCTCCAGTCGACGAGAGGCGGAGTTCGAGATCCTGGTGGATGTGCAGTGTGACAACAAGCGTATGGAACAGTTGATGAGAATGCTGAGGAGAGAAGTGGCAGCCATTAATCTGGACCAGTTCGAGCAGGGGGAGGAACTACCCCCTCCAACACCGCTATCTGCCGCAGCCAGCTTTGGTCAGTACACTCTGCATGCACTACTATGTTAACTAATGAACATTCTCTGAAATGACATAAGACATTTCAGTAGTCACATTTTCAAACCAGGAAACTCTGACGAGGGGACAACGACAACTTGTGCTATTTTGGTTACTATACAGACGTAAAAACCCAAACCACTTTTTGTAAAAGCCACCCTTCAAAGATTCCCCAGTTGGGGCACATGCCTCTGCACAGTAACTTGAGGAAAGAAATATGGAATCCTGCGACTGGTCAACCCTTCCCTGGGGGTTGATAATTAATATGGGAGTGAAGGAGTCGTGGGAAAGGGGGTCACTGTTTTGGCAATTTTTATATCAAAGCATTTTATTGGCTAAAATAAGATATTGCTCCACTAAACATAACTAAACAACTGTTGATATCACCGTGATATGAAAAATAAACTCTATGTTTCTAATAGAGCAACATTTTGTTTATTTGAAAACACTGACCTTTTCTCGCGTCCCCTACACCACCACCCTTCCCGACAGACAGATGTATAGTATGGATGCCTGACTTACCAATCAGACTGAGCATCCTGTTTTAAATCGAATGTTTGGTATTTTGTCAGTTTATCCATCTTATAGTCTTTTCGGTGAATATTTACAAATGCGTGACCCTGTTTTAACGAAATTGGGCGAGATATTCTTTGAAATTATACCAAAATATGTATTATATGTTTATTGGTTTTTTAATATTGACATATGTTGTGAAACTGTGGTATTAACCCTTATAAACAAACACTATCCGATATTTAAACAATATATTATTGTTATGTATATATATATATATATTTGGCATTTTTCCGAAGTGTTGCTCTATTTTCGCCTAAAGTTATTGGACTAAAGTAATGTTAACGCTACACGATCATATATTTCTAGCCAGGCCTATTGTATTATTAAATGTATATAATAGCGACGTATGAAATACATTTTGCCAGTGGACATATCATAATGGCAGTATTTATAGGCCTAAACTTTAATGATGGGTTTGACAAGATCCTTTATTATCATTATTTTTATTATTAGTGAGAGAAAAAGAGAGCGAGTGTGTGTGTGTGAGAGAGAGAGAGAGAGATAGAAAGAGAAAGTGAGAGAGTGTGTGTATGAAAGAGAAAGTATGTGGGGGAGAGTGCCTGATAAAATGTGTAAGGGAACGTGTGTAAGAAAGAGAGTGAGAGTGTGAGTGAAACTTTGTGAAAGAGACTGTGAGGGGTATTGTGTGAAAGAGAGAAAAAAATTAAATAGTAGAGAAAATTTTAGAGAAAGATAAAATTATAGAGAAGTTTTGAGTGAAAGAGATTTAGAGAGAAAGATTGAGGCCAAGAGTTTAATAGAAAGAGAGATTGAGAGAGATTTTGAGACTAGAGAGATGGTTTGATTGTGATAAAGTTCAAGAGAGAAAGTGTTTGTGGAAAAGAGTGATTTTGAAAGAGTCTGAGAAATAATTTGGGACAGATAGAGAAAGTTTGAGACAAATAGGGTGTTTTAGAGATAGGGAGTGTGTGAGATTGGGTGAGAGGAAAGATTTGATAATAAGAGTTTGAGAGAAAGATAGTGAGTTTAAGGAGAGTTTAAGAACGAGTGTGATAAATATAATGCGTGAAGGATTGTTTAATAGTGCGTGTGAGTATAGAGAGTGTGTGAGAGAGGATAATTTCTTAGTCAAAATTAGAGAAGATGTGTGAGAAAATGTGTGAGATAGTGTGATACAGAGAGAGAGAGAGTGTGTGTGTGTGTGTGAGAGAAAGTGTGTGTGAGAAAGAGATAATGTGAAAAGATAGATGGAATGCACATAACATTACATTGAAATATCATTCCTTCAAACTTAAGTGTTATTATGGAAACATAACTGAACTTACTGTATTTGTGTTGTGTTACTATTTGATAAATATAATATCAAAACCCATTATTTGAAACACATTAACAACAAAGCCCATTTTAGATAATTAAAATGGCTATTTTTAAACACATTTAAAGATCAGTTTATCATTTTTGATCTTATAATACATAATAAACATATTTAAACATAATTGTATTCCTTACATATGTTTATAGTTCATGCGCGAAACAAAACGAATAACATATTTTTATGTAACTGACAACTTAACATTTTAATTTGCGAATTATTATCGATATTATTGATTTAAGTGCGAATTAAAGTTAGCAGCGTTACCATCATTAATAAATGCTTCCCAGTCCAGGCAATCTCAATATAGATGTGTTTTGACAAACATCCAAAGAGAAATATTTTATTTGCAGATTGAAAGATGTGATGACTGTGTTCTCACTAACAATAAAGATTCAGTTATTAGTTTTTAGCGATATATATTTTTTATTTTGAGATTAACAGCCATGCAGAGAATAACGTAAATAACGGTTTTAATGGTTAAAAAAACAATATATGAAAATCAAGTTTTCGTGAGAAAATACTATTTTTCCCGACGTCCTGGACTCCTAACCGTTAAAATGAGAGCTCGTCTGTCAACATTTGTTCAGGCATTTCCTCGTAATTTCTATAACAAGAAATGGGTAAATCAAATTATATATATAAGATAAGTATGCTCCTGAGCCTACTGATTTCCAGAGATTTTCATTTCAATAGTTTGGATTTCAATATTTTGTTTTCCTTTTGTAGTTATTCAATGTTTGAATGGTTTCAGTCTTATTCACAATTGGTTGACTTGTTTCGTTGCTTATGTTTTGAGAGACACAATGACAGCTACACCCTCTTTGGTTTCTTTTTTCTGCATATTTATAGAATATAGTACATCACCCATGAACGTGCCTGACTTTGCAATTTTGGAGGACAACTTTATTTCTTACTCGGGGGTTGGAGGGAGTAGTGGGAGAACACACACATAGGTACCAACTTAGAGGGGACACATATTGGGGATATTATTGTCATTCTTGTAATGTAATTGATTTGCCCCTAAAGAATATGTGAAAGCATTGACAATAATATCGTCCTAATTTTATAAACGTATCTTATTTAATTTAAATTATATAGTATATTAAATGGCGCTTAAAGCACTTCTTCTTCTAAGAAGGTACACGCTACTGTAAGTGACGTCACGCACGTGACATTAGTCAAGTCATTTTGACCATATACTATTTTAAATAAATACTTCCTCTTCTCGAAGGTTCGAAGAGAGATTTTAAAATGTAACTTGAGTCAGTTTCCGGCTCTCGAAGCTTCTAGTAAGACCGAGATGTTTTTGTCTTGTATTTTGTTTTTCTAAACTAAACCTTCTCGAAGCTTCCATGAGCAAGGGATATATACAAAGAATGGTGCAACGTAAAGGTAGTTGGTGTCAAGTACTGACAGAACTCACTTGGGCACTTGGCGTTCAGCAACACCTGTCCACGCTCATACAATAGGCCGCGTATATATTTCAATGACATGATCTATTTTCTCATTAAATAAACAGAGATTCAGAAATAAAAAACATGTCAAAATAATAAGTGTGTATTAATTATAATTCTTTAATTGGCGCTCGATCACGGGGCTATAAATACCAATTAACTCACAACATCAAAAAACCGGACTGATTTAATTAGTGCTCGACCACGGGGCAATTACCAGCTAATTAAACGGTGTAACTTCAATCGACGCTCAACGCGACGAACCAGAACACTTCAATTGGCGTCAATCGCGGTGCAGTAATTATCAAGAACACTTCATTCTCTATATTCACTACTTATATAACATAAATGTAGCCGAATCTAATATTACCTTTTAAGTATTTAATTAGACACTCTCAGATGAATATTAATATAAATTCAAGATTTTCACCACTCCAAATGGTTTTTGGGTAGGCCTACATAAAAGGGGGTTATTCATTTTATATTGATTAGTTAACACTTAATTCAAGTGAACATTGACGACACCAAACACATTACTTCTTTCATTAACTACAGTACTATATAAATTTGTTTATGTAATACAATAAATTATGATCTTTTACAAAACATTTATGTAATACAGCCACGTGATTTAACACAGTAAAGAAATAATGTTTCTCAACCATGTTTTAAGATGAGATGGATTAACTTGATGATTGGACTTTCCAATAAAGTAAAAATATTGGAGGTCCTCTAAATATTTTTACCCGCCATGATATCCTTTACTATTTGTTTCGCCAATCTAACATCATGCCTAGACTCACGGGTAATATTCCCCCCCTGGATAATATTTTCGGAGACACCACAAATAAGGGAGGGTACTGCAGTCAATTTTAATTTGTTTTTCTTGGGAAAGTTTAGCAGTTAGGCCTGAAAGTCTTGTTCATAATCATCATGGAAAAAATGTGCTGAGCAAATAAAATACAAATAAGGATTCAATTTTCCATCCCATTCATTAGTGAATACATCTTCGTCTAACATCAGAGTATTTATGAAAGTATTGTGTATAACACCATATCCCTTAGTTAGATTACTTTTATTTCACATAGCAACAGTAGTATTGTTACGACACTTTTCGTAACACTACACGCATAAATAAAAGGAAAGCTTAAAAAAAAACACAAACATTTACTATTCACAGTTACTTTGTTAGAATACTTGACATAAATAAGAAGCTAATAACGAACGCGACACTGCACAGGCACATGCACTGAACAGAAGTAATCTCGGCTAAACTATCAGCAGACGCTACAGCAGCGCCGCGCTAGGGTAGAGCTGAATGAAGGCCGACCTTGTACTCTAGTAGCCTCAGTGATCTCTATACTTTACTGGATGGACCTACACACAACGAACCAAATCGTGACGCTTAAGTTTGTCATCTGCTTGGTTGCGAGGGGACAGATGTAACTGTTTCTTTCAACGTTTTTATTCAAAAACGTGTTTCTATTGTGTAAAAATATTATTGTTTGAAAATAGTGAAGTATTATAACCCATTTGGCTGAAGACACATTCACGCTAAAGGATATACAATTCAGTTTAAAAGTAAATATCGTACAAACACGAATACAATCTTTGATATATTAAAATATGTAGCTATCGTCCATGTTGTTTAAATTCTGACAATACTATGATACATTTAAAGTTATCTATTAGATTATATATTGGTTTCAGAAACAATATTATAATATTGAAAGTTTGATAGCATTAATGAAAAAGGTAGCTTAAAATTTAATTATATTCAAAGTTGGCTATTAGCTTGTATATTGGTTTAGAAACCATGGTATATTGAAAGTTCGATAAATATAATGCATAAGGTATCTTAAAACGTGATTATATTTGTTTGAATGACAAACTTTGTGTAGTTACCGTACGTTCAAACGATCACGTATGCTGGGATCACTATCAACTTAACGTTAATTTGAAATTAACTTAACGTAAAGGATCTCCTCGTGTGTTTAAATGGAAGCGATCACGATGCAGTTAACTTAACGTTGACTCGCAGTTAAATTATTATTATTATTATTATTATTATTATCATCATTATTATTAGCACCGCGTCTTACTACCCGTTCGGGTTATACGCACTTACGCTAATGTGTAAAGGTAGGGTGATTGTGAGATGAAATGAAGGACCTACAGTTTAACGTGGAATCCAAACCACGGTGGTGGCCTGACATTCCCCACATTCACAAGATATCTTGTCAGAGGTGAAGGAAGGGTTCGGAAATCAGATAAATATGTGCCGGGACCGAGGAATGAACCCCGGCCGCCACCACAGAAGTCTGACACCTTACCCCTAGACCACCAGGTCACATGCAGTTAAATTAACGTAAGAGATATCCTGGGAGGTATTTTACTTTAAGTGAACATTACTTTAAGGGTATCAGCCAATCACTATGCAAGTGATATCAACAAAGCTATTTATTAATTCATTTGTTGATTTTAAGATCAAGGTCTATTCTTTAGCTTATGTTCTAGTGATCAGACATTGAAACAAAGTAATTAAAATAAAATAGGAAAGCTAAATTTATCAAAAAATTTAGTAATATATATTTATTATATCGATTGAAAAATGTAAACATTCTCAGATCATCATTTTACAAATAGTAAAAATCACAGATCATACTCGAGAATGCAGATGTTTGGCCTGAGTGGTTACGTTAAGTTACGTGAATCGTGATCACACATCTGTTTTCATAAGTTAAGATAACTTAAAATGAACGATACGTTAAGTTAACGTTAAGTTAATCGTGATCCCGGCATAAGGTTATAGGCTTGTATAAAGTATTATTATATTTATTACCAGTTAAAATAAATAAAGTTGGCTCATATCTTATAGAAACCATATTATGTTGAAAGTTCGATAACTATAATGAAACACGTTAGCTAAAAACTGTATTATATTTGTTTTAATGATATACTTTGTGTAGAAGTCTTACTTTCAAAATATAATTTAGGTTATAGGCTTGTAGGAAGTACGGTATCTACTAAGTTTGATTTTATTAAGCATCTCAATTTGTAAGGCCTTATTTCATACCAGAATACTATTATATATTAGTATTTTGGTATGAAATAAGGCCTTCTAGACCGGAAGTAGAAATTTTCTTCTGGAAGTTCTTTTATCCTACCTAAACAATACTATAGGGTAGGAGACTGGTACGAGATAAATTCTTCCAAATGATCTTCCTTCAAACACCATACTATATATTAGCCTCCATCAACTTATTTAAAGAAAAACTCACCATTTTCGAACTTTGTTAGGATTTTCAAAGCTTTTGATAACAAATTTATTTCTTTTAACTAAGCACACTTTGTTGTATCTCATATATTCAATCAAATTAATTAACGATATCAAAATGTCATATTGCCTTATATGAGTGTAAGAGAGAAAGTGATAGCCGAAAATGTCCTCTCTTACACAATGGTAGACAGATGACAGCTCAAACATTTCAGCCCCAGATTAACATCCAGTTATATAATAGAGATCAATGAGTTATAAAGAGATCAATGCGTAACCTTGTGCATAAATACCCATCAAGATAACTAAATGAATCTTAAAATTGGAAACTTTTCAGTGGGAGTTGGAGAAATGGCGAGATGGAGGGAAATGAGTAGCTCAATATTTTTAAAACTAATACACTCATTTATCTCTCTGTGTGGTAAGGAGCTTAAATTCGTTAAGCTAGTATGGGAACCAAAACAAATAAACATTTAAATAACAGTAATAATAATAATAATAATAATAATTTAAAATGGCATCCTGGAAAATAGTGGTGATAGACTGTAATAGCAAAAAACTTTTGGGATGAGATATAAACTATAAAAAAATCAGATAGGTAGAGATAAATAAAACTCCAAATAGCCAAAATAATTTTAGACTAAATTTCTCAAAGTGAGTTGGGGAAAGGGGGTTGGGAGATGGGGAGATTCTAAATCTATAAAACCAATAGAAACAACATCTCATTGCAATGTGATATAAGATTGAAATTTGGTAGGCCAGTAAATGCACACTTCCAAATAACTATTGAGTCTGAACATTTAAAATGGAACTCCAGGAGATTAGGGGGGAGGGGGGGGGGAGGGAAGAATTTATAAAAAAAAACTTTTAGATGCAGTAGAAAATTGAAATTTGGCTGGCAGGTAGAAGTACAACTGAGAGATAACGAAATAAGTCTTAAAACTATAGGTGTTTAAATGGGAGTTAGAGAAATTATGATTGGGGAGGAGAAGAGAAAAATTTCCAAAACTAATAGAAACAATTACTAGATGAACAATTTGTTTGATAATATAAGGCGCTTACTAGAATGATTCTTTCAAATTAATTCATTTAAAATATTAATTTTCTTTTGATGTTCACTGCAACAATGCCTTCACGTAAAAGAGCCATTGTTATCGTGCTTGTAGTTTTGCCCTAAATGTAGATATTTTTTCAGCTATTTAGATTTAGTTTAGTTTATTGGATAATAAATGTAAACTATTTATTTTGGTGTTCATTTTAACATTGTCTCCCCGTAAGCGAGCAAATATTGATACAAAAACTGTAAATATTTAAAAAAATATATTTTGGTTCCTTCTTCTAGGTAATATGTGCCTTCATTGACACACATACAAAGTTCTCGCCTCACACGTGTCTGAAATTGTGTTTTTGGTAGCTTAGGTGAGGGTTTCTCAAACTGCTAAACCCAAGTGGATTTCTGATGAGGCGCAATATTGTTATATCTGTGAACCAATTTGTCACTTCCTTCGACTCGCTAAAGTCTAATTGACTGTAACAAAATTAATATTCTGTTGGACTTATAAAGCAATAAAATTAATTTTGATTCTTGTATCTACATACATTTGTATGAAAGTAATTTCTCAACAAGTGTGATCATTTGAATTACAGAAATCGACTGTCAGTTGGAAAAGGCACGCTTTGTGTGTTACTCGTATGTAAACAGAAGCTGACTTGAACCATCTCTGTGATAGGAAAATAAACTCATTCTTCCAAATTACAAGCACATATTTTCCATGATTAATATTTCCGTTATAAGATGTTAAAACAAACATGATATTTTATGAATATTTTACAAAACTTTACTATTCTTAGTAAACTTATACAAAGTTCCTATCAGAAAATAAAGAAATTAATGAAAAAAAATGCCTCATTTTTGTATTTTAATGTAAACATGTTATTTTTATTCTAAGAAAGAGAGGCCTAACAGTTACTTTTAATGTTCATTTAAGGCTCAAGTGCACAGAGTTTGAGAAAACCTCGTTTAGATGATTCTCTAGAAATGAGTTAATTTACCCAATTTAAATGTGAGCGAAGCCGTGGGCAAACTCGAGAAGTTAATATAATTGTAAAAAACTGATTGTTTGATTAATTCATTTAACAAAATCAATAAACAGATATACGCAGAAAGACAGATAAAATATAATTTTTTATCTGAAAAAAGTTCAAAATCCAAACTAATACAGGATTATTAAAATGGAGTGGCCACATTTATATGATAATTACTCAAAATGGGTACGGGTACAAAACTTTTTATTTGTGGTACAAAATTATACAAGAATAATTCAAAGATTTGGCATTGAAAAATTCAATTCAAAATAAAACAAAATTATTAAAATGGACTGACCACAAAAAGGGTATGGGTACCAAATGTTTTATCTGTGGTACATTAAGGTGCAAAAACTGATGAAAAAATTCGGTAATGCAAAAAGTGGTACTACAGGTTAATGGACGTGCTGCTATACCTTGGGAATTAGTACATTGAGAGAAGACAAATGTTTTTTGAAACGGTAGTATATACTATTTAACTAAACACTACACACCTCGCCATCTATTAGCATCACTACAAATCTTAACGAATGTTTCCGGAGACAACATAAACACATTTTAAATAAATGGTCTTAAAATTAATTTTACAAAAAGTCATTTGGCCTAAAGGCATTTGGCCTAAAAATTAAATTCACAAAAGTCATTTGGCTTTTTCATTTGGCCTTAAGTTATTTGGCCTACAATTTGGGGCAAATGACGGGTACCCGGGGGAGGGGGAGGGCTCAACTTGGGCAATATTAAAACCTGGATAATCCTAGAAGCAATTTGAAATGTTGATATGATTATTCTTTATATGCTATAGTTTTATATTTTATCTAATCACCGATTTATATTACCTGTACAGAATATAAGCAGGTATTTTTATCAATAACTTTCTTGGCCACAATATACAGTACAATAGGAAAATGGAAGGAAGGGCAAAATGGGATATTTTAAATCAAATATAATTTAGTAACTGGTATGGAGATTAGAATGTAAATATTGTTCACAGGATCTCTATTTCCACTAAATCACCCCTCACTATTTCGTGTTAATCCCTGTGAGTGCTTTCATTATGTAGTCAAGCCATCTCAAACTTTAAATACTGATTAAACTTCTGATGGGTACACTGGCTAAAACTATATGTTTTATGCCAAAGCTCCCAAATTTTAGGTTAAACTACCAATAATAATACTAGTTGGTTTTACAAGGATATTTTTAAGTTTAAATAAATGTTGATTAATTATTTTTGTGCATTCATAAAACCAAAAGCCTATTTTAACAATGTTTTATTAATAAATAAAACAATGTTTTTATCACCATGCCTAGTTGCAAAACATCCTACTTTGCGTATGAATACAAGAAAGTAAATACAGTAGTTTTTAAAACTGTAAGATAAGAGTAAATGGAATGGCCACCTAGTACAGGATGCAGATTGGCAGATATTTATATTCCTGGTCTGTGATTGTTTGTTATTTATAGCACAGGCTCAGTACAGTACTGCCACCCTACCCTCGCCAATTTTGACGACCTTTCCACATACGTTAATCTATTCCCCACACCCCTAAATTGTGCGTTCCTATCTAATTAGATTTTCACACAATTTTTCGCCCCATTTGAGTTTATGTGGGCTCATTTGATTTAATGTGTGACCCATTAGATTTTAATTTGTACCCCATTTGATTGTGTGTCCCAGGCTTTTGGATGGGAGCTTATTTTATTTATTGGTGGGGAGTGTGCTGACTCGAGTGTCGGGCACTCCTCCTGCGATGTGACAGCAATTCTGCCCGTGAGGGTTGGGGAGCGTGCATAAGCATCTTATCTTGGCGGCTTTCTTACGTATAGTGTTAACTACAGCGCTGTGATATTCCACCCTTTCGAGATGTATCCCCTGTCCACATCCGTGAGAAATATTAAATTGTTATTTTCCCCGGGGCCCCAGCTCATTACTTGCTAGTGATTATAATAAACATGTTCAAACAGAAAAATACGGGCTAGTACTGCCTCAGTACCCTGCTTTGATTTTCCACTCCACATCTGGGGCAAGACTCGGCCCGGGTGGTGAGGCTCAAGGGACATCAATTACACTAATTATCTCAGAACGTGACACGGATCTTTGTGTCACACCATTTATTTGATCATTATCATGACGTGCACGCTAAGTGTCTCCCACCCCCTTAACCCACCACTCTGTATCTTTAACCATGTGATTATAAACTATGGTAAAGGACGGCTATAGCAGGATTTTGACAGGAAAACACAATTACTTCAAGAGTCATGTGATCTGTAGCAAAAACTTGACAGCAAACGATGTGTGAATTTTCTAAACTGTTCCTTCTACCAAGTAAATTAAATGTATTCATACGTCAAGTCATGTGATCTGTGTTGACTGCAAAAAAAAAGTTTGGATTTGTTCTTCCTACCAAACCAATTAAATATATTCTGCGTGGAGGGAAATTGTAAAACTCTACTTAGTACAACCATGCGAACCAAGGACGCTATTTGTCCGTAATTAAACTACACATGCTTTAGGCATATTGGACTGGACTTCTACACTCCACGAAAACTATAATTTCACCATTTGCGTGGTAGTAAAATGTGAAAAGCTACCAACATTATTGTATTTATAAAGTAACTAGCGTTTGTTGACCTCCCTCCGTCAGTCAGAGGCTGAGCTTGACATTATACTGCGTGCCCACTCTCCAGCCCGAGTATTTACAGGGGTGTGTACCAGCATTTGCGTGGGGTGCTAGGTTGGAAAAACCTGCAACTTAGGTAAGGCTTCAGACATGGCCATTAAAGTAATACGTCAAGTCAGTTATTTGATAGATACTGACCACCGGTATAGGACTCATACGCCAAGTCATGTGATTTGCAAATGATCAATATTGCCTGCAAAAATACAACATGGCTTACATATGTTTGGGGGAGCCTGAGATTGCATCCATTTTGAGAATGACGTATTAAACCACATGAACAGCTGTTGTTCTCTTATTATTTGATACTGTGTCCATCTATTTTCTGTCTAACTGGCCCACCAAGTAATAATATCTACTTCAAATCTTGACATGATAGTTTGCCTGTTGGAAGAGAATCAAAATTAATTCACTAATAAAAGTTATATTTGCTTATTATAAGGTAATAGAAATGACAAAGAATTTATTTTTAAATATGGTCTCAATTATATTTGTTTAAATAATAATGTGTAATCTCAAAATAATTATGGGGGACCTTGAATTAAATATTTTAAAACAATCAGTCAATGCTACAGAATTGTGTTGTTGGGAGAGGGTAGCAAAATTAATTTAATAAATATGATGTCATAAACATGTCAAACAAAACTAAGTTTAATTTTCAGAAAAAATCAAACGGTGTCAAGCCAAAATTAGAGGAAGAGTACTCACATTTGCAGAGAGAGAATGGAAAGCCTATTAGAAAAATTCCCAAAATACGCAAGCCATGAATTAAGGAATCTATTCTTTATCCTTTAAATTGAATATTATGGCGTGGATTTGTTTACCTTACCCTGAATATTTATTAAAGCTTATATTGCCCGCTTACATTATTCACAGGGCTTCCCATCGTTCTACATATCTAATATTTATAACAGGAAGAAAATAATACTGAATAAACTATATTTACTAAGAGAAATGTATACCAAATTTTCAGGGCTGGAAGTTGGAAACGAGTTTTGAAAATGTACCCAAAAATAACTTGCGGTGGAGTCATACCCCACCTTCTTATAATTATTATCAAAATATGTTTCTAAAATTGAAACTCAGACGTAATTATCTGGTGATTTGACATACATATTATTTATAGAACACATTAACTTTACAATTTTTAATTATTATTATTTAGCACAGCGGCTTCTTTAGATGGTTGAATTTAGAGGAAGTAAACAAGCATTTGCATGGTGGGAGCGTGGTAATCCATCCCGAGTCCACCCGAGCGAGATTCGAAGAAAACCCACATATGCTTGGAGAGAGAGCTAGAAAAGAGAGAGACTAATTAGAAACCCAATCTTGCAGGCCTGACGCCTTAGACTCTGTGGTGGTGGGAATTTCCATTCTACCTCCACGAAAATGGTGTACACTTCATTTTTATCCCCCAGTATTTTATAAGTGTCCATTAGAGGTGGGGGTTCAAAGCTCTGCTAATTAGTATTCACTCATATCCTTGCAATACGAGGTTTGGCTACCAAATATCCAGACTGAGGCTCTAAATATTGTATTTATAAAATTACCCAGTGGACATGTTTTATTCAATGTAGTCCCCTCCCATCTCACCATACGAATCTTCCACTGTTGGAAGCAATGTTTCAGGTCCTTTACTGAGAGACTGTTCATGAGCTTCGTCACATTTTTCTTCACAGCATCAACAAACTCTAAACGAGTACCTTTTAGTGCAGACTTGATCTTCGTGAACATAAAAATGTCACACGGGGCTAGATAAAGTGAGTAAGGTGGATGTTCCAACACCGGAATCTTGTGCTTTGTCAAAATCCTCTGGTTAGACAGCGCTTTATGTGCTGGTGCGTTGTCCTGATGAAAGATCCATGAGCCATTCTTCCACATTTCAGATCTTCTTCATATTATTATGCTTTCACCAAGGGTTGTCAAAACCACCTCATAGTAAACCTGGGTAACAGTCTGACCTTCAGGTACCCAATCAATGTGAACAATCCCTCGGATATAACAAATAACTATCATCATTGCTTTGAATTTGGACTGGCTCATCCGCGCTTTCGTTTGACTTGGTGAATTGGGACTCTTCCTATGCATGGATTGACGCTTAGTATCGGGGTTGAACTGAAAAAATCCATGGTTTATCACAAGTTATCATATTTTCTAAAAAGTTTGGATAATTTTCGATGCTATGAAGGATGTCTACACAAATGTTAATTCGAGTTTCCTTTTTATCAGGAATGAGCAGTTTTGGCACCAACTTTTTTCATGTGTAAATTTTCATGTAAAATTTGTTGAACAGTCTCCTTAACAGTTAACTAAGTCATCAATGGATCGAATTCTCAGGAGTCAAGTTTGTCGAACAATTTCACTCACTTTTTCAATATTAACATCTGTTTTATGTGCGAGGACGGCCGGGATACAGATCGTCTTCGATCTATTTCCTCCCCTACTTAGTTTTTTAAACCAATCGAGCACTTAAAAACGAGATAAACATTGATCACCATAATTTTCCGTTAGCAAACTTTACATTTCTGTATGGATTTTCCCAATTTCTACAAGAAAGTTCATGTTGAGACGCTGCTCACCTTTTACACTCAACATAATTCCGTCAGAGCTCAGGTACATGGTTCACTTCAAAGGCTACGGCTGAACTGTCAGTCACAATACTTTGACATTTGGAAGGTATAGGGAGAAATGGACATAGATCAATATCTGGCCCTAAGAGTTGTTGCTGATACCACAGGTAAGTGGCAAAAATATGAGTCCAGTTATTTAGTAGCCACATCTGTTATATCGGACATTTAGTGACGTGGTGGTAGTATAGTTAAAAGAGTAAAAAGTGTCATAACCCTATATAGTGTGCTAAGAGCCGTTTTCTATTGACGGTTTACCCCCTCTCCTTTTCACACAAATGTGGGTAGGTTAAATTCCTCTTTTACCAAATTAGCGCGTATAACAGCACCTAGCTGGTGCACAAGATATAAATGATTGTAGGCCCGTCTCTTTGCTTCAATGTGTGTACTAGTTTTGCATACTATGATATGCAAAAAATTCATTCATCCCTCTCCCGTTTGTTTATCATTATGAAATGTTAAACTAACATTTTTAGCCATGCAGGGGATCGAACCCGGGACACTTGGCTCAGTGGAAAGACATGCTTACGCCTGATCTAAGGTGTTGACTGAAAATATTAATATTTTTGAAAACATTATAAAAAGTTGTAAGGAAACGATTATTATTAATGATGATAGAATTCAACGTGGTAAAAAAGGTGAGAATGAAATTTAGAACATTAGATGGGATCTAATGAGTAAATAGTATATAAGTTATGAAAAATGTTGAATAAAAACAATGAATCTGTATTATGATAACACCTATAAGAACTTAATTAGACTTATTTAAAATAACATCTAAAAAGTTTGATAACACTTTAAAAAATCCAAACTTTGAGTCAATTTACATTGATGACAAGTTAAAATACAATGATGTAAACGATGAGTTCTAAGTCATGTGTAAAGTAAGGAAACTATGAAAAACGGACTTAATTATAAGTTAGAATAGACAGAATTATATAATTGAAAAATAAATATAAAACACTTAAGAAAATATAGGATTGAAATAAATAATATATAAATGAAAATTATTGAATTCTTTCCTTATCTGTATTTTTTAATTCCCCGTTCCTTGTGTGCTGTTTTCAATTTCAGCTAAGATTCTAAATGTTTCGGTGCTACGCTGGCGCCATCATCAGGACGGATTAGAAATCGTATTGTGAGTCATTCCAGATGTTATTGGAATAGAACTGAGTATAAATTATTATAAATGTAAACATCTTGACATTCATATTTATATTATCTTTGACTTCTCAGTTCCTTCTATAATATTATAACTTCAGTTTATATATACACGTCAATTTTTAATTTTTACTCAGTTCTATTCCAATAACATCTGGAATGACTCACAATATGATTTCTAATCCGTCCTGATGATGGCGCCAGCGTAGCACCGAAACATTTAGAATCTTAGCTGAAATTGAAAACAGCACACAAGGAACGGGGAATTAAAAAATACAGATAAGGAAAGAATTCAATAATTTTCATTTATATATATTATTTATTTCAATCTTATATTTTCTTAAGTTTTGTATATCTATTTTTCAATTATATAATTCTGTCTATTCTAACTTATAATTACGTCCGTTTTTCATAGATTCCTTACTGTACACATGACTTAGAACTCATCGTTTACATCATTGTATTTTAACTTGTCATCAATGTAAATTGACTCAAAGTTTGGATTTTTTAAAGTGTTATCAAATTTTTAGATATTATTATAAATAAGTCTAATTAAGTTTATATATAATACCATAATACAGATTAATTATACTTATTCAACTTTTTTTAAAAACTTATATATTATTTGCTCATTAGATTCCTTCTAATGTTCTAAATTTCATTCTCACAATTTTCACCACATTGAATTCTATCATCTCTAATATTACTTATTTACTAAATAATTTGATCTATTACTTTACTAAACGAGTAAGCCCTAGGACTGTTATCTTTCTCTTTTGAACCGTCCTTCTTTTTGTCACATTAGTTAACTTGCGGTGGGGGTCAAACACTGACCTTCCTATAACTATTATCAAAACTTGTTTCTAAAATGGACGATCAAACGTAATTATCTGGTGATCTGGCACACATATTATTTAGCACCGCATTACTACCGTTCGAGTTAAACGCTTAAGTAATAATTACGCCAATGAATTAGGAATTGTTAAAGTTGAATTTAGAGGAAGTGAACCCGCATTTGCGTGGTGGGAGATTGGAAAACTACCCCCAGTTCACTCGACCAAGATTCGAACTTCGATATCCCCATCCTCGGCTGTCTAACTCAACAGGAACCAAACGCGTTAGACAACTAAGCCACCAAAGTGGTTAACTTGGCACTTATTTGGTGTTGCCCCAGGGTTCGACCCTCAGTGAAGTGCACCCACCATCAGTATACCATTCTGGTATCCCCTGGGTAGGCCTGTGCCAATCGACACAGTGAGTAATCATAGCCACATTAGCGTGGAGGGAGAGTGGTATAAAAAACCACAGTACACGCACTCAGACTCCAAACCCTCTCGATTATCCCCTTGTGAGTGAACCCAGGGAATTTATCACGTTAAAATCATATTTTTCCTCCAAGCCGAGTGGTGAACCAGGGATCTTTGGGATGGTTTCCAGACCGTGGATTTCAGATCAGTGCCGCTAGGTAGTCTCACTAGAGATTACTCTAAAATAATTAATTGAGACGGGGCTCACAGTAAGGCCTGTATTCTACCATCACAACAGTTACAATTTATAAATAAAAAATAAATATGTTATATCTTGTGTGTGAATTTGCTTTCAAGAACTCAAAATTAGTTCCTTTTGTATTTCTCCTTTAGCATCATTCTACCTCCACAGCAGTTACAATTTATAAATGTATGTGTTAGATGTGTGTGTGTGCGTGCACGTGAACCCACGTGTGTGTGTGTCTTTGAAATAACCAACTTTTAATCAGACCGTCTTACACTGATATTACCGACCAGAGCTTTCCAGAAGCAGTTCATCTAAACATATCACTAAACATTGCGTGCTGGCTTTCATAGTAAAAGGCGGTATATCCACACATCAGACGGCTAGATATATTTTCACGTATTCATACGTCAAGTCGTGTCGTGTGGGGGTCTTCTGGACAGGACTGTTTCCACTGGCACCCTTGTTGCATCATTTGTAAAGGTATACATGTCTTATGGTCTTCACAATATGACGTGACGATGTAGTCAAAGGGGAACCTCCGTACGATGGGTGGTGGCTGAGTCTTACTATGTATTCCACTTGGACTATGCGCTAATGAGTTAGGGATGAGGAAGGCTGAATTTAGAGGATTTGCACTCGCATTTGCGTGGAGGGACAGTGGAAAACCACCCTTAGTTCACCCTGATGGTTTAAAACCACGATCACACTAGTCGTCACTTTGCGAGAAAAATATGTATCTACAATCAACTATAAAGCTAAGATATGTAATTTTTAGTCCAACACTACCGGTTTTATCGGACTTATACGCTAACTTAAATCTAGAACAGACACAACACTCAACCCCTTATCGTTAATTCATCACTGTTAAAGGGAAAACATACATACCAGAAATCGATCTCGGGGCCCTTAGATCAGTAAACAAACACGCTACCAACTAAATCAAACTAAGGTTTTGGACTAAATGGATATCTCGGGAGTGTTTGACATTACAACAATAAACTTATGGCCCTGAAGAGTTGATGGGAATTGTTAGCTTAAGCTAACTTACAAATAACTTGAACAGATGTTGGGAATAAAGCTTACTTAAGAATGTCGAGGTCCAGTCCAATATGCCTAAGCCATGTGTAGTTTAATGACGGACGGACGGACATGGTTGTACTTAGAAAAGTTTTCCAAACGCAATTACACTTCCACAGATGTGTCGCAATATGCTGCAGAACACAGACGTCTGCTGAAGACAGGAGGATATTGTGGTCCGAACCCCGTTGGCTGCACCGAGGGTAGTTTTCCATTCTCACTCCATGCAATTGCGTGTGCACTTTCTCACCCCTATCACACTAGCGTATAACCCAATAGAGTAATAAGCTGCGATGCTATATAAATTATAATGTATTCATACAGATGGCCTACAGACTAAATGGTGGTCCAATAGCACGCTAGTTCGATTTCTGTTTACATCCCCCTTTTACTAAAAAAAAATTTCACTGCAGTCAAAATGTGTAAGTTCTATTCAATATGCCCAAAACCTGTGTTGTTAATTAGCGCACTTGGTATGCATTGCTGTACCAAGAAGAGTTTTCCAATTTACCTCCACGCAGAATATATTTAATTTGTTTGATAGGAAGAACAGTTTAGAAAATTCACACATAATTTGCTGTCAAGTGTCTGATACAGATCACATGACTCATGACGTAATTGTGTTCTCCTGTCAAAATTCTTCAACAGCCATCCTTTAGAATCACATGGTGGGTTAGGAGGTGGGGGACACTTTGGTATGATCAAATAAATGGTGTGAAACAAAGATCCATGTCACGTTGCAAGATAATTAGTGTCATTGATGTCCCTTGAGCCTCACCACCCTGGCCGAGTCTTCCCGCAGATGTGGAGTGGAAAATCACAGCACTGTACTGAGCCAGTGCTAGCCCATATTTTTCTCTTTGAACATTGTAACGATACTGATTTTGACCCCTCTCATATATTAAAAAAAAGTCATGGATGAATTGCATTTCCTTTAAGTATTGTATGTAAAATATCATTTCAATACTTCATCCATGGATAATCACGAGTGTTTCAGAAATAATGTCAAATAATTGCACCATTACAACTTATTTTCTTTCAAAAGAAACTCCGTAGTGTTTACCAATAGGAAGCTAGCCTTCACAACACCTGTCGCCAGGACGCTTTCGATTAGTTGGTTTTAGCACTGGTCGAGAGAGGTCCAAGGGGTAAGGAGTAGGTCATGTGTGTAAGAATACACACAGTGCCTGTAGCATAAATATATTAGTAACACAAACTATTAACCGTGCAAGGAACACAAATTTACACAGTGAACACCATCACTTAAGAACTTTGTAATCAAAGACAGTAATATTCAATGCCGGTAAAATATATAGTTGTAGTATAACAGAAATATTATCTGTTGTTCAACTAAAATATATTGCATAAATTATATATTCAGTGCCGAAGATAAAATCAATTGAATGAATCATGTGCAACATTAAATGTCTTATTTATTCAATTTAAATATTACAATATAAACCGTATCCTAATATTTGGCGCTCGATCACAGGACTATATATACCAATTATACCATCAAAATAACGTTCCGCTTTAATTAATGCACGATCATGGGGCAATTGTCAGCTAATTAAACGGTATCACTTCAATCGGTGCACAGTGACCAACCCGCATCTTTATAATCGGTGCCCATCACCGATCTGTAACGTTTTAATCCGCCCAACGCTGACCGATTAATTCTATAACATTATAATTGGTGCCCAACGCACGGCGTGTATTTCAAAATATTCAATAACACTATAACATGTTTATTAAAATCATCACCGAGTGATGAGCTGGAGCCCCAGGAAAATAACAGTAGTGTTTCTCATAGATGTGGAAAGAGGATCAAACGCTCCCTCAACCTCGTGGGCAGAATTGCCGACACGTCGTAGGAGGAGTGCCTGACGCTTGAGTCTGCACACTCTCCATCAATAAATAAAATAAGCTCCCACCCAAAAGCCTGGGACACACCATCAAATGGGATAAACATTAAAATCTAATGAGTCACACCTCAAATCAAGTGAGTAATCATAAAATCAAATGGGGTGAAAAATTGTGGGAAAATCAAATTTGACAAAAAAATCAAATGAGACAGGAACGCACAATTTACGAGTGCGGGGAATAAATCACGTATACTAAAAGGGGGTCAAACTTGAGGGGGTGAATTAGCAACATTGTACTGAGCCTGTGCTATAAATAACAGGCAATCACAGGCCAGGAATATAAATAATCGCCAATCAGCGTCCTGTACTAGGTGGCCATTCCATCTACTGATAAGGCTCCGGTATTAAATGTAAGATGAGTGGGGGGACGAAGAACTCGACTAATATGTAGCCTGAGGGTCTTTCCAAGGTAACATTTAAACCGTGTATAGCTATTTAAGCTATTTGAAAGTGATTAATATTTAATATATATTACTTTTTTATGCTTCTCTTTCTTGTAATGTATGGTAAGAACACGTTAATGAGGATGGATTATAAAATATATTTTTTTATGGTTTACAATCATTAAAAGCTATAATCTATTTTTATTTTATTGGTAAATATATACTCCAATGTTCATAGAACTTTATTTGTATTGTATAAACGGGGGTGGTTAAAGGGGAGTCAATTTTCCACCTTCAAGTTTTTGAAAATTAGTGTCCTCTATAAACTATTTGAAGTGGTTGGTCATCCCTCAGCAAGTTTTTGAAAATAGGATTCCTATAGAATGGTGTTCCCAAATTTTCTTGACTTGTGAACCTCTTTTACAAATATCTGAGTTGCATAAACACCCTGGTAAATATCTAGTTAATTTTATATCTAATTTTTATTAAATTATGCTATTAATTGTAATCAAAATGTTTAATGCCTTTAAATTAAACTACTGTAGCTCCGGTAAGTTCTTTGGGATACCACAACAAATAAAATGGAATAATATTGTAACTACTTCAGTACAAGATCAAAATAATTATACATTTATTTTAAAAATGGAAACTGAAATTAAATAAGCGAAGTACTATAGTAACATTTTCTTATATTTACGGTAATAATATTATCACATTTTACATGTTTTTAAAGTGGTAATGGAGATGCTGCTTTGACATAAATGAAATAGCCTTCTTTAATCACAAAATTCATTGCCAATTTAAGTTTCAAATTTGTTTGACAGCTACTCACCTACGTTTAAGAAAATGGTAACAAAGCTGTCGCTAACATTGGGAATTCCTCCTTTGAACTCAACCAAAAACAAATTAATGGGTGGGGGGGGGGGGGGGAGGGGTAGTTTCTAAAGAGATAAAGGATAGAAAACTCATCAAGTTTAGATAATAGAATCTTGTAAATGTGTCTCTCCAAATTTCACAAACTTTTCGTTGAAAATCCGCCACTATATAAATATTTTGGCAAACCTCTTGGAAGATTTCGTGAACCACTGCTCTAGAGTCTAGACTCTATTTGTATTTGATTTTTTGCAGAATCTATTTTTCAAATTTAAATTCACCTGAAGTTAATTGGTGTGAGCTCCTACAGATAATTTGAAAATTAGTTGCCTCTAGAAGCTATTTAGAGTGGTACTCTAGAAGGGAAATGTAGTTATTAATTGAATGGCTCACATTTTTGAAGTGATTTTATGATATCTGAGTTTGGTTTTAATCTTAATTAGAGTTGAGTTTGATCTTTTTCCACACACAGCCAAATAACTACTTCCTACACTCACTCGGAAGAGATGTGGCACAAGATGACGCAACCCACTCGGGGAAGATTGATTAGGGTAAGTCCTTAAGTGGAAGACTACCTTGTAAAACTTGAGAAGCGCTATCAGCGCAACTCCTAAGAAACGTCCATATATTGAACTATCTGGACTGTTTAACCAACACCGAGCTAGAGTTGCAGTGTTGTCATATCTGTCAAGTTTGGTTTGAAAGAGTGAAGGGGGAGTGAGCTAATCTGTTGTTTATATGGGTGAAGTTTCTTGGAAGGCAAAGGCTAGAGTGCGCCTTGTATCAAAGACCACTCACATACTTTGTAGAAATCTGCTACTTTATTTATAGATTGAACTCAAATAATCAGTAGTATGGTTTTCTTTATATTTCTTAACTAATGGAAGAAAACATTTTTCATTCGACTTTCTCGTATTAGACTGGTTTTCTGATGACGAGATTGGGGTTCAAATCCCAATAGAGTGTACTGAAGGTGTTTTTTCTTAAAACAGTTCTAAACACGCAATTTGTATTTATTTATTTTTAGCACTACGTCTTACTACCCGTTCGGGCTAAACGCTTATGAACTTATTATTCTAATTATTCAAATTTTGGTTGAATCTC
Source organism: Timema cristinae (assembly GCA_039000515.1). Lineage (NCBI taxonomy): Eukaryota > Metazoa > Arthropoda > Insecta > Phasmatodea > Timematidae > Timema > Timema cristinae. The sequence goes on along the minus strand of JBCFYV010000079.1, from coordinate 116,343 downwards.
GGCCACGTGAACTGGGGTGTTTTCCCTCATGATTGCTCATTACCTCCTCGCAAATGTAGGAAAACTTTCCCTAACTACCGTATTTCTTCTTCACACTACTTCATTATTGTAGATTTACGGATAACATTGAAGGTAATAAGAAGTAAAACATTTCTAAAATCCTAAGAACAAAAAAATGCCATGGAAATAATACTTTACAGTGCACATTCTTATATGTGTTGAGTAACACCTTCATCTTAGCATTTGTGTTCCCCTCCCCTTCCTCAGTAGAGCTTACGTTATTTACATCTCTTTGGGCATGCTATGGCACCCAAGGGGTGCGTGAAAGTAAATATGATATTTGTGATTAATTTATTTTATCAAATAATAATTGTCAAAATGAAATATAGAACTATGTTATTAGCTATGTTAACTATGTTATTAATTTTAAAATAGTGGTGGTCAAGGCATCTTCACTAGTACCTCCACTCCCCTTTCATTATCCAGCTTTATAATTGATAGCAAAATAGTTTCACGACATTTATCTATTGTGACAAGTGTATTTCTTGTTAAATTGCCAATAGTCCATAATGATCTAGATAGCCCTGTATTATCAATACCAAATTATTGACTGTTTACAGATCAGATTACCAAAGGTAGCGCCAAAGGGTTTTATTGGTACACCTAAGTGAACTGAACATGTGTGGGTTTTACGCCGATGTACGAATTAAGCTAATATGTTAGAAAAGAGTAAGGTTGCTTTTTGATGACATACACTCACATTTGCGTGGAAGGTGAGTGGAAAACAGTTTAGGAATAATAACCCCATAGCACTTAATTGGAATCGAGTCCCGATCCCCCTCCTCGGCAATCCAGTTTATGGCGAGAGTAGTACCTTATATCATGCGGTTACCAAAGTGGGTACCATAATTATATTAATTAAATATTCTACGCCCATGATTTGATATTAATGGATGAATTGTAAATTAGAGTATTAAAATTGTATTTTCCAGCAAAAACGATATTAAATTTATAGCACATTTTAAAATATATAATTCACAAGAGCAGAACATTTACTTTTCTTTCATCTGGTTGAGAAATAGTGTATTTTTTATTTTATTTTCTTCGATCTCTTTTTACAGAAACGGCTTCCATTGCAAAACACATCGTATTCACACAACTGAGTTTATAAATGAACGTAGCCGAGTTGATATTTTTCCTGCGAACATCTGTGGATCACAGTGCAACGCTTGGCATCACTGCCTTGAGTTTTCACGAGAGGCTCATATTGTTAAACCTTACACCGATAGGTTGCAGCATAAACACCACAGCACTTTATTGATATAAAATAAAACTGTACCACATTATTTTAATGTAGATTAATATGTATGTTGAAAAATGAAAGGGTAATTATTCTCAATCATATTTACCAGATTTATGCTTTGTCTACAGATTTATTAAAACAAAACATTAAACCAAGAAAATACAATCGTGTAAAAATCAATTAAACAAATCTGCTTACAAAGATATAACTTTTAATTGGCGTTAAACTATACTAAATGATAGATAAATGTGTTTATTGTAATATAATAAAAACTGTTTTAGCCTAAGTCTTCCCACATTTCAATAACAAGACCAGTTTGTTTTATGCAGTGTTCTTTAAATTATTTTTTAAAACTTAAATTTGAATTGGATTGGTGGATATGAATAAAACATAAACCATGAAAGTGAATTTATCTTTACAGTAGTAAAAATTTTATTCAAATATGTATAATAGTTTTCTTAGTACTCGGGTACAGAGAAATCGCCTTAGAAACCGGCCGTGCTCATCTCCCATGCCCTTAAAGTTGTTTGGTGATGGAGATAGTTTGCCAATGTGGACCGTCACAAAGGTACACTACGTTCCTTCTCGATTAACACTAGACAATATACTTTGTTTGTTTGTGCTCTGAGTTGGCTGTGTGGAGATGACCGTCCACATCGCTACGATGGTGTTCGGTTCGCTAGTGTGTACTCGACTTAATAATTTATAAATAAACATCGTGACACGTGAGTTTGAAACTAAAAACATACAATAATTTTTATTTACTTGAATATCAAATCTACCTGTTATAGATTTTGAAGAGATGCCCTGGTTTCCTCGTAAAATATCAGACTTGGACCGCGCACAGAGAGTTCTTATGTACGGCTCGGAGCTGGATGCTGAACACCCGGTGAGTGAAATTTATGTACGGCTCAGAGCTGGATGCTGAACACCCGGTGAGTGAAATTTATGTACGGCTCAGAGCTGGATGCTGAGCACCCGGTGAGTGAAATTTATGTACGGCTCAGAGCTGGATGCTGAAACCCGGTGAGTGAAATTTATGTACGGCTCAGAGCTGGATGCTGAACACCCGGTGAGTGAAATTTATGTACGGCTCAGAGCTGGATGCCAACATCTGGTATGTGAACATTATGTTTGACTAAAGCCTCGTCCACACTGGGCGAACAAATTTAACGGACATGTTTGGCGAACAAAATAAAAATAAAATAAAAAAATAAAAGTTACTCGAACAGTTTAAGTCAAACATTTTTGTCTGTTTACAAGTGTTCGAGGACGTACAAATTGTTTTCGCTAAATTTGTCTCGTGGTGTATTTATTTGATGGATGTAGTAATTGTGTTACAATGGACGCAATGAGTGTTGCGGCGTGCTGTTGGCTAGCATGCATTTCTGCAGTTTATTTATTGATAGCAAAACCTAGTCCTCCCAGGGGTGGCAGAGACAATTTCTTGGACGTAGGAATGAATATATTGGAGAATACGTTTTAATATTTTCGATACTTTATGGCTAGATGCGTTTTTACTAATTTTACCAGAATGTCGAATGGAGACTTTGAATTACTGATCTCGTTGATAGGCTCAATAATTTCAAATCTTCATACAAACTATTGTGAAGCTATACGTGTCAATGATCGCTTAGCAGTTACCTTAAGATTCTTGGCAACTGGAGATTCTAATCATTCGCTAATGTATTTATTTACGATTTCTAAACAAAGTATCTCAGAAATCGTACCCAAGGTGTGTTCAGCGATAGTGAATGCGTTATCAGAATATTTGGAAACACCTGCTACTGGTCATGAAATGGGAAGTAGTTGCTGCAGGATTGAAAAGTAAGTGACAATTGCCTTATCCAGGAAATTAGAAAATAAGTAGTAAGAGAAGAATATTAAACTATCGTTTATCTAGGACACTGAGATGTTTTGAAAATTCGTTCAGCATTGTGAGTTCTGTGTTTGGAGTGCTAAGAAACCCTATGCTTCTTGGACCTGAAACGGCCACTACTGTCCCTTGCGCGTGTGTATATTTACACAACTTGTTCCGGGATAGTAGATCTTCAGCTGGTGCCTTAGACAGTGTGTTATCTGATGGAGCTCTTGTCCCTGTAGAGAGGAGAAACGAAACACTTGGAAGGACATCATTCTATCCAATAAGGCAGGTTAGCATGCCCAGACAGTAGGGACAGAAGTCAACTTTCAGGACGGAAGTCGGCCCCCCCTCACCCCTTCCTCCCCTCCGCGGCGTGGACTCGCGGGTGCGGAGAGGTGGGGGAAATGATTCTATGACTTGCTGAAGGAGGCGGAGCATTAGAGAAAGGCTTGTTCGATTGGCTATGATAAGCAATCTTGTCATAGGGGCGTAAGATTCTCATGAAAATGAACTAGAAAAAAAAAGGGTTAACCTTTAATCTTAGTGTTATGATGCAGGCTTCTCTAAAACCGAGTTGAAAAAGGACGTTCTTTCCCTACTCGCACCCTCCTTGCTAAGAACATTTAGGGGTAACAAGTGATGAATGTTTTCCTGCGAATTGGCCAGCTAGCTCTGCTCCCCCTAGCCGTGAGAGAGCTTTAACTCAGGAAGTTAACATCTGTTTCGCTTTTGAACGTCTCAGGAAGTTAACATCTGTTTCGCTTTGAACTTGACAGAGATTCATTTTGAACGTAAGTGGTCTGTGAGAATTTTACAAGAGGGGACTTAAGAAGTAGTTTATTCGTGCTGCTAAATGACTCTCTTGACGCGGCGGGTTTTCTGGGAACTTCGAAACTTCTCACGCTCTAAAGAGGGAGGGGCTAAGCGACTCCAAACCCCTTTTCGCCCCGCCTCCTGAAGAGGGGAGTAGTAGTTTGCAACCCTTACTTCTATATATTGAGTTACCCCTTTAAGTAAAATTCATTACCTTTTAATCTTTATATTCTAAACAACATATCAAGAATGTCTAGTGAATACTCAGCAGCGCTTTTGTCAGCAATCGGCTCGAGTGAGATAGTGTCAAGGAATCTGACAGATTTAGAGATAGGTCATGGTTATTATATCACTAATATAAAAGGAGTAACAACTAGATACGGGCGTAGAGTCTCTCACCTTGTTGGAGAACAAATATAACGTGTGGTTACCGGCGCGTTTTTCTCTACTCACTGACGATCAGCTGAAGGAGCTCTCCAAAGCCGACTTACTGCTAGTGTACCAGGGCATCTCCAAAAACAGCAAGACGGCGCTCATAAGCTTCGAAGGTACGTTTATTACAACCATTTCTAGGATTAATCAAATCAATCGAAATGTGTTTTTTTTAGCTCAAATCTCAGTTAGGATGTACAGAGTGTGTTTTTTCAACTATACAAGAAGGCGGGTTCACTTCCTCTAATTCTTGTGATTTTACAAATGATAACACATATTTTCCAAAAAAAACTTCCTTCAGGATATCTTGTGAATGTGGGGGAATGCCAGACCTCCACCGTGGTTCGGATTCCACGTTAAACTGTAGATCCTTCATTTAATCTCACCAGTAATCGAAAGATGTATTTTTTCTCGTCAAGGATGTACAGAGTATGTTTTTTTCAACTCTACACGAATGCGGGTTCACTTCCTCTAATTTCTGTGATTTTACAAATAATAACACATATTTTCCAAAAAACCCTTCCTTCAGGATATCTTGTGAATGTGGGGGAATGTCGGACCTCTACCGTGGTTCGGATTCCACGTTAAACTGTAGATCCTTCATTTCATCTCACCATTACACATTAACGTAATCGAAAGATGTATTTTTTCTCGTCAAGGATGTACAGAGTATGTTTTTTTTTCAACTCTTCACGAATGCGGGTTCACTTCCTCTAATTCCTGTGATTTTACAAATGATAACACATATTTTCCAAAAAAAAACCTTCCTTCAGGATATCTTGTGAATTTGGGGGAATGCCAGGACTCCACCGTGGTTCGGATTCCACGTTAAACTGTAGATCCTCCATTTCATCTCACCATTACACATTAGCGTATAAACCGAACGGGTAGTAAGACGCAGCGCTAATAATAAGATAATACATAATAGTCTACTCATCCTCATTGATTCGTTCAAATCTCAGTCAGGCTGAATGATAGCGCTAAACATTATCAATGTTAGCATTAAAAAAATGTGTTTTCGAGTCATACATTTAATATGATTTTGGTTAATCTAATTAGAGGTATTCAGTTCCTAGCATCACGTCTTACTACCCGTTCGAGTTATACGCTTATGAACTAATTACGCTAATATTTTTAGATATAAGAAAAGGGTTATATTTATAAGAAGTGTACTCGCTTTTGCATGAAGTAGAATCGTAAACCTTTTTTTGAGAAAATCGCCCTCAGTAAACGCAGCATAGATTCGAACCTTGATCCTTCTCACTCTTACTCTACGTAAATGCAGGCCTGCTTCCTCTACACAGACGATTCAGGTTCGAGTCTTGCTTTAGTCCTCTTCCAGCATTATTTGAATAAAAACTTTTTTTCTTTACAAGGTTCGAATCTCAGTCATGATGAATGAAGAGAAGGGGTTTTTTTACTCTACGTAAATGCAGGCTCACTTCCTCTACACAGACGATTCAGGTTTGAGTCTCGCTTTAGCCTCCCAACAATATTTGGAAAAACTTTTTTTCTTTACAAGGTTCGAATCTCAGTCATGAAGAATGAAGAGAAGGGGGGTTTTTTCCACTTCTACTCTACGTAAATGCAGGCTAGCTTCCTCTACACAGACGATTCAGGTTCGAGTCTTGCTTTAGCCTCCCAACATTATTTGGAAAAACTTTTTTTCTTTACAAGTTTCGAATCTCAGTCATGATGAATGAAGAGAAGGGGGGTTTTTTCCACTTCTACTCTACGTAAATGCAGGGCAGCTTCCTCCACGTTGACGATTCAGGTTCGAGCCTTGCTTTAATCCTCCTCCGGCATTATTTGGAAACTCTCAGGTTCACTTCCCAATTAGTATACTGAGTGATTTTAAACTCACGTCATGCACAAATGATGGTACATAGGGGACAACTCGCTCTTACCTTTAAATGCGTATACATCCCGAATTAAACACACACACACCCACACACACATTAGCTTCAAAGTTTGTATATCATGGCTTCATGAACGGCTAACTAGATGTCCCTGTTTGTGTTTTTATAGCTGTCTCAGAGCCGCTCGAAGAGATTATAGAGCAAGCTGGCCAGAAATGAAGAAGATAATACTGAGGAGAGAGTAGGGTCTGTTTAGAGCATAGTGCACTCAAAACATGACAGAACCACCGGCAAAACGAGTGCGCTTGTCACCTCCTATCATTGTATCTCGGCAAACTAATGGGAATAGGGTGTATACTCTCGCGGATCTAGACGCTAATGAACAACTTTTAATTAGATACTTGTACATGACGTTGCTCTTCGCGAAGGGAAGGTGTATAATGCTTACATTGAAAATATACCTGGCCAGATTAAGACCTCGAGCGTACTGATACCGGACCATGACAATATAGACACACAGATTCAAAGACTTTTGACCTTATCACGAAACTTAGGTACAGGATTTACTCAGTTTAGGCTTTACGTGGAGCTACTAGGACTTTCTATTAAACATATTGAACAAGCATACTCCCGACGTATAAAGACATACTCAATTAGTAATGAACTACACTATAAGGATCCCGTACAGTTTCTCGTTGCGTGCGGATATATTTATGTAAAGACTGTAGAAAAAGAATCAAACGCGAACGGCCGATAAAGGTAAATTGTAGCCTCATTTGCGAGTTTAAGCATCCTACTGAAGGTAGAATTGAAAAGGGTTATTTCAATTCCTCTCTATACGATATATTTAACCCAATACACTTGGAGGAGATATATGAAAATAATGTGGTCTTTCCACTCCTTGCTCAGATTGAGGGCTTCGTTTCTAGAGACTCGGGGTGGATATGCAACGGCACGTTGGAAATGAGAGTAAATTTCTCGAAAAACTCCGTTTTCACGATCGGGGTCCACGTTCAAATCCCTGAAACTATAGCTAGACGTAGAGCGCTGATAAATGTTCAAGCTGAAGAAGGACTTTGCTTCCCTGTATCCGTATTGGCGTGCCTCTTTGAGCCGACAGGGAGAGCTCAGCGTTTATCGTCTTATCCTAATTTTCGTGACGTGTTGAATCTAGATGGGATCCCGCTTCCGTTCGAAATGAGATATATTGAACGCTTCGAAAGGCTTAACGATATATTTGTTAATGTGTACACTGCAAAACACGAAGGTAGTGACTCTTATATGGACACTGCAGACAACTCTAAAAAGCTAGTGATCGTTCCCGTGCATGTCTGTGCTAAAGAGCGTGCTAGACATGTTCATTTATTCATGATAAAAGTACATGGGACGGAAAATTATCATTTCAGCGCAATCAAAAATCTGTCACGGTTAATAAACCCCCAACTAACGCCAACGTCTGACAGAAGACGTAGGTATTTTTGTGACCGTAGTTTGAGCTCTTTTCTGACTGAAAATAAACTTGAAAAACATAAAGAAACGTGTAAAAAATTTGGGGCGGTAAGGAGTACATTCCCTCAAGGAGAAAATAAATTCCTGGCGTTCTCACAGTATAAACAGCAGGAGAAAACAGGATTTATCGTGTACGCTGACTTGGAGAGTTTACTCGTGCCTATAGAAAAGTGTGATCCTGACACGAAAGTTTCTTATACTGAGAATGTGCAGAGTCATGTAGCATATTCTGTAGGAATGTACACTAAATGCATTTTTGATGATAATCTCTCGGAGTACCGACACTTCACGGGAAAAGATTGAACAGATCAATTTGTTGAAGCTCTCGTAGATACGGCAAAGCGCGTACTAGAATATTATAGTACTGTAGTTCCAATGACGCCGCTAACACCTGCTCAAAGAGATGCTCACAATACGGCCACTCATTTTCATATTTGTGAAAAACCCTACGCGAATGATGATATCCGCGTTATGGATCATTGTCACTTGACAGGACTTTATCGTGGTAGCAGTCACGCAGGGTGTAGTATTAATTACAAGAACCTAGTCATTTGAGCGTGGTTATCCATAACGCGCGTTGCTACGATAATTTTTTCCTTCTCGAATCACTTGTTGAACGTAGAGAAACTGATCCGTTCTCAGGGGAGAGCGTTCTTGTCAATCCAGGGAAAGTTAAGGTTATTGGAGAGACTATGGGAAGATTCAAAGTAATCATGAAGTATATTCGGCACGGGTTTCAAGGGATCACAATTAAAATTATAGATAGTTTCAGCTTTCTATGTACCTCCCTAGAGAAATGTGTATCTTACCTCGAACCTGAGCAACTTAAAATCACTCGCAAGTGTCATCCTGATGATGAACGCTTCAAACTAGTCGCTCGTAAAGGTGTGTTCCCCTATGACTATATAGATTCATTTTAGCGGCTGAATAAGACTCAGTTACTGAGCAAAGATAAATTTTATAACGCGCTCACGGATAGTCATATCTCTCAGGAAGACTATGATCACGCCTGTGAGGTTTGGCGGCTATTTGAATGTAAGAATCTTTGGGATTACTCGATCCTCTACCTGCATACAGACGTAACACTACTGGCCGACGTCTTTGAGAACATTCGTGATCTTTGTATGAAGACGTATAGGCTCGATCCCGGTAGGTCTCTTACAGCCCCCAGTCTCACGTACCAAGCTCTATTGAGAATAACCCAGGTACGACTCGAATTAATAGATGACGTAGATATACATCAATTCATTGAGGGAGCTATTCGGGGAGGGATATGTTTCGTAGCTAATCGTCATTCTGTAGCTAATAATCGTTATATGAGTTCATTTGACCGTTCCAAACCAGAGTCTTTCCTCGTTTATCTATATGTGAATGGACTCTATTCATTTAGCATGTTGAGCTCGTTACCCTATGGAGGGTTCAGGTGGCTTGAAGATGATGAAATTGAACGTTTGGACGTGCTAAAAGTGGAGGACGATGCGGATACGGGCTATATCTTGCAGGTAGATCTTGAATATCCACAAGATGTACACGACGCTCATTCTGACTTGCCGTTCTGTCCTAAGAAAGGGATTCCACCCGTAGGGAAACATGAGAAATTGTTAACGACTTTAGCTGATAAAACTAGGTACGTCATTCACTATCGTCATCTAAGTTATGTTTAGTGAATGGGTTGAAACTGAGGAGGGTACACCGGGTTCTCAGTTTCAAACAATCTCCGTGGATGGCTCCGTATATGAGGTTGAACGCGGAAATGAGGAGTAAAGCGAGCAATCAGTTTGAAAACATGTTTTTCAAATTGATTAACAATGCCGCATTCGGCCGCCTTATATCTAACAAGAGGACCTACCGTACGGTAAAATAACTACCAGGTGGGAAGGGAAATTTGGAGCGGGTAACCTCATAGCCAGTCCAAACTTTAAAAACCGTATGATTGTATCAGAAAACCTGGTCATCATTGAGATGGAACCGCAGGAGATTTACTTTGATATGCCAATTTATGCGGGATTCGCCATTTTGTAAATCTCGAAAGTAGTCATGTACGGTCTACATTACCAGGTCATGGTTCCTGCCTTCCCTCCAGGTACGTTAAAACTCCAATATACAGATACAGACTCACTTCTCTACTATATGACTGTTGAGGATGCGTACCCGCGACTTATCCTGTTAGCTAATAACTACCTGGACACCTCCACTTACGGACAAGACAATGTTTACGGCATGCCTGTAGTAAATAAAGGGGTCTCGGTAAACTAAAAGACGAGACTCGAGGTCGGATCATCACCGAGTTCATAGGTTTACTCCCTAAACTCTATTCATTTGAGTGCAAGGAGATGGTGAGTCGCTCAAGGCTAAAGGTGTCAAGAGTAGCGCGTTAAGAACGCTCTCTTTAGAGGACTATCGTAATTGTTTGACTAATGAAACGGTAGTCATGAGAGAAGCTCGTTCAATAAGAGCTGTAGGATTCAAACTTTACACACAAAAAAATTCAATCGGGTTGCACTATGCTCTATCGACGACAAACGACGCATGTTACCTGGATCAGTCAGAACTCTACCTTGGGGCCATTACTCTATAAGCGAGCAACCAATACTTCCTTCCAAGAGACCTCGATTGAAGCTGGACCATCTGTCTATAGTACAAGTGCGCGTGTCAGTGGCTGATCTACAACTTTATCCAGTACAAGTGAACAGGCATCTACTAACCCTCATGTCTTTATAGTGTAAGTGAATAATTAATGTAAATGCATAAGAACTAGAAAAAATAGTAGTGCATTTAAAAAGACTTGAGCAAAATATTCATGTTCTATAACTTAACTGAAGAAAAAAATAAAATAAACTAATTTAGCGCATATTTGTTTTCAGTGTACGTATGTTTTAATTAATGTCACTAGAAAAAAGATAACAAGTGAACAGGCATCTACTAACCCTCATGGCTTTATAGTGTAAGTGAATAATTAATGTCAATATAAAAGAACTAGAAAAAATGTTAGTGCTTTAAAAAAAAGACTTGAGAAAATATATTCATGTTCTATAACTTAACTGAAGAAAAAATATATATTCTAATTTGACGTGTATCTGTTTAAAAAAAGTATTTCCCTCTCCCTCTTTGATACATTCATATTTGTTCGATTCTCATGTAAATAATAAATTTTAAAAATACGAGATAGGGAAAACATTTTTACCTTTGACCTAGTAAATAATAAAAAAACCATAGGTTCAGGGAGTATTCACGCTCTCGTCATACACAAATGATGGAACTCCCAGAGTACAGTTTGGTACAATAACCTGGACCTTCAGAGAACAGTCTGGTACAATAACATAGGGTGACAGTCGGGATTAGAAGTGGAACTCCAGGTACGTTGGGTACAATAACCTGGACCTTCAGAGTACAGTCTGGTACAATAACCTGGACCTCTCAGAGACAGTCTGGTACAATAACCTGTGGAACCCTCCAGAGTACAGTCTTGTACAATAAGACTAGGTAACCCCTCTCAGAGAACGTCTGGTACAATAACATAAGGGACTGACTGTCGGATAGGAACATGGAAACCTGGCCTCCAGAGTACAGTCTTGTACAATAACCAAGCTACAGTCAGGGTTAGAACCCCGGCCTCTCAGAGTACAGTCTGTACATAACCATACATCAGGGTTACAACCCGGACCTCTCAGAAAACAGTCTGGTACAATAACGGTACTGTCGGTTAAACCTGGCTCAGAGAACAGTCTGGTACAATAACATAAGGTGACAGTCGGGATTAGAACCTAGGCCTCTCAGAGTACAGTCTGGTACAATAACCTGGACCTCTCAGAGAACAGTCTGGTACAATAACCTGGACCTCTCAGAGTACAGTCTGGTACAATAACATAAGGTGACATTCGGATTAGAACTGGGCTCCCAGAGTACAGTCTGGTACAATAACCTGACTCTCAGAGTACAGTCTGGTACAATAACCTGGACCTCTCAGAGTAACCGTTTGTACAATAACATAAGGTACAGTCGGGATAATGACTTGGACCTCTCAAAGAAGTACAGTCTTGTACAATAACATAAGGTGACAATCGGGATTAGAAGCTAGGCCTCCCAGAGTACAGTCTGGTACAATAACCTTGACATCTCAGAGAACAGTCTGGTACAATAACATAAGGTGACATTCGGGATTAGAATCTGGGCCTCCCAGAGTACAGTCTGGTACAATAACCTGGACCTCTCAGAGTACAGTCTGGTACAATAACCTGGACCTCTCAGAGAACGGTCAGGATTAGAACCTGACCCTCTCGGAGTACAGTCTGGTACAATAACTGGACCTCTCAGAGTACAGTTTGCTACAATAACATAAGGTAACAGTCGAGATTACAACCTGGACCTCTCAGAGGACAGTCTGGGCTACAACCCGGCTCCTCTCAGAGTACAGTCTGGTACAATAACATAAGGTAACAGTCAAGATTACAACCTGGGGCCTCTCAGAGGACAGTCTGATACAATAACCAGTTACAGTCGGGATTACAACCAAGCCTTGGAAAACTTTTTTACCAATAATAAAAAACCAAAGGTTATAGAGAGTATTCATATTCACTCATGCCCAATGATGGTACATAGCCTTTTAGCCTATTTAAATGGGATCACCTTAAATAATAAAGTCATGGGTACACTTGCGTCACATTCACCCTACTCATCCTTACCCTTTTATATAGATGTAAAGAAAACAAAAGTGTTAATCGTTAATTCTTTTTATTTAAAAAAGAGCTCGTTACATTTCTAAGAAAAGAATAATCGTTAAAAAGTCTGCCTTATACAAGTAATAATCGCTAAAAAGTTTACCTCATTATTAGACTTATGCATTACAAGTAACTGTGAAAAAGTTTTTTTTTTTAAAATGTTCACTCAACCCGTCTTGGAGCTTTTTTTTTATCGTAGGCTCCTCGTTCATTTCTCAGAAGTTTTACTCTTCTTTCCACGCGAACGTTTAGAAGCGTCAGTAGTTTTCTTCCTCCGTTTGACCGTGTCAACCTCGTCTTGACCGCAGAAGCATGATAACATATTGAAATCAATGCACTCTTTATACTCGTTTATCAAGACTATCATATGAAGCAAAGCTGGAATAACCGAATCGTATCGTTCCGCATCGCACTCTTGGTCAGATCGCAAAAGTTTTGTCCGATCAAATTTAATTTCTTAAACATTCGCTGAGCACTCAGACATTTTAGGAACACTCGCGGTTTTTTTAAACTTTGTACCTGTCGCTTTTCAGCGTTGTTGATACTCTGTAGTTGACTCAACTTCCCAGTTCCTTTAATATAGATTTATGTGTACTGAACTTTCCACCCCCCTCCTCCAGTTTGAGGTTGCCAATATTTGTGCAATGTTGTCTGATTTATGATGTCATTTGCTAACGTCACTGCTTGAAGGGTTATAGCGGACAACTCTATCGTGTATGATTAGACAAAACGCTTGGTATTTACCGGGATATTTTCCTCCGTCTCGAACGTTATACGACACGTCACCATACGTCCTTGAGAGTATCTTCCTGTCGGCTGGCATCGAACACGATAATGGGTGCGTGAGATTGAAATGGGAAGGATCAAGTAAAGGTAAAGAGGCGCTCGTTCCTTAGTTTCGAAGTCTGGAAATTGGCTAGTCTTGGTATAATTTCGAGAAGGATCTTGTCTAAAGTTCAAGTTCATATCCTATAAGGGTACATGTTAGAATTTAGATAGAGTTTAGCATTACGTAAATTACAATATTCAAAAAAAACTTCTATCTGAACCGTCGTATTGTTCCGTCCGGTCTGAAGCGCGAAAACACGTAACGAGGTTTTTCCAGCAAAGTTGACATTTTCACAGTCAATCATGTTGATTAGAGGTGGGTACGTTAGGGTACTCGTACAATTCCCAAGTACGGAAAGGTTAGCTCGATGATTCTCCCGCTCTTGATGAAATTAAGCAGGTTGAGACGATTGATATCGTCAGACTTTATATGCGGTACAAGCCAGATATTTTACTTAACCGATCTTAGAGGCGTCTCTGCAGCAGGAGTTGGGGCTCTTTGTAAAGCGTTATTGTCACCGGTCGAACGAACTAGCACACGCTCTTGTTTCGCATTGATCAGTATTCGGGAATGTCTTCAACGAATCCTAGTATGGAGCGTAAAGGGATGCATACGTCAAGATGCCTGTTTCAGCGTGTACGTGAACTCCTTCAAACCTCAACCGCGTTTGAAAGATGAGTCTGCCAAACCATTCCTTATAGATAGATAGTTTTTTAAGCTGAGTCGAAATACCACATCTCTCGATTGTCAATCCTACCCCGTTGATCTCGTGGCGATTCTTGAGAATAGATGCAGTATTCCATTATTAACAATCCTGAAGTACTTTCCAGGTTCTCCCGTATTCAAAAGTAGTCGTCCTTTGATATGCAGCAGAGAGCGGTGCGGTAGTGTGCATAACCCTTCTTGTTGGATAGATATCTAAGCTCGTTCCCGTTTAGCTAATGGACCGGGAATATATGAGGGTAGGAATGATACTGGAAAACTGCTCAAGGCCGTATCAAAGCGGCAGACTCCCCAATGTTCAGAATATCCGCGGTGTCATCCATTATTTTCGTAACGAGTAACCTAGACGTCTTAAATAGAGTTTATTGGCAGGTGTTACACTTTCACTGTCCTTCTCTCCAATGTTTCGAGGAAGACTTGCCGTCTTGTTTTATAAATACAAGTCCCATCTCCCACGACTCGTTTCAGATGCAGACGTAGCGATATCGTTCGTCTCTAAAGTTGATGATATCACCTCGTTCGTCAACAAGTGTACCGCGCGATAGACTCTATTAACTCGCTTCGTTACCGGAAGGTAAATGATATTGTTAGGCGCTTCCACTACCTTACAGCCGGCGGGGACGGTCATGCTGAACCGTGCAAGGTATGACTCGGTTCTCCGTTGACGTAAGCTCCGCTAGCGAGACTGCATTTGCGCGGATCACATTCACATGAAGAATATTCACAGTATTGGTAGATATGTGCGTCTTCCCTGCAGAAGTATGACCGAAGTCGAACCTAGAAAAGGGTGCAACGGCCAGGTGGGTAAAGTCAATAGGTTTTTTGCAAGGATATAGCCTTTAAAGTGTAAGGTCACCGATAATGGGCTTTACGTTATCGGGACTTCCCTTCGCAAGAATGATACAACGCCTCATGTTCATAGGTGCCGGGGGACTGTATATCTTTACCGTCGCAATAAATTTATTATTCGTTCGTCAATGTTCGGTATGGAATTGAACCCCGGCCAGATTGATCAGTTCGGAAAACCCTTCTTCTTCACGAT
The DNA here is from genome assembly GCA_039000515.1 of Timema cristinae. Taxonomy (NCBI): domain Eukaryota; kingdom Metazoa; phylum Arthropoda; class Insecta; order Phasmatodea; family Timematidae; genus Timema; species Timema cristinae. The sequence goes on along the minus strand of JBCFYV010000079.1, from coordinate 101,251 downwards.
TTTCTTCTCCGAGCAGGATATGGGGAAGTAGTTCTCTGTCAGATTTGAACTCTGGACCCGTAGTGTAAGCGTCATAGACATATTACTAAGTTCGAACGTCAATGCGAGTATTTAAGGAAGGCTAACAAAGATGCCCATAAAACGGTACCGTTCTTTATACCAGTAAGATTATAGGGGATTGGTTATACCCCCGAGATAAAAGAACAAGTTCGAGGGGGCGGCCTTAGATCACGAAATATCGAAATTAATTGGCCCGTCCACCGTTTTTTTATCGCCCCCAATGCGTACCCTTCCTATCATCATCAAGATTGATGATGGCGTTCTCTTCTTCCAAGGAGGACCGCTAGGTAAAAATTTCGCAAATAATCCTCTAAAGAGGGGGATTTTTAACTCGGCGGCATTAATTGCGCAGATCCGTTTCGTAAGGGCACGTTTAGGTGGGATTTTTTTTCGGGTAAGGCCGTAGATACATGCCTTTCCCCTGGCGATAGCTTCGAGGTACGATTTTGTCTCTGAGCCTCGTTCAATTGTTTCGTATTCGCCCTTTGCACTTTGTAGCCTTGTGATTCCTGCAGCTCCCCCACGACGGCTCCAAGCGTTGCACAAAGGTAGTATAGGTAGAATTCCACGTTCTTCTTTCGGTCTTGTAGTAGTAGTATAGGACACCGTAGATGACGTTGAGTCTTCTTTTCTTCTTTAGACCTGAAACCATCTTGACTTTAGCTTTCATTAGTTGGTGTGCCCAAAGCGGCGGCTTTCTCCCCAACTTTTTGTCAGGGCGAGTAATCTTTTCCCGATTTCTCGATAAATTCACGATTGCTGTATAGTCCTGCAAGATTTTACCTTGGATGGGATATCGTGGTTTTTTACAGTGTCGGTCAAACCCTTTATTCGGAACCCCCCCGTTTCAATCGTTTTTTTTCCCAAATTTGACCCCGGCCGCAGTACTGGTTCCAGGTATATGCGCTTCAATGGTGATTATTGTTATCTTACCCAAAAATCCCCCCCCCTTTTTCTCCATGACACTATTTTAGCTTTATATAGGTGCGGCATTTATAGATGAGTAGTAGTCAACATGCGGTTGAGAAAAACAGTTCTTTAACTATTCACAACAAACATCACGAGTGGTGGAGTTTTCCCCAGAGACAGGTACGTTTTTACTGATACTATCCGCTGATCATCTGGGACCTTCGAATTGCGGAAAAAACCCAAACCATGACATTGTTGGAGGAAACCAAAAGGCTACGCTTAAAGAAGGGTTTTCGTTTTTTCAAATCGTTGACCACCCAAAAATTTAACGTTTTTCAAAGTTCTCTCGTCGCGAAGGTATGGGTTTTTTCCCTATTTCCGCAACGTGGAATTTCCCTCCGTCCGGGGGCCCCAACCCGCTTTATTCATTTTTTTTCGAGCCCTTGTACAAACAGTTTAATTAAAGGTTATTTCAGTATGTGTAAATAATCTATAGACTGTTTCTATCTTGTCAGAGTACCGCGCTTTTCCAAACAGATTTTTAGAGAAAAGCAAATTTCTCACCTATTCAGGTGACGTACGAATCTGAGAAGTCTCGACATCACGTAAAACACAGTGTGACATTCCAAAAATTTTTAAGGAGGTGTGCCACTGTGTTGGAAAAAAAAAAAATAACGATTTTTTGGGGTGAGAAAAGTGGAGATCGATAAAGGACGATATCGCTACGGATTCGTTTCCCTTTCTTGCACGATTGACAAAACGTTATCAGTCCGGTAAGAATCATGCCCCCAATTAATTCGGTATAGCTGCACAAATAAAATTTTCTCGTCGAGACGGGGAAATCTGACCAAAAATCTCAAGGTTATTACGACGAAATAAGGGATCGTAACGTGGGGGCCTATAATCTAAGGTGTCTGTAACAAGTTTACGTCAAAGGGTGGTGCGAGAAAAAATAACGAGCGATAGTCCCCCCCAAAAGCACCCAAAAGGGGTCATCAAAGAAAAGATGGAATCGTTGATGAGGTTTTGGAGAAGGATCGAAAAAATACCCCCAATTTGGAAGAGAGTCTCAAGGGATGGAGGGGGTGTGGAAATGGCCAAATCGTTTCGACGAAAATAAACGACGCTTGCCCCTTTTTAATTAAAAATTTAACCCGAGGAAATTTGAATACAACGACCCATTTACAACGATTTTTCCGGAGGTTTTTAAAAGGAAGGGGGTCAGATAACAAAAAATTTTTTCAATGCAACGGTTAGTTTTCGAAACATAGGTATGCCCTCTTTTTCCTCGACGCCGCGCCTAAACTTATGTAGACTTACGGTTAACTAGTTTTTTTACTTTACTTGGATTAAAACCCATGCGGAAGGATGGGACATTCGAATTGACTCTAAGGGTGACGTAGTTATAAGTTTTTAAAGGGCGGGATGTTTTTTAACGATGGTCATGAACTTGAAAAATTTATTTGCTTGTTGAATCTTTTAAAAAACGACGATCCCCAACCCTTTTGGGGGTCAAAGTGGACCTAATCTTTCTGATAGAAAAACGCTCGACAAAATCTCGATTTTACACGAGAATTGGTTTTTTTCTTTAATATAATGAACCGTTTCCTTTTTGGGGAAAAGACATTTTTAAACCCTTTCATCATGACGACAAGTCGCGGAGGTATAAAAGCTGTAAGTTATTTTAAAAAAAAAAATTAAGCAAACGTGGCCCGGACGAGTCTGAACGTCGCGAATGAAAAGTTAAAAAACCATTACGGATCCTTAAACGTTTGGTGAAAAGGATCGCGGAACCGAGGGACGGAAGCCTTACCTAAGATTGCAAAAAACCATCATTGGAATTTATCTTTATTCATCTAAACACATCCCATAAGAAAACCCGAGTCCGTCTGAAAAGGGGACTTACCAAGCTCAGAGATCCCATGTTTTAACGGAGAGGCGGCACTTCCTTAAAAATAAAACGGACCGTTTTTCTCGAGGACTATTAAATTACTCTTTAGAAAGCACCGCCCATAATATACAAGTATACAAAACTATGCTGAAAACAACGCTCATCTTTGAGAAAGAACGACGCTCGTATCAAGATCGAGCCGGATCAAGTATTCGTTAATACAAACCTATGTTTGAGGAGGGCTTAGGGTGAGTGTTTAACAAGAGAAGCAGGAATGGGTGATTAACCCATTAGACCGTCCTAAGAATTGGGTTCGATTACGACTTTTGCACGCTCTACCGAGGCGGTCATTCCCCCACCGTAACGAGATCGTTTTATCATTGAGGAATTACGCGAGGCGGGAATCATGTATAAAGACGTTCATCTCTTGGTATTTACACAATATGTCCGGGGGCAGGGGAGATTGGCGTGAACTTCTGGTCGGCAAGACGCGATTTCCTCGAAAAACCCTTAGCGTCGAGGCTTTTTAAAGGCTCTTTCAGGGGATCTGGGGAAAAAAACCCTACTCTGGATCAATAAGGGTTCAATACCTTCTCACCCCCATGAGTGTATTCCAAGAGGGCTTGGGCCCCCCTTTAAAAAAAAGAGGGTAAAAAAGTCAGCGCCGCAATGGCTCCCTCCCCAAAGGTAAAGGGGGTTTTCCTCGCGTACGTCATCTCCAAACGGTAATGGTTCGAGTTTTACAAAACCCGGTTTTTAAAAGCTCATGAAGAGAAAGAGGTCAATCATTTTCTACTACGCAACGTCAAGGCTAGCGTCGTGGAACGATTCAATCGTCTCCAAGAAATGATGTGGAGGGGGTTCAAGCAAAAAGTTCATATCGAGGATCGATATGACGATTCCTTATGGACGAATACACCGAAAACTACACCGACCAAAGATGAGACCTATAGAGTCAAGGACGATAACTTTTACATACCGTCTATAAACGTTTCAATTTAAAATTCCCCCGAACTTTTTTTTTTAAAGGGGTTTTTGTTCAAACAGAATTTAAAGGCGTTTTAGAAAAGGGTTATACCCCAAAATGGTCGACCGAACGTTTTTAAAAACGTAACGTCGCGAACTAATCCCAGGACTTCTATGAAGATTAAAAAGGAATCCTATCACGGGAGGTTTCTCGGTAAGGATTTTTGAAAGACTTGTATCGGATGTTTACCTCGTAGAGAAGAAATCGACGTTTGGAAATAGAGTATATGTCAAAGGGGGTTGGGTTCGACTCGTCCCAATTCGTGGATCGAGCAAAGGATTAGGTAAAAGGAGGGGAGGGCTCGTTCCCCCCCTCCATCCGGCGTAAAAACGGATGCGGGGGGGGAGACGTATCTCATTAACTTTTTTGGCAGTTGGATTACGTTGGGGACTGAGCGTTTTAAATATCGAACGGGGGGTTTAAATCCCCATCGCGCGGGCCGGAAAGGTTCAGCGTTTTCTGTGATTTTCCTGCACTGGCTTGGATCCCCCTAACCCCGGATTGGGAATCGAGTCAGTCTGTCAAAAGCTGTTTTACCCCTTGTCGGTCTAAAATCTTAAAAGGAGCGACCGAAAAATTTCCCCGGGAAAACGAGGGGCCCCCGGTACGTGGGGGTTTTAAGCTTTCGCTGAGGGGACCCCAAAAATTTCCGGGAAAACGAGTCAGTCCGTTGAAGTAGATTAAGTTGGGCCCCCAGGAGGAGTCCCCGGGGGGGAGGAAAAAGCTTTTTGCGTCGAGTTGGAACGAATGAGCGTGAGGAACCGATCGGGTCAAGGCATCTCGAACTTAAAAAATTTCGTACTACAACGTTCGCCGTCTAGAAAAGACGAGAGATCAGTGAGGGGAAACGAACCGAACATCATAACGCTAGACTATGGGGGGAAATTTTATTACCGGGTAAAAAATTTGGTGCGCGCTCAGGGTCGTTTAACGCTTACAGAGAGGACTGATATGGGTGAAGGCGAGTTGAACTGTTCAAGGGGGGAAAGTTTCTAACATGTTTGACAAGACTTTAGAGAAAATTTTTTTGTAGCAAAAAATAAAAGACTATGAGGGAAAGAGAATTTATTGTATATGTGTTGTATGCATCATCTAAATTTAAAAATATACCGCTAAATAAAAAAGTTGTACTATTTATTTAATCCTTGATCGAGAAATAAAAGAGTTCCATTTAAAGAAGGTTTTTTTAAAATTTAAGGGGGGTATTTATGTTTCATTGAGCAAGAAAAAAAAAATTTAACATGTATTTTCCAGCCTAGTCAAAAAAACTGTTCGGGAAGGAGGTCTATACCAAAAAACCCGCCACCTCCTACTCTGGGGAGTGAGAGGAGAGAGGAGGGGAGAGGGAGAGACAGAGGATGTAAGGGGTAGGGAGGAAGGAGAGACAGAGAGATAGAAAGGGGGAGGAGAGGAAGAGAAGACGAGAGATGAAAGAGGGGAGGAGGGGAAAAGAGAGAGACATTTTTTTCCCCCCCTCTCCACACCCGCGAGTCAACGCCGCGGGGGGTAGAAAAGGGGGGGGGGGGGGGGGGGGGGGGCGACTTTCTCCTGAAGTGATTTTTCCCTACTCCGTTTTTTAAAAGAGTACGCTTTACCTGTTTCCACTCGGAAAATGATACATTTTTGTATACTTGGTTCTTTAATATAAAAATGTACTACCCAGAAAATTTTTATTAGATTATGAGTATGCGATTGTTTATTTAAATTTCCCTTCCCCCTTTCTTCTTAAACAAAAAAAAACACATATTTAATTTTTTTTTTATCAAAATCAGATTTGTTTAAATTTTTAATGTAGTTTGAAGAATGTTTTTTTGTTTGAAAAAAATATTTTTTTTTATAGAGGCCCGTTTGTTGTTTTAAATCTAAAAACATTTTTCCCTCTCGATTATTAAAGGACAGTGAAAGTTCATAAATATTTATTTCAAAGTACCCCTTTTAAAGTAATTCTAAAAAAAATTTTACGAAAAAAAAGAAGCATTTCCCGGGTTTAAATTAGGATGTTGTTTAGCCCAATTAAGATAACATAATCTATTCTAATTAAAACTTACCCTAATTAACAAAAACAAATAAAACAGCAAATATACCCGATACATACGGTTTTTGTTTGGGTACGTTATGATAGTAAAAGTTTAGGAGTTGTTTTGTTTTAGTTTTGTTAGATTTTGTTCGTTCAGGGACACATTAGTTCGGGCGACATCTCATTTTAACTTCAAAATATTTTATTTCATAATGTATTTTATTAGAATTTAATTTATTTGACAAGTTTTTTTGGATTAATTTATGTATTCCCTTGGGAAAACCGTAGATGATTTAGGTAACTTACGTTTTTTTAAAAAGCAAAAATATTACAGTATTTAACCCCAACATAAACCCAGTTAAAGGTTTTTGGGCAACAAAAAAGTCGCTTAATATGCCAGTGCACAAAGGTTTCTCTCCATGACTTTTAAAGTCTTTTTTTTGTATTCAGGACCCCCAAAACCTCTGGGTGAATCTTTTTTCGTTCACTGAAGTGAGATGACCCCTATCGGGCCCCCTCTAAGCAAGAATTATTGATGTTCTTTTCCCTGAAATTTTGGGCTTTATAAGACTATATTGATATTCCCCGTTTCAGATCCAAAATAAGATTCTCAATTTAATTTTTTGCATCCACCTTTTTTAAATGCAAATGTGATTAATTGAACAGTCGCCCTTGGCGTCTTTTTGATAAAAAAAAAACGTGAATATAGAAGCCCCCACCAGGGTTTCTTTTTTTTCTTATACCTCTTGACTTAGTCCATTATTTTTCTTTTTCCTTTTTAAATTTAAAAATAGTGAATATCTATTTTTTTTATTTCTATACAACGGTGTACCTTCTTGAAGCAATACCCTCAAAGGGTCGTTTATTTTGTACTTGTTTCTTCACAGTTTGTTGTTTGGATCCACGACGACTGTTGGAGTGTGTATTTGTATTCAATTCACTTTTTTTCATGGTTCAAAAAATTCCTTACTCATTGTTAATTGTAAAATAAAAGCACACAAGTAAACAAACAATTACAAAACAACATACACCGAAAACACACAAAATAATCCCGTATACGCGTGGCGATTTCAAAACTGTTTGCAGAGCAAAACTAGAGGAAAGGTTCGCTATGGGTGAAACAATTACAACGAACAAATGGCGCCCCTTCCCCAACCACTACTTCAGTTTTGTTTAGGCGTTACACTAACCGCGTGTGTAAAACAATTAAGTATTTCCCCGTAACGGATTCAAAACACCGATGAACATTTTTAACTGTTTTGAAAATCCCACAAAACCATTTACACTAATATGAAAGATATGAAAAATTGGCATTTACCCCTTTAAATTTGTTTAATTGGAGAGTCACTAGCTTTTTGGGTTTTTCCAAAAGGGTTTTTTACCGGTCCCTTGCTTTTGTGGGTACTTTCCCTATAGTTTAAAACCCTTCCTCATCCTATTCATTAGCATAACAGTATATAAAATACGCGGTGATCAAACATATAATTCTTATATAAGCATGTTCTTTGTTTTTTTGTAGGGTTTCAAGGACCCAGTCTATCGAAAGACGAAAAACCCTTTTTGACATCGCCAACTCTTACAAGTAGTAAGTAACCTTGCTTTAATATTAGAAGTAAGAAACTATAATACTTTTTTGATTCCTTGAGCCCAAAAACTATTTTATAAGTTTCAGATGTAGCTACAAAATATAAAACGTTTCTTCTTTTGCGATCGTGGATTTGTTGCATTCGTGTAGAGTGAGTGTTAATAGAATCATCTAAAATAAGATAAATGATATTTTAAAATTTTGTTTGGTTAGGCTAATATTTTATCATCATTTCACGATTTTTAGTTTCATGTTAGATTCTCTTTTTCATATATTGAAACGGTTTGATGGTTTTGTTCAAAAATTGATATTTAAATGTTTGCCTAGAAAACTTTTTTTTTTTTTGCCCTTGCCCTCAAATTAAAGTTGCGTATGATTAATGATTTTTTAATTACCATACAATTTTTTTTGGAAAAGGCTCTAGCAATTTTGTTTGAAATTTAAACTTAATATTTTTTTAACAAAATAATTTAAAATTGTCTGTGTTGTTTTTTTTGAAAAAAAGATTAATTTTCGGAAACAGTGAGTTTTTATATTAAATTTTATAAAAAATTTGAAATCTCTCGAAATTTTGCCTTGGGATTTATGCCGTGATCACGATCAACTTAACGTTAATTAAAAAATTTAAAGTAAAAGGTCTCCTCCTGTTTTTAAATGGTAGCGATCCCCAGCCCTTAATTAACGTGACTTGCAGTTACTTAACTCATTATGTCCTGGGGGTCTTTTTCGTTAAGTGAAGTTTTGAAGGGTATAGTGATTAGCTTTAGTTCTATGGATCAGGGCATTTAATCAAAATAAGCGCTAGTATCGTATCTTATAGAATGTAATAGAAAAATACTCAATTCAAATATTGTAAATAAATTAAAACCCCAAGGCCCTTTATTATATTAAAGGGCCGGTTTTGACTCCCCGGATAAATATTAATTGGCTGATAAACATTTCCCTCTGGTCGATAAGTTTAAAAATGCATATTAGTATGCCAAAAGCTTTATCTCCCGGTAAAATGTATTTTATCCATACTTTTTATCGGGTGGTTTAAGTACTTGATAACTTTTTTTCTGAAAGTTAAAATGGTTTTTTCCATAGTGATGCTTATTTTTTTATGAGGTTTCACCAATCGAATTGTTTTTAAATTTAAAAAATTTTGGGTTTACGTGTTTAGTAAACACAGGCCCCGGGTCAAACTATATAAAGTTAAACATTTATTTTCCCCTTTTATATAAATGACAAATATTTGTAGAGAGTTTATTTATATAAAAACAAATTATCAAAATGTGAGTACAATAAATGAAATTTTTTAAAATTTGTACCCAAATATTGACCCTATTTTGGCAAACACCTAAATTTGCTTGCAGAAGTCTTAGTCCTGCACTCACGTGACGCCATTGATTACATAAACTCGTTTAGCCGCCCCCTTATTTAAAAAGTGTAGAGCGTTGTAGCTACTATAAGGTTTTACGCATGGGCACTATTAAAAGCGTACCAACCTTCTTTTTATGCATAAAATATCCGGCAATAAATTCAGTTCATAATATGCGTAAAATTTAAAATGGCTGATAACTTTTATCTGGTAACAAAATTTTAAACCCTTCTGTAGCAGTATTTATGCGGTAGTAATAAGATTGGGCTATTAAGGTATAAGTTTTGCTTTAAAAAAAATCCTTGTTATTAAAATATAAAAAAAACTAAAATAATCATGATTGTAAAAGCTTTAAAAATCTGCTCGAAAAAGATTAATAATAAATACCTTAATTCGGTGGACAAAAGTAAGCATTTTTAGAGCTAAATACAAATACAATAGTACAAGTACAGATAAAATTACATATACTTTAAAAAATGGAGTTTTTGGTTTGAGGGGACTGAATTGTATCCATTTGGGAAATGGTATCCTTCCAATTTTTTGTAAAAAATGCTTTTGTGAAAAATTGGGAAATTTGTATCACTGGAAATTTACCCACAACAACTGGAATTGTATCCAAAATGGCCGATTGGGTTTTACAGAAGGAACTTTTAAAACGAAAAAAACTTTGTCACACTTCTGGTAGGGGCAGCAGGATGGAATCTTCTTAATTTTATAATTTATACTAGAGTGCAGCTTGTCAAAAAATATTTTCTTAAACATGAAGTATTATTCTTTTAAAGATTGCATGATACTAAAAAATTAATTTGCAATCTTATTTAATGGAAGATTCTTTTTTTAAGGTCAATACATTTTAAAGTTGTTAGACTTTTATAATTTTAAAGAAAAAAATAAATTTATTTTATTTGGCAAAGACTTTAACCATATGTTAAAAAATTATTATTGAAAATATAGCTTTAATTTATTAAAATTAGTGAGAAACGAGACATGTTTATAAATTTTGGAAAAAATTTTTTTAATATGAATTGGCAGCATGCTTTGCTCTGTCCTATGCTCAGTGACTCTAGTGATGAGAAGAATCGAGTAAAAGTGTCGATACACCTTTTGTTATGTAATCGGGGCCCTGTACTCGATTCTTCCAGAAAACTCAAGTAAAAATAGTTGCCCCCTTTTTTTTATCTTTAGATATAATACACAATATTGGTTGGCATGTTTTCTTGTTATTTTAATAATTTTTTTTCCCCCATACAGTTCATTTTTCAGTCATATCTTATAGCGCACGATTTAAAAACACATTCAATCCCCATTCGACATTTTTCAATAATACATCTATGACCTTCGGGAATGTAATCAAGACCCCTAGTTTTGGTTTGGGTACACCCATCCCAAAGGGGTAGTGTTGAATTATGCTGGGTGTTTCTTTAAAAAGATTTGACCCCAACCTCATTACTAACGGTGACAGTATTGCAAGCGAGGTTCCCCCACAATTATTACAACCATAAAATTACTGTATTTCCCCATTTTTGGAAAATATACTTAGGGCGTCATATAATATTTTAATTTTGAAGCTGAAAGAAAATGCAATTTTCTAATTTGGTTGAAAAAAAGGGGTTTAAGAATCAGTTTTATTAGTATATATTGTGTTCATGGGGTGCATCAGTGAATGTTGTACAAAAAAATAATGGGTGCTTTTTGTATAAATAATTGTGTTTATTTTTAAACTACGTAATTGCAAATCCACTGATTAAAAAAGAATAGGTTAAGGGGTACCAATGGGATAGAAAGAGACGTAAGTTTTATAAGTGCATCTATACAATATAAAATTGAAAGCCTATCGGTATTTTTATTTTCTCCATAGATTTATAAAGGTATTGTAAATATTTATGATATTTAGATATTTTAGTAACAATTAATCTATGAAAATTTAATATAGCCCGACATTTTTTTAAAAAATTTCCCTGTTTATAATGTTAAAAGAAAAAGAAATACTCGAAAATGTATTTCTTTCCAATTATATAAAGACGATAGCTCGAAAAAATTAGACACGACGTCGAAATCAAATGATATTGGCTGTTTTGATTGAGTTATTAATCTTATTGAGCCCAGTATTTCCATTTTAGCCTAAATTATTGGTTTAACCATGGCTAATTGTCGGAATTAACATCACAACGCTGATCAGTCACATTTTAAATTCTCCTAACCCTAAAATATATTGATAAATTATCCTCACTAACATTTTGTAAGTAGAAGGGAAAAAAGCCCAAATTTACTTGTTAATTCGAACATTAACCTTTTTGGGGTGAAATGCGAGCTTAGTTCAGTGGTTTCCCAAACCTTTTGCCGGGTTTGACATCAATTTTTGTCTTGGAGACCATCGCAACCTTTTATGGCCTACAAATATTAATTGCCTGGTTTTTAAATTTTAGTTTTTTAATATTCTTATAATCAGAGTATTCAAAATTTTTGCCGGGATCTTAATACCCCTTTGGATTATAAACAGATTTTAATTTCATAATGTGTTAGGGATGAACAAAGGGGAATTAAGATTAAGTTTACCGAAGTTGGGGATGAAGAGTGGAAATTTGTATAGGGAAAAATTTAAACCCCGAACCGTCATCGAATATGAATCCTAACCTCTCAGTTAAACTAAACTAGCGTGCCGTTTGCCCACGTGTTTTATTTAATTCCTATAAAGTAGATTATGCTATATTATTTATATGAAAACGATAGTGTTTCAAAAGTGAATTAACGAGCCAAGTGGGTATTTAGAAAGCTTGATAGCAACTCTTCTCGCCTAAACGAATCACACAGCAAACTAAGTCAACAGCAACTGCTTGAAATAGGTAACCCAAAAAAAAATAATTGTAACCAAAAATGTTTTTACTGTTTTGAATTTTGTACCCTTTCCTATAGCAATAAACAATTTAAAAAAATAAAAAAACTTATAAACTCAACAAGCAAAGCGATTAACCCAAAAAAATGCCACGGCCCTGAATGGGTCACGACTCACAAGTTTTAAAACATTGGTCTAGTCACTCAAGTGCAGTGGTTCCAACCCGGGGGCGATCGCCCCCCAAATGGTTGATTTGGGTTATCAGGGGGGCAGTAAAAAAGGGGGGGGCGATTTGGGGGCGATAGTATTTTGAAAAAAATGAACGAAGTCAATATAAGGCTTCAAGGAAACAAGATGACCTTATCAAGGCCAAAGGAATTATTTCATCATTCATCGCCAAGTTTGATATTCACAAGGTAAATATTGGCCATAAAGAGCTGATTCAGTTTCCGACCCTTAAAAAGTGTTCAGTGTCAGCTAACGGGACTCCTGAAACTCCAGAAGACAAAATCCTAATTTTTACTGATCACCTTGACCATTAAAAAACTGACATGGAGTTAAGATTTGGAGATTTGACCAAGTTACAAATTCCTGATTGGATTCTAGATCCATTCTCGTTTGAAGCTGTGGATAAGCTTGATAATTCTTTGTAGACAGAGTTTTTAGATCTGAAGTATGACTGTGAGGCGAAAATCATTTTCAAGCAGAGCGGTTACGAGTTAGGCTGGGTGAAGATTATGGACACTTATCCACAACTGTGGGGAAAAACTGAACCACTTATCATCTCGTTCCCGTCAACATATTTAGTTGAAAAAGGATTTACTTCTGTTGTCCAGCTCCTCACAAAACAAAGAAATAAGTTGGACATTTGCCTCAAAGGAGACTTGCGCCTGAACTTGACGAACATAGAGCCGGATATTCAAGCTTTAACTGAAATCCACCAAGCACAAGGCAGCCATTGAAAAGGTTAAATAAAACAATAACAAATTTCAAACTTTCATTTTTTTTTTCAAATTTTAACTGTCAACTTTCTTAATTTTCCAGATTCCAATTTAAAATGAAAACATGTATCTCCTGTATTTTAAATGTACATCAATGATCTTAGTTAATAATTTCACTTCTTTGTTATTTAAAAAAATCTAAAAAAATGTACATTTTTTTCCTATTTTATTCAAGAGTGACCGGATAAAACTGCTTTGGTTGTTTTTATATACGGTCGTAAAATTGTTTATAATAATAAAACTGCTTTATTATTTACACCTTACTTCAAATTAAAATTAGGCATACAATGAAAATGAAAAGTGGGCGATAGGTGTTAGTCAACTCCCAGAAAGGGGAGATGGGCCACAAAAGGTTGGGAACCACTGGTCTAGTGCCTTTAGCTCACTTAGTTATCAGCACGAGAAAATTGTTGTATTTGAATCTATATCACTGAAAAGCTGACCTGCTGGTCTTACCGAGAGGCGAGTGGAGTTTGTACCCTCCTGACACAGGTAGCAAAATAGGGGAAGGGTAGTCATGGAGGGGGTAAGAACTGTCAGATAAGGCCACATATTTTATGCTTGAGTGCGTTAGGTTAAGATGCAACCATCTTCATAAAATCGTTTTGAATTCGCCAAGTAGGTAACGTCGTTAAATAAAACTACCTTTAATTTTAGGGTTGGATATCTAACTCCAAAAACCTCTCTGGGGAGCTCTATCAAAACCATAGATATCAAGTTTCAGCCTGATCGATGAAATGGCTTAGGCTCTATGCAGAGATGCAAACACACAGACTGGCGGCATCGCAAAAATAACTTTTTCGGTTTCAGGGGGTCATGAAACGTCGATATTTATCAAAACTTCAAATTTTATTTTAACGAAAGCAATACTTTTTCTGCCCGACCGGTGCGAGAAAGAAAAAATTATCTCCACAAATTAAATCAAAAGTTGTTTTTTAAGACATTTATAGAGGTCTTGATTGAAATGTCTACTGCTTTTTCAATTCTTCACATCTCAATATCCTTATGAACTAACTTCGCGTTCACACTTTAGGAATTGTATGAGAGGTAGAATTTATAGAAAGTGTATCTACATTTGCGTGTAGATAAAGAGGAAAATAATTTAGGCAAACTGATCTCGAAACATCCGGTGAGTTTCGAACACCGATAGTAGTCATGGTAAATCTGGTTGTAGCCAGGACGATAAAACATCTTATGTGTGTGTGTGTGTGAGACCATATTAGCTTAGCTGGTACAAACAGTTGTTAATATTTAAAAGTAAATGTTTTTAAAAAGGTTTATAATTGATTATTCACTCTCTTATTAATATCAAATTAACTAAACAAAACCACAAACTTATATTTACTATTATTATTAAGGGGTGTGAGAGATTGACTTTTTGATTCAGTTCAAGATAGAGAGCTCCACTATTTTGATTGAGATTGGGAACGGGTAGTTTTAAATCCATTAATTTCGGGGTGGGTTTCAAGAATACTGTTATACGAACCACCTCTCCCTCTCCTCCTCAACCCCTTTTTGGCATTATTATCTTTCCATCTTTTTTTGTAAGCCAGCTACTCCCGCTCCCTCCACCTCATTTATATCCTGATCAGGTAAACCCTTCCCTTGACAATAATTGTCTTTCACTTTATTACTACTATTACCTCCAAACCTGAGTTATTGAAAATATTCCCGGTGATGTAATGAATGTTTATAGGCCTAGGCCCTTTGTTAAAAGTGTTTTTATAGAGTAGGCTTGATTCTGTTTAGCTTATAAATAATTTGCATAAATAGTGTTGCTTTGATTAGATGAAACCTATTTGTATAACTTTGGTTTTGTAAGAAGAAATGAAAATGCTTACACCCGCCTTGGTGGCGTAGTTAGCTAACGTACTATTTCGTGTTGAGCTAGATTGCTACGAACGGGGAGATCAAAGTTCGAATCTCGGTCGGGTGAACTGGGGGTATTTTTCAAAGATGGTTTTCCATTCTCCCTTCACGTAAATGTGGGTTCACTTCCTCTAAATTGAACCTTCCCAATCCCTCACCCATTAGCGTTATTAGTACTTAAGCGTATAACCCAAACGGATAGTAAGACGTGGTGCTAAATAAATTTAAAAAAATACTTTCTCTAAATAGTTTTATAAACAACAAGACCTTTTAGTACTTACAGCAGGATTATTTTTGTTGATATTAACGTTCCGGGGTGCATCCAGGAATTTAATTTAGGGGAACGGGTCATGTGTGTCAAAGCTATTATTTCTGTCCCCTGAAAATTGTCATCGAATGATTTTAATTTAAGACTTCTTTATTTTAAAATAAATTACACTCATATGCACACACGTATATACAGGTTGTTAAAAAAAAGTGTTGAAATTATGGATATTGCTGTGCATATTAAAATGAGTAAAGGAATCTTAATGATGTTTCTTGTGTCGATACGTCGGTAAACTTCAATAGTAATAAATAAAAAAAATGTTGGTAAACTCTAATAATAATTTCAATCTCCTTTATTATAGTGCTGGCCAACAGTCGTAGGACCTGTAACAGGCCAGCACTGAAAGTACACAAGTACCATACAAGTACATATATTTACGCGAGAAACCCAATATTGTGTATTATATCTTAGGATAAAAAAAAGGGGGGGAGCAACTAGAAGAAGAACACGGCCCAAATATTTTTTCTTGAGTATTTCTGGAAGAATCGAGTACAGCCGATTACGATACACAAAAGGTGTAATCTACTACTTTTACTCGATTCTTCTTATCACTAGAGTTCACTAAGCATACGACACGAGAAAAGCAGTGCTGCCAATTCAAATTAATAAAATTCTTCCCAAAATTCATAAACAGTGTCTCGTTTCTCACTAGATTTGAATAAATTAAAGCAATATTTTCAATAATAATTTTGTAACATAGTGGTTAAAGTCTGTTGCCAAATAAAATAATTGATTTATCTCTTTAAAATTATAGAAGTCTATACATACTTTAAAATGTATTGACCTGAAAAAAAAGAATTTTACCAGTTAAATAAGATTGCAAATTAATTTTCTAGTATGCAGTGCAATCTTTAAAGAGAATGAATACTTCATGTTTAAGAAAATATTTTTAGACAAGGCTGCACTCTAGTATACAATTAGTAAGTTAAGAAGATTCCATCCTGCTGCCCTCTACTAGAAGTGTGACAAAGTTTTTACGTTAAACGTTCCTTCTGTTAAACCTTAAGTCGGCCATTTGTGGATACAATTCCAGTTGTTGTGGATATAATTCCAGTGGATACAATTCCAATTTTTCACAAAAGCAGTTTTTTACAAAACTATTGGAATGGATACCATTCCGAGTGGATACAATTCCAGTTTTTGTGGATATAATTCCAGTGGATACAATTCCAATTCTTCACAAAGCAGTTTTTTTACAAAACTATTAGAATTGATACCATTCCGAGTGGATACAATTCCAGTTTTTGTGGATATAATTCCAGTGGATACAATTCCCATTTTTCACAAAAGCGGCTTTTTACAAAAATATTGTAATGGATAAAATTCCAGTTTTTGTGGATATTATTCCAATGAATACAATTCCACTCCCCCTAATACACCATATGAAACAAGTTGTGCTTAGTAGTGTACATGAGTGTAGAGTGTTACTTGCCTAGGGGACGTTGTTTCATAGCTTTCAGGCTAGAACCAATAAGGATGTAGTATCTCTGTTTGTAATTAATAAACTCTCCCTTGAAAGCTTCCCTCGAGTAGGGCTTATCAAGGAACTAACAGTAAATATGGTTATTAACTGTTGATAAGAAAGGTGGGTGGCATCGAGTCATATCAGTTGGCTTTGAAGAGTTGTTTGTTTGTGCACAGTGGGCAGCCCATTCCCAAGGTGAAATACAGACCCGAGGAGATCAAGACCTGGTGAGTCACTCTTTATTAGCTACAGTCACTGTACTCCTATCCTAAATACAGACCTGAGGAGATCAATCCCTGGTGAGTCACTCATTATTAACTACAGTTACTGTACTAATATCTCAAATACACACCTGAGGAGATCAATCCCTGGTGAGTAACTCATTATTAACTACAATCAATGTAATAATATCGCAAATACAAACCTGAGGAGATCAATCCCTGGTGAGTCACTCATTATTAACTACAGTCAATGTAATAATATCCCAAATACAAACCTGAGGAGATCAATCCCTTGTGAGTCACTCATTATGAACTACAGTCACTATACTCCTATCCCAAATACAAACCTGAGGAGATACATCCCTGGTGAGTCACTCATTATTAACTACAGTCACTGTACTAATATCTCAAATACACAACTGAGGAGATCAATCCCTGGTGAGTCACTCATTATTAACTACAGTCAATGTAATAATATCCCAAATACAAACCTGAGGAGATCAAGCCCTGGTGAGTCACACATAATTAACTACAGTCACTGTACTAATATCCCAAATACTGACCCGAGGAGATCAATCCCTGGTGAGTCACTCATTATTAACTACAGTCAATGTAATAATATCCCAAATACAAACCTGAGGAGATCAATCCCTGGTGAGTCACTCATTATTAACTACAGTCACTGTACTAATATCCACAATACTGACCCGAGGAGATCAATCCGTGGTGAGTCACTCTATATTAACTACAGTCACTGTACTAATATCCCAAATACAAGCCTGAGGAGATCAATCCCTGGTGAGTCACTCATTATTAACTACAGACACTGTACTAATATCTCAAATATACACCTGAGGAGATCAATCCCTGGTGAGTCACTCATTATTAACTACAGTCACTGTACTAATATCCCAAATACAGACCCGAGGAGATCAATCCCTGGTGAGTCACTCATTATTAACTACATTCACTGTATCTCCTATCCTAAATACAGACCTGAGGAGATCATGCTCTGGTGAGTCACTCATTATTAACTAACGTCACTGTACAAATATCCCAAATACAAACCTGAGGAGATCAATCCCTGGTGAGTCACTCATTATTAACTACAGTCACTGTACTAATATCCAAATACAACCTGAGGAGATCAATCCTGGTGAGTCACTCTATATTAACTACAGTCACTGTACTAATATCCAAATACAGACCTGAGGAGTCAATCCCTGGTGAGTCACTCATTATTAACTACAGTCACTGTACTAATATCCTCAAATACAGACCTGAGGAGATCAATCCCTGTGAGTCACTCATTATTAACTACAGTCACTGTACTCCTATCCCAAATACAACCTGAGGAGATCATCCCTGGTGAGTCACTCATTATTAACTACAGTCACTGTACTAATATCCCAAATACAGACTGAGGAGATCATCCCTGGTGAGTCACTCATTATTAATACAGTCACTGTACTAATATCCAAATACAACCTGAGGAGATCAATCCCTGGTGAGTCACTCATTATTAACTACAGTCACTGTACATATATTCCTAAATACAACCTGGGAGATCAATCCCTGGTGAGTCACTCATTATTACTACAGTCACTGTACTAATATCCCAAATACAGACCTGAGGAGATCAATCCCTGGTGAGTCACTCATTATAACTACAGTCACTGTACTCATATCCCAAATACAACCTGAGGAGATCAATCCCTGGTGAGTCACTCATTATTAACTACAGTCACTGTACTCTATCCCAAATACAACTGAGGAGATCAAGCCCTGGTGAGTCACATCATTATTAACTACAGTCACTGTACTATATCCCTAAATACAGACCTGAGGAGATCAATCCCTGGTGAGTCACTCATTATTAACTACAGTCACTGTACTATATCTCCTAAATACAGACCTGGGGAAAGGTCAATCCCTGGTGAGTCACTCATTATTAACTACAGTCACTGTACTCCTATCCAAAAAACAAACCTGAGGAGATCATCCTGGTGAGTCACTCATTATTAACTACAGTCACTGTACTAATATCCCAAATACAAACTGAGGAGATCAATCCCTGGTGAGTCACTCATTATTAAATACAGTCACGTACTATATCCCAAATACAGACCTGAGGAGATCAATCCTGGTGAGCCACTCATTATTAACTACAGTCACTGTACTAATATCTCAAATACAACCTGAGGAGATCAATCCCTGGTGAGTCACTCATTATTAACTAAGTCACTGAAACTATATCCCAAATACAAACCTGAGGAGATCAATCCCTGGTGAGTCACTCATTATTAACTACAGTAACTGTATATATCCCAAATACAACCTGAGGAGATCAATCCCTGGTGAGTCACTCATTATTAACAAACAGTCACTGTACTCCTATCCCAAATACAAACCTGAGGAGATCAACCTGGTGAGTCACTCATTATTAAATACAGTCACTGTACTCATATCCTAAATACAGACCTGAGGAGGATCAATCCCTGGTGAGTCACTCATTATCAACTACTGTCATTGTATCATATCTAAATACAGACCTGAGGAGGTCAATCCCTTGGAGAGTCACTCATTATTAACTACAGTCACTGTACTCATACCCCAAATACAAGCCTGAGGAGATCAATCCCTGGTGAGTCACTCATTATTAACTACAGTCACTGTACTCATATCTCAAATACAGGCCTGAGGAGATAAACCCCTGGCGAGTCACTCATTATTAACTACAGTCTGCCTTCCTACACCTTTGACAAGACATCTTGTGAATGTGTGGAATGCCAGGTCGCCACCGTGGTTCGGATTCCACGTTAAACTGTAGGTCCTTTATTTCATCTCACAATCACCCTACCATTACACATTAGCGTAAGTGCGTATAACCCGGGTTGTAAGACGCGGTGCTAATAATAATAATAATAATAACAATAATAATAATAATGATAATAATAATAATAATAATAATAATAATAATAATTACAGTCACTGTACTCATATCTCAAATACAGGCCTGAGGAGATCAATCCCTGGTGAGTCACTCATTATTAACTACAGTCACTGTGCTCATATCCTAAATACAGGCCTGAGGAGATAAAGCCCCGGTGAGTCACTCATTATTAACTACAGTCACTGTACTCATATCTCAAATACAGACCTAAGGAGATCAATCCCTGGTGGGTCACTCATTATTAACTACAGTCACTGTGCTCATATACCAAATACAGACCTGAGGTGATCAAGCCCTGGTTAGTCACTCATTATTAACTACAGTCACTGTGCTCATATCTCAAATACAGACCTAAGGAGATCAATCCCTGGTGCGTCACTCATTATTAACTACAGTCACTGTGCTCATATCCCAAACACAGACCTGAGGTGATCAAGCCCTGGTTAGTCACTCATTATTAACTACAGTCACTGTGCTCATATCTCAAATACAGACCTGGGGAGATCAATCCTTGGTGAGTCACTCATTATTAATTACAGTCTCTGTGCTCATATCCCAAATACAAACCTGAGGTGATCAAGCCCTGGTGAGTCACTCATTATTAACTACAGTCACTGTGCTCATATATCAAAAACAGACCTAAGGAGATCAATCCCTGTTGAGTCACTCATTATTAACTACAGTCACTGTACTCATATCTCAAATAGAGACCTGAGGAGATCAAGACCTGTCGAGTCACTCGTTATTAACTACAGTCACTGTGCTCATATCACAAATACAGAGCTGAGGAGGTCAATCCCTGATGAGTCATTCATTATTAACTACAGTCACTGTACTCATATCCCATACACAGACCTGAGGAGATCAATCCCTGGTAAGTCACTCATTATTAACTACAGTTATTGTTCTCAATTATCATATCCCAAATACAGACTTGATGATGTCAATCCCTGGTGAGCCACTCATTATTAACTACAGTCACTCTGCTCATATCCTAAATACAGACCTGAGTTGATCAATCCCTGGTGAGCCACTCATAATTAACTACAGTCACTCTGCTCATATCACAAATACAGAGCTGAGGAGGTCAATCCCTGATGAGTCATTCATTATTAACTACAGTCACTGTACTCATATCCCATACACAGACCTGAGGAGATCAATCCCTGGTAAGTCACTCATTATTAACTACAGTTATTGTTCTCAATTATCATATCCCAAATACAGACATGATGATGTCAATCCCTGGTGAGCCACTCATTATTAACTACAGTCACTCTGCTCATATCCCAAATACAAACCTGAGGTGATCAAGCCCTGGTGAGTCACTCATTATTAAATACAAGTCACTGTGCTCATATCCCAAATACAGACCTAAGGAGATCAATCCCTGGTGAGTCACTCATTATTAACTATAATCACTGTGCTCATATCTCAAATACAAACCGAAGGAGATCAATCCCTGGTGAGTCACTCATTATTAACTACAGTCACTGTACTCATATCACAAATACAGGCCTGAGGAGATCAAGCCCTGGTGAGTCACTCATTATTAACTATAATCACTCTGCTCATATCCCAAATACAAACCTGAGGAGATCATACCCTGGTGATTCACTCATTATTAACTATAGTCACTGTGATCATATCCCAAATACAGACCTGAGGAGATCAAGCCCTGGTGAGTAACTCATAATTAACTACAGTCACTTTACTCATATCCCAAATAAAGACCTGAGGAGGTCATTCCCTGGTGAGCCACTCATTTTTAACTACAGTCACTGTGCTCATATCTTAAATACAGACCTGAGGAGATCAAGACCTGGTGAGTCACTCGTTATTAACTACAGTCACTAAGCTCATATCCTAAATACAAACCTAAGGTGATCAAGACCTGGTGAGTCACTCGTTATTAACTACATTCACTGTGCTCATATCCTAAATACAGACCTGAGGAGATCAAGCCCTGGTGAGTCACTCATTATTAACTACAGTCAATGTACTCATATCTCAAATACAGGCCTGAGGATATCAAGACCTGGCGAGTCACTCATTATTAACTACATTCACTGTACTCATATATCAAATACAGACCTGAGGAGATCAAGACCTGGTGAGTCACTCGTTATTAACTACATTCACTGTGCTCATATCCTAAATACAGACCTGAGGAGATCAAGCCCTGGTGAGTCACACGTTATTAACTACAGTCACTGTGCTCATATCCTAAATACAGACCTGAGGTGATCAAACCCTTGTGAGTCACTCATTATTAACTACAAGTCACTGTGCTCATATCCCAAATACAGACCTTAGGAGATTAATCCCTTGTGAGTCACTCATTATTAACTACACTCACTGTACTCATATCCCAAATACATACCTGAGGTGTTCTAGCCCTGGTGAATCACTCATTATTATGTTCATTCATTGTACTCATATCTTAAATACAGACATGAGGAGATCAGGCCCTGGTGAGTCACTCATTATTAACTACAGCCACTGTACTCATATCTCAAATACAGACCTTAGGAGATTAATCCCTTGTGAGTCACTCATTATTAACTACAGTCACTGTACTCATATCTCAAATACAGACCTAAGGAGATCAATCCCTGGTGAGTCACTCATTATTAACTACAGTCACTGTACTCATATCTCAAATACAGACCTGAGGAGATCAAGCCCTGGTGAGTCACTCATTATTAACTACATTTACTGTACTCATATATCAAATACAGACCTGAGGAAGCAATCCTGGTGAGTCACTCATTATTAACTACAGTCACTGTGCTCATATCCCAAATACAAACCTGAGGAGATCAATCCCTGGTGAGCCACTCATTATTAACTAGAGTCACTCTACTCATATCCCAAATACAAACCTGAGGAGATCAATCCTGGTGAGTCACTCATTATTAACTACAGTTACTGTTCTCAATGATCATATCCCAAATACAGACTAGATGATGTCAATTCCTGGTGAGCCACTCATTATTAACTAAAGTCACTGTGCTCATATCCCAAATACAAACCTGAGGTGATCAAGCCCTGGTGAGTCACTCCTTATTAACTACAGTCACTGTACTCATATCCCATACACAGACCTGAGGAGATCAATCCCTGGTGAGTCACTCATTATTAACTACAGTCACTGTGCTCAGTGCTCATATCCCAAGTACAGACCTGAGGAGGTCAATCCCTGGTGAGCCACTCATTATTAACTACAGTAACTGTGCTCATATCCCAAATACAGACCTGAGGTGTTCTAGCCCTGGTGAATCACTCATTATTATGTTCATTCATTGTACTCATATCTTAAATACAGACATGAGGAGATCAATCCCTGGTGAGTCACTCATTATTAACTACAGTCACTGTGCTCAGTGCTCATATCCCAAGTACAGACCTGAGGAGGTCAATCCCTTGTGAGTCACTCATTATTAACTACACTCACTGTACTCATATCCCAAATACATACCTGAGGTGTTCTAGCCCTGGTGAATCACTCATTATTATGTTCATTCATTGTACTCATATCTTAAATACAGACATGAGGAGATCAGGCCCTGGTGAGTCACTCATTATTAACTACAGCCACTGTACTCATATCTCAAATACAGACCTTAGGAGATTAATCCCTTGTGAGTCACTCATTATTAACTACAGTCACTGTACTCATATCTCAAATACAGACCTAAGGAGATCAATCCCTGGTGAGTCACTCATTATTAACTACAGTCACTGTACTCATATCTCAAATACAGACCTGAGGAGATCAAGCCCTGGTGAGTCACTCATTATTAACTACATTTACTGTACTCATATATCAAATACAGACCTGAGGAAGCAATCCCTGGTGAGTCACTCATTATTAACTACAGTCACTGTGCTCATATCCCAAATACAAACCTGAGGAGATCAATCCCTGGTGAGCCACTCATTATTAACTAGAGTCACTCTACTCATATCCCAAATACAAACCTGAGGAGATCAATCCCTGGTGAGTCACTCATTATTAACTACAGTTACTGTTCTCAATGATCATATCCCTAATACAGACTAGATGATGTCAATTCCTGGTGAGCCACTCATTATTAACTAAAGTCACTGTGCTCATATCCCAAATACAAACCTGAGGTGATCAAGCCCTGGTGAGTCACTTTTTATTAACTACAGTCACTGTACTCATATCCCATACACAGACCTGAGGAGATCAATCCCTGGTGAGTCACTCATTATTAACTACAGTCACTGTGCTCAGTGCTCATATCCCAAGTACAGACCTGAGGAGGTCAATCCCTGGTGAGCCACTCATTATTAACTACAGTAACTGTGCTCATATCCCAAATACAGACCTGAGGAGGTCAATCCCTGGTGAGCCACTCTTTATTAACTACACTCACTGTACTCATATCCCAAATACAAACCTGAGGTGATCAAGCCCTGGTGATTCCCTCATAATTATGTTCATTCATTGTACTTATATCTTAAATACAGACATGAGGAGATCAGGCCTTGGTGAGTCACTCTTTATTAACTACAGTCACTGTACTAATATCCCAAATACAAACCTGAGGAGATCAATCCCTGGTGAGCCACTCATTATTAACTACAGTCACTCTACTCATATCCCAAATACAAACCTGAGGTGATCAAGCCCTGGTGAGTCACTCATTATTATGTTCATTCATTTTACTTATATCTTAAATACAGACCTGAGGAGATCAATCCCTGGTGAGCCACTCATTATTAACTACAGTCACTCTACTCATATCCCAAATACAAACCTGAGGTGATCAAGCCCTGGTGAGTCACTCATTATTAACTATAGTCACGGTGCTCATATCTCAAATACAGACCAAAGGAGATCAATCCCTGGTGAGCCACTCATTATTAACTACAGTCACTGTGCTCATATCCCAAATACAGACCTGAGGAGATCAATCTCTGGTGAGTCACTTATTATAAACTATAGTCACTGTGCTCATATCTCAAATACAAACCTGAGGTGATCAATACCTAATAAATCACTCATTAAATGGTAGAAGACAATTTATAGTTGATAAGATCTAGAAATCATACTTACATTAACTTCATTCATTGATTAGACCTAAGAATCATATTTAAATGCTATTCTCCCATGGTTCATTATTTAGAGTCTTTCAAATTACCCAACTATTAATTATATTACTTGATCTGAGATTTGCATAACACTCTCACTATAATTAAATAACATTCAATAATTAGAGTAATGAATCGCACCTGGACAAATTCCCGTCCTTCCTCCTCACACTTCTACGTCTGCCGGGATATATACACATTATCTCACTCTGAGGATTTTACAAACACACTAGCTTGGTAAAGTCATCATTAATCGGAGCCATGCATTTTACTTATACCACATTTGTGCATCAGTCATATATCAAATCTCATGACATCGATCAGTGATCGAAGATATGAATTTGTTAGATTATTGTTCAGACCCTACAAGACATTCATTCATTGACCAAAGCCAGTGGTAGATCTTCGTTCATTGAGCATAGTCATAAATAATACTTCCACGATATCCATAAATCAGTGTCACGCATGATATTTACAAATTTTCGCTCAGTCATGAATCATGCATTTGATCAAAGACAGGTATGAGACCTACAAACCATCTTATCACTATTCATTAACCAGATATATGACTCATACCTAACTGGCATTTGATCGTAGTTCATACTTACACAAAATTTGAATGCATGACCTTTAATCATTTAATTGAGGCTCTCGTTATATTTTATCATTAATAAGAGCCAGGCCTCGTACTAACATGAAATGTTATGATTGATCAGATGCATGCATTCTACTTGTATTAAATTAATTGATCATAAGCATACATTATACTCTACAACATGAATCAATCAGAGTCGATACTTTCATGACATTTAATCAACGTTATGCATGATACTTATACCACATTTTCCATCACTTATCAAAGATAATAATACTTATACCACAGTTTCCATCACTTATAAAAGATAATAATACTTATACCACATTTTCCATCACTTATCAAAGATAATAATACTTATACCACAGTTTCCATCACTTATCAAAGATAATAATACTTATACCACATTTTCCATCACTTATCAAAGATAATAATACTTATACCACAGTTTCCATCACTTATCAAAGATAATAATACTTATACCACAGTTTCCATCACTTATCAAAGATAATAATACTTATACCACATTTTCCATCACTTATCAAAGATAATAATACTTATACCACAGTTTCCATCACTTATCAAAGATAATAATCCTACCTACATAACATTTGGTCATTGATCAGAGCCAGGAATGATACTTGCAAGACATTTTATCGCAATTCATTGTTAATAACCATGTATTTAAATTACATTACTTTATATAATTGCTCATTGGTTTATATATAAAACTTACATGACATAGTCGTCCACCAATCAGAAACATACTTCATAGTTGTATTTGGTTAGGACCATGGGTCATACTTTGACAGCATTTGTAATTGATCATAGATAATTGATCAGAACAATGCAACATAGTAATACATATTTGTATTTGATCAGATTCATGCCATTTAATTATATTAATTGTAACTGATAGGCTTAAAGGTAGTTTACTGAAGACTAGTTTTTGAAAATTATGTGTTTCTCGAAAGCTCCTCTACGATTTTGTTTAAAATGTATACCATAAGAGTGTTGATGATGAAAATAGCTTTTTACCTCCCGAGAAGAATTATTGATTTATTTGTAGTTTATATTTTACTTGTATTTCTTCAATTCAAAATATTTCAAAATGGTTTTAAGCGTTTTTCTTAAAATTGAACTCCCCCCCAAAAAAATGTTTTTTCTTCGCTCTTGGTTCTAGATTATATTTGTAAGCTAAACTAATCTCAGCTTACATTAAACTTCAAAGTTCCTTAAGGACTAGGTGTAATTTCATCTTTGTATCTTGTATTTTTGACAAATTAATGAATAATTTATCTCAGGTTTTGTTATTGCCAATTTGTAAATCTTTGTTTATATGGGCCAAGCCATGAATAATAAAAGTACATTTGTCATTTCCCATCAGTAGGGCCTTGGTACTTTGTAGTGCATGGCAAGCCATTATTGTGTAATGAGATCTTGTCCCCTACCTTTTACACAATATATTACAATTATAGGTATTTTATTTAATGATTGTACAGCAATATAAAATATTTACAAGTCTAAAATGTGACTATATCTCGCCTAACCAAGATTCTTAAAATGTGTTGGTATTTTAAATAATAATTATAAGATATTTGGGATTGATTAAATTGTAGTTATATAATTATATATGAAATATAACGATTTAGTATAGTCTAACACATTATCTAGTGCAGTGGTTCCCAACCTTTTGTGGCCCATCTCCCCTTTCTGGAGGTTGACTAACACCTATCGCCCACTTTTCATTTTCATTGTATGCCTAATTTTAATTTGAAGTAAGGTGTAAATAATAAAGCAGTTTTATTATAATAAACAATTTTACTACCGTATATAAAAACAACCAAAGCAGTTTTATCCGGTCACTCTTGAATAAAATAGGAAAAAAATGTACATTTTTTACAGATTTTTTTTTAATAACAAATAAGTGAAATAATTAACTAAGATCATTGATGTACATTTAAAAAACAGGAGTACATGTTTTCATTTTTAAATTGGAATCTGGAAAAATTAATAAAGTTGACAGTTAAAATTTGAAAAAATAAATGAAAGTTTGAAAATTTGTTATTATTTTGTTTTACCTTTTCAATGGCTGCCTTGTGCTTGGTGGATTTCAGTTAAAGCTTGAATATCCGGCTTTATGTTCATCATGTTCAGGCGCAAGTCTCCTTTGAGGCAAATGTCCAACTTATTTCTTTGTTTTGTGAGGAGCTGGACAACAGAACTAAATCCTTTTTCAACTAAATATGTTGACGGGAACGAGATGAGAAGTGGTTCAATTTTTCCCCACAGTTGTGGATAAGTGTCCATAATCTTCACCCAGCCTAACTCGTAACCGCTCTGCTTGAAAATGATTTTCGCTTCACAGTCATACTTCAGATCTAAAAACTCTGTCTACAAAGAATTATCAAGCTTATCCACAGCTTCAAACGAGAATGGATCTAGAATCCAATCAGGAATTTGTAACTTGGTCAAATCTTCAAATCTTAACTCCATGTTAGTTTTTAACTGGTCAAGGTGATCAGTAAAAACTAGGATTTGGTCTTCTGGGAGTTCAGGAGTCCCGTTAGATGACACTGAACACTTTTTAAGGGTCGGAAACTGAATCAGCTCTTTACGACCAATATTTACCTTGTGAATATCAAACTTGGTGATGAATGATGAAATAATTCCTTTGGCCTTGATAAGGTTCATCTTGTTTCCTTGAAGCCTTATATTGACTTCGTTCATTTTTTCAAAAATATCTGTAAGGTACGCAAGTTCCAACTTGCGTTGCTTCAAATTCTCACTTAAAACAGGATCAGACGTGTCGAGAAACTCAGTAACCGTGTCAAATAATTCGAAGAAACGGCGCAAACAGTTTCCTTTGGAAAGCCACCTCACGGCCGTGTGTAGAAGCAAGCGTTCGAATTCCTCATAATTTCCATCGCAAAGTTGTCCGAACAGACGGTCATTGAGGGAATTAGCTTTAATCTTGTTAACACCAGTAATGACCAGTTGTAGGGTTTCATGCAGGACACCACTCAATTTTTTCGCAGCTAAGTGTTGACGATGAATGACACAGTGAATAGTGATGACCTCTGGCACTTCTTTCTTAAGGTGGGCTAGAAACCCAGCATGACGACCTGACATGGCAGGAGCACCGTCTGTTGAGCAAGCGCTCACGTTTGTTAGGGAAATCTCTTTTTCCTCAAAATAATCTTATACCACTTTAAAAATCGACGATCCCTTCGTATCAGTGATCAAAGTTCTAGCAAACAACATTTCCTCGGTAACTTCCTTTTGTTCATTGATAAACCTCACATAAACTAATCAAATTGCTATGTTATAAATCACAGTTGATTCATCAATCTGCAATGCAAATTTACTTTTTTTCAACAAATTGGTAAGTTTGGATTCAACGTCTGTGGCCATTTCGTCAATTCGCCTGGAAACAGTATTGTTGCTCAAAGGAACCAATTGACTTATCTTATTACTAGGGCCCTCGCCTAGCATGATTTCAACAATTTTTTTGGTAGCCGGTAAAACAAGAGTTTCGCCAATTGTGTGAGGTTTACCACATTTAGCGATCAATAAAGACACCTCATAAGAAGCAAGAAGAATTTTGTCAAGATCGGTTTCTCGTTTTTTGAATAATTCACTCACATTAGGCCGTTTAACAGCTTTAGCTTTGAGGTGTTGAAAATAACTAAGTTCTTTACTCACTTTATCACTGTGTACTCTTGATAAATGTTCTTTAATTAGCGAAGGCTTCATGGTTTCATTACTAGTAAATGTTTTATCACACAAAAGACAATGTGGAAACTGCACATTTTGCGGTGACGTGATAAAGCCGAATTTTAAATACTCAGGTGAGAATTGACGACACTTCTTCCTTTTTGAATCCATTGAGCATGAGTTTCTATACTTCAAAACAAACGCTCAAAAACAGAAAAGACACGCACAAAAACTGATGGTGAGGCACACAAAGGCTAGTGAAGACTGAAGATGAATGTAGGGTTAGGAGGGGGAGGGGGTTGAGTCACCAGTCGGCTGCGCTGAACCACAACAGATGGGCACTGTGGAGAGGGGTGAGTGCAGTGAACTCGCCGGCTGAGAATAGCCAGTGTCTCGTGCTACCCGGCAACTTCTACTGTACAGTACTATTTTAATTTTTCCCCCTTTGAATACTCATCGCCCCCAAATCGCCCCCACCTATTTATTGCCCCATGATAACCCAAATAGCCCACTTTGGGGGCGATCGCCCCCAGGTTGGAAACCACTAATCTAGTGTTTATTTTGTGTTAGACAAAGATTATACACTTTTAACATTATAAGGAGTTAAGCCGACACACGTCTGCGGTGACCGGAATAAATCGCAAACGATAAAAGTGACATGAAAATTCCGGACAGAAAAACCCCATGGTCATAAATACTCACAGGGAAAAAACTCACAAGGAAAAACGCCCACACGAAAAATATTCACACGAAGAATGCTCACAAGAAAGATACTCACATTGTGCCGAGCTAACATCAGTTAGCTCCCACAAGTGTACTGGTATGTAACCTTTTGCTGGTGCATATAGTTCTAATTACCTTTGGCTATTGTTTGGATACCTCTTGGTTTTGCCCAATGCTTATTATCTTATTTGATCCTAACGAGCCTCTAGTAATTACTCGGAAGAGGGGTAATATCTGACGTTTATATGTCTTCTTTTCCCCTTCCTCTTTCTTCGATGCCTGCTCATGCGCACTCTTCACGAAGCGAGTCTGGCTTTGCCTTCCACCCTCATATCTTTTTTTAGTTAGTTTCCATCTGGGAGAATTAGGCGACTGTTCTAAAAGAGTGTTAGACCTATTTTACGACTATCAACACGGGAGAAAGACACTATGTCTTAGATCTACTATTCCACAGTCTCTAAATGTTGGCAGTGTTCTCCGGTTATACAGTGGATAGTCGTTGCCGTGCATAGTCGCCATGGCATCGCTAGAAAGGAAACCTTGGGGCCACCGTAGCTAGCCCTCGCCACACGTGCCTTGATAAATTGTCTACATCTTTAGAAACCGGTCTCCTGCCAGTACGGGGCTGATACTCTCTTGCTGGTGCAGAGCTGGTTCAACACTGGTACCTCACTGGCGCTCACTCACTGGGAGCATGCGGGTACGTGGCTGATAATCTCCTGCTGGTACGGTGCTGATAATCTCCTGCTGGTGCAGTGCTGGTTCAACACTAGTACCTGGCTGGCGCTCGATCACTGGGAGCATGCTGGTACGGTGCTGACATTCTCCTGCTGGTGCAGTGCTGGTTCAATACTGGTACCTCACTGGCGCTCGATCACTGGAAGCGTGTGGGTGCGCAGCTGATTATCTCATGCTGGTACCCTCCAATTTATTAGCTAGTAGCTCATGGCGGGTACGTTCACCAGGAAGTTCACGCTTGGGCCGATTAAAATGCGTTTGATCGAGGGGAACCCGAGGAAAGCGCGCAAGAAATCTCCGCTATTAGATCACGCAACACAGTATAGTGTTGCGAGTTGTTTAGGTCATGAATACTGGTAGTAGGTCAGAAACAGGCTAGACTCCTGGGGGATATTCTCTTAGTTATTTGATAGGTGTATTGTTTTGAAGCGTTGTGGTAATTGCTACTCCATTTGAGCATATAGTGTTAGAATCTTTAATTATGTATTTTGTATTAAGCCTATAGGTAACGTTATTGTTGCATGCACTCGTAGGCTGGGTGATGAAGGCCAGACACATGTTGACTATGAACAGCGAGCTGGCCGGTATAATGCCACCAGCCTCTACGAATAATTTAACTTGTTAAACCACATAACCAGAGAGAGCTCATATATATATATATATATATGTTGTTAGCATACTCCTGCCTTTTCTATGAGCTGCCAGAATTTTCATTGATGAGAAAATGAATCATCATTTTCTTTAGGTTTGGTTGGTCATAGTCTGTGAGATAAGCAAGTATGTAGGCCCCTATGCCGTCTGTGTACAAGACGACCAAAATCTTATATTCTACTATTGTTGTGCTTGTAATATGTTTACTGTCAATATTAATAAAATGGTATCTCCTCAAGTTATTTCTACTGTGTTAACTTGCACCCTACCCTCTGGAATACATACCTTCTAACTCTAAAATCTTTCCACCCATTTGAATAGGACCTCCTTATATATTTGGTACTGTTTGTTTAACTCTACTGATGTACCGGTCCCCCTTAACATTTCAATAACCTTGGCAAGTCGCGTATCTTGTTCCTGCCCCTGTTGGTGCCGCTTGACATATTAAAGTTATTTCCTATTCAGGCGCCCCTTCCCCACGACCAAGCTCATCAACTGGAACTCTCCTTCCTCTGTCGCGTTGAGAGTTTGTTTGTTGTTTGTTGGGGTGGACATCTTGATAGAGTATCGGGTACCACTTGATCCCAAACAGGTACGTATTTAACTTGCAAATTGTACTCTTGGAGTAGTAGCACCCATCTAGTAATCCGGCCATGTAGAGGCCTGCATTTTTTTTTAGGAGGGAGAGTGCCTTGTGATCCGTTAGTAGAGTAGTGTGATGACCATAAACATACACCCTAAACTTCTGACACGAAAAGGTAATTACCAGTTTCTCTAGCTCCGTAACGGTATATCTCGTCTCCGCATCGTGTAAAGCCCTACTGGCAAAAGCTATTGGACGCTGTTGCCCCCAGATATCTAACTGGAACAATACTGCTCCCAGTGCACAGGATGACGCGTCGCATGCGATGTATAATGGCTCTGATAAGTTAGGATGTATTAGCATCACGCTGGTAAGAAAGCTAGCTTTGATTTTTTCAAAAGCCTCTTCTTCAACATGCGTCCAGTGCCACAGACTATTCTTTTGTGTCAGAGGAAGGAGTGGCGCTATTAGTTCGGCATGCTCCTTATTAAATTTCCTATAAAATTGATAAGGCCCAGGAACGCTTGTAGATGCTTCTTATGGCCTCAGTTTTTTCCGGAGACACTTGTATACCTTCAGGGGTGATGTGATGGCCTAGAAAATTAAATTTTTTGGAAAGAAATACTGATTTTTCCAAATTGACCGTAAGGCCTCCCTCCTTAAGACGACTTAAAATAATTTACAGTTTAGTACAATGTTCTTCAAAATATGGCGTCGCTATCACCAAATCGTCCACATATACCGTTGCCCATGATAAAACATCAGGACCAAGTACTACCTCCAGACCACGAATAAACTGGCTAACGGATACAGATAGGCCGAACGGTAGACGCGTGAACCAATATATACTACCATTATACATAAATGCGGTATATCTCTTTGATGGCTCCGTCAATGGTGTCTTCCAGTATGAAGCTGTCAAGTCCAAAGATGTTAGGTACTTGCATCCTTCAAATCGCTGAATTAGCTCCTCCATGGGGGCAGGAGACTCATGATCCACACCAGAACTTGATTGACGCGCCCCGCGTCTAGGCAGAGCCTTACCCCCTTATTCTCCTTCTTAACGACCCCCACTGGATTAATTATATCGGAACGAGCGCACTCTATGACGCCCCATTCTAGCATCTGGTCTAGCACCTCCTTAACTGCTTCCCGATGGCTGTACGGGACCGGATATGATTTACAGTAAAAAGGAGCTGGGTTCGACACTTCCAGGTGGCACATATATTTTGTGTTTAGTCCCGGCCGGCTGGAGAATACTTCCTTACATCCCTCTAGTACTCGGCTTAGGTAGACTCGCTGTTCCGTGGTCACACCTTCAATCCCCGATATTTTCTGCTCCAACTCTTGCTGCAAACTAGGAGTTTTTTCTTCCTTCTTCATTTCCTCTAGGTTTTGTTTTTTGTTATATGTGTTGCGTCCTTTTCCCTGGAATTCTAACTCCTTTGGATTTATCGCGGTAACAGCGTCAGTAATTTCTTCCGTGGGTCGTGTGTACAAGTGTTTAGAAGCTATATTGCCCTTCTCACATGTGCTAGCATTTATTGCATCCCTTCCTGGCGTTTTCGGTGGTAATTTGCTAGTTACTAACTCTTCTTGACCCGTCCCAGTACATTGGTTGTCATTAGGGTAGGCTTCTTGCTGGGCTGTTACAGGATTCGCTTGGTTCTTCCGCCTTCCGCCATCTTGAGCGATTATAACGTTTTGTGGGATGGGGGATAAATCTTCGCTGGACTCATCTTTACTTCTAAGCTCCCCGGATGGAAAAGTACATTTACACCTTTTGTGGGGCATGTTTCCTCCCCATCATTGAAACTCAAACCAGAGTGCCCCCTGGAATTAGACCTCACGCTACCCTCAATATTATTTCTTACTGGGGCACCGCTGATCCTTTGGCTCACGTCGGCCCCTATATTTCTATTCTCCCCCTCCCAAAATTGGCAATCCTCAGTACTGATGCTGTCGACCACCACTGCCCTTATAAACGGCACGGATATCCTCTTTGGTTCCTCTGTAAATTGTACTTCCTGTTTGATATAATCTATGACACCACCCCTCTTCCCGAGAAAATCCGATCCAATAATTGCTACCACATTTAAGTTAGGTACTATAAAAAACACAATCTCCACAGCAGCTAGCATAACATCTTGGGTACCCCAGTCAAAGTGATGTATTAAATGGTTCACTAGCCTATCTTCTCTTACTGGTTCTTCCAGGAAGTCCGCCTGGTTCTTCAAACGTTGTACATACTCACTCATCGACTCCCGACGTGGATTATATTTACCATTGAATACTTCCTGTAGAAATAAATCCTGTTCGTCCATCAACCAATATTTATTCAAAAACGCCCTCCTGGCTGTGGCGTAGTCAGTCTAGCCCCATTCATTTAGTTCTGCCCAATTACACGCCTGATCTCTCAATCCATTCATTAAGAGGTGTATCTTAAGTTGCTCACTTGTGATTCCCCTGATGGCCCTGTCAATCTTAGTGATATACTGCACTGCCGATATATTGGAACTGCGGCCATTAAATTTAGGTAGTCTGGCCTTAACCAAATCTAAATGTACCTCCTCTGGTGGTCTACATACTTCTGTACCCACTAACTGTGACGCCATTCCCTTTTGGCCAAAACTGTGTTCCTGCGATATGACAGTAGCTGACAATTGGTCACGTGCTGGTGACGTCCTGGGCGTTACTCTATTTGCTTGTAACCCCTCCATGGTTTTACTTGCACTAACTCCTAACTGTACATTTTACAGCTGATAGATTCTGTCTGTCATAAATTTGCACGACTTTACCAACCCCTGATAGTTAACCTCCACCTGCTTAGTTAAGTTCGTTAGTTCTTGGTGGGACTGTTTTTGATTATTTATAAGGGTGTTTTGTTTGTCTATTAGTCCATCTAATTTAAGTCCTTGTCGGTCCTGTGCTTCCTTAAGGGCCTCCTGTTTCCCCTTAATATTTTGCATATCAGACCCTTCTGTCTGCCTGTTATCGCGGAGCTGTTCTATTTCCACCCTTACTGTTCCTAGGTAATCTTGAATCCTTTTTTGTGACTCAAATAGTTGACTAAATTTTTTATTTGCTTCTTACTGCACGCGTCTTATGTATTCAGCTTGTGTATCCAACCTTTTCTTTACTAAAGTCTCCAATTGATCCATTTGTTTTTGATGTTTGTTTTCCCAATCCCTTAAAACACTATTAAGCCGGAGCATCATGTCCGCTGGGTTGTCAAATTGTTCAGGCGGCGGCTCAGTCACCCCCTTATTCCACCATGGAGCGTTCATCGTCATAACATTCCTTACCGTGTCCTCCGAAACGTCCATTAGCGTAACGATGGCATACTCAGATACAGTCTCCTCGGGAATTACGTCACTGGTTGCTGAGAAGACCCCCCTTTCTTCCGTAATCCCTGCTGTCTCCCGGTCATCAAACTCTGATGTCGTGTGTTGATCAGTGTCCATCTTACTAGCTACCGGTCTTGTCTGTCGTGTCACCCTGCCTGTTTGACGTGATTTATCCATCCCTATTCTCCCCGAGGAATTATGGCACTTCCCCACAGTATCCGGAACCAACCAGCAATTGACAGCAATCAGAAAAACAAAACATATGATATCCACTTACCTTTCCTCGGTCTCTGTGTACTGAAAAAATAGGCCTAATTATATTTTGAAAAAAAACAAACACTCACCCTGCTTCAAAATTACAATACTGTTATTAGCTCAGCCCTATGTGGGTATCAAGGAATTGG
This sequence comes from Timema cristinae, assembly GCA_039000515.1. NCBI lineage: Eukaryota > Metazoa > Arthropoda > Insecta > Phasmatodea > Timematidae > Timema > Timema cristinae. Next base: position 65,850 of record JBCFYV010000079.1, on the reverse strand, counting down.
TCCCTCGATGGTGCCCTCGTAGCTCCTTCGTCTTTTGTTGCTGTCCTGACCGCACCGTCTTCCGTCCTCGTAGCTCCGGCCGTGTTGCTGTCCTCGTCGCGCCGTCAATGGTTTCCCGCCTCGTAGCTCCGGCCGTGTTGCTGTGATCGTCACGCCACCAATGGTTTCCGTCCTCGTCGCACCGTCACCGGTTTCCGTCCTCGTAGCTCCGTCCGTCACTGTCATTTATTTCACCATTCCATATTTTGTTATGTACCATGATGAATCCTGGTAACGTAGCACCAACTTTGTTACGTTCACTCATATAACTTATTTGCTACATTAAGATATTGAAAGTATAGGGTAGTTAAATACTAAAGATTAGATTTTTATTGCGTTGTGACTTTTTTAATCTTTAATATATAATTAACTATGCCTTACATCACTGAAATAATGGAAGGATTAGTATATTTAACACACTAAACTTGATTAAGTAAATTATAATGGGAGTATATCTTGAATGCTTAACAAATAGTATTAGTACTATATTCTAAATACAGTCCTCCCCGAGCACAAAAGGTTCGCCCGAGTCCTACCAGATTTTTAAACAAGAATGTAACTTTTGCTCAGCCCAACACTACTTAATACCTCGGTTGGACCGCTATTTATTGGTCATTACAGTCCTACCCTTCTTCACCATGTTTGAATTTGCACCAATGGGAACGTGGTAAATTCAGACTGTTAAGAAGTTACTCGAAGTTTTTTTGTTTCCCCTTCCTGACGGTTAGGCCGCCGACTCAGTTCCTCATCTGGTTGACCCCCCTTCCCCCCAGGAAAGGGAGACACATCAACTGTCGTTTCCTATTTTTATAACTTATAGATAATTTGTCCTTATCAAGAGGTTAACGCTACAGAAAATGGTGGACATGAGTGATGTGCGCGCACATATGAACAGTTTTACGACTCTATAGACAAGTTTAATGACATTAAAGTTGTGATCAACCCAGACTTGTTTGTCGATTTTATTACTCTACAGCCTACCCGCTAGTTTTGAGAACTTTCAGTGCACCATTGAATCGCGTGACGAATTTATGACCCTGGATGCACTTCACATTAAAATCATAGAAGAAAGTGATACTAGTAAGAATGATGCGTGGAACGCGTCGTTGGGTGGCATGTTTGCAAAGAAAAATGGCGGCTGGCGCGATCGGAAATACAAACCCAAAGTGAACAAAAGTAACTGAGAAAAACATAGAGGCGTGCACATAATATGTGTTAAGTGCCGAAAGCCTGGGCATAAGGCGAACGAGTGTTGAAGCAAGGACAAAAGGGAAAGTACGAAATGTGTGGATAACATATGCTTAAATGTTTTGGCATGCAAGTCAAACGGTCAAAACTGGAAGTGGTGTCTGGGCAGTGGCGCGACAAAGCACTTCTGCAATGAGATAAAACTTTTTCGCGAAATGTATGACGTCGGGCACGGTGCGCTAAACCTTGCGAACAGTGCGACAGCTGACACGGTGGGCGTAGGCAATCCACAGTTTGTAGCAAACTTATTAGGTGACAAAAGGAACGTGAAGCTAGACAAGGCAATGTATGTAGCCGACTTTAGAACAAACCTGTTGTCGGTCAGTAAGATAACGGATCGTGGATTTGATGTTTGGTTTCAAAAAGAAGGTGCCATTATACAAGACTCGAATGGGAATACTGTACTAAGTGCTGTCAGAGTCAAAGATTTGTACTACGTGTGTGAATTCAAACTGTCAATTCACTTTTGAAAGAAAACAAAGTTATGTTCGATTTGTTACACAGATGTCTGGGTCACGCTAATACGAAGGACATTGTGGACGCCGTTCGTAAAGATGTCGTGAAGGAAGCTGTGTTAGCAGATTCAGCAAGTAAGTTGAACCGTGACATTCGTATACGGGGGAAAATGACAAGGGTATCATTTTCCAGCCTATCAAAACGTCACACAAACGTCTTGGATGTGATACACTCAGATGTATGCGGACCCATTAGGACAACCTCCATGTGAGGAGTAAAGTTTTTAACGAATTTGTTGAAGACAGCACCAGATGGTGCTAGATTCGATTCTTGAGTTCAAAGGCTGAAGTACTCAAAGATACTATTGAGTACATAACCCTCGTTGAGACCCAAAAAGGTAAACTGTAAAGTGCTTGCAATCCAACAATGGTGGAGAATACACTAACAAGAAGTTTTACGAAGACTTGAAAAGTCGAGGGATCACTAGAAGGTTGACTGCCCCATACGACCCGGAGCAAAATGGCACGGCGGAAACAAATAATCGCTCTCTCCTTGACGTCGCTAGAGGCCTTCTGATGGAAGCAGATTCGCCCAAATCCTTCTGGGCTGAGGCGGTTAGTACTGCAAATTATCTCTGAAATCGCCTACCAACGAAGAGCTTGGATGTTCGAACACTATACGATAAATGGACCGGCCAAGTGCCGGATGTGTCTTCCTTTAGGGTATTTGAAAGTGAAGTGTTCTACCTTGACAGAGAACTCGGAAGAGGAACGTTTGACTCTCGTGGACAGGAAGGGATCTTCCTTGGTTACGCGGATGAGTCCAACGCATACCGCGTGTGGTCATCCAAGAAGTGTAAAATGGTGATAAGCCGTAACGTGAAATTCATGGCGGATGTCAAGCCTCGTTTGATAGCCAATACTCAAATGGACCGAGAAGGAGACATGAAGGACAAAACTCTACACAAACTCGACGTTTTGCGGACATTGCATTTCCTCCAAAGTGCCACGCTGAAGTTTATAAGCCACTCACACACTATGAGGACGATGAAGAAGAGGTATTCCTCGGCCTTAATAACACCATTGAAGTGTATGCCCCATCACATGATGGATCGGGTGAAGATGGGGACATCTATTCCACCCCTGATGACACGGCACCTGACGTAGATGTGCGTCATGAAATTGATCACACAACAAGGGGCCGTGGTCAGCCAAGGAAGTTCAGGTTAGGTTCGAGGGGAAGACCGATGAAGCAGTAACAAGTCATTTCAAGTCTAGCTGTAAGCGCTGAGGAAGCGGAGCAGGCGTTTCTCTTGGAAATGCCTCTAAAGGAAGAAATGTTCGGTACCGATGAGGACAAATGGTGCCAAGTCATCGGTAATGAGATGAAATCCATCGTGAGGAACGGGACTTGGGTAATAGTTGATCTTCCTAGAGGTCACAAAGTCGTTGGCAGCCAAATTGTTCTAAGGAACAAGTTCCTATCGGATGGGAAACTTGAAAGAAAAAATCACACTTGGTCGCCCAAGGTTTTATTCAGTAACCCGGCGTTCATTACTCAGAGAAATTCGCTCCAGTGGCTCGAATAGGTACCAATCATTTCTTGGCATCCATTGCAGCCCAGTACGGAATGAATATTAGGCAATTTGATGTGGAAACTGCATACTTGAATGGACACCTAGAAGAAGAGGTTTATATGTAACCGCTGAAGACTATACGAGAAATCCTTCAGGATATTGTTGATTCGGAGGGCCAGAGTTAGATCGGGATAAAGTCAATGATTATGATTGAAGAATTAAGTAGGGGGGGACAAGGTTTTCCTCCTGAAGAAATCACTTTACTGTTTACGACAATCTGAAAGGAGCTGGTACCTTAAGCTGGATGAATCCTTGAGAAGCCTGGATGTGACACCTTCAGTCTCAGACCCTTATTTGTTCCATATTGGTTCAGGGGAAGATATTATATTAATTGCGACCAGTGGTGGCTCATGCATAGGTTCTATGGAACTGCAGCACCCCCTATTTTCACTTGATATTATCGATAACATTTAATATAACGAGTCCTTTTTTATTTATTTCTTTCTTTATTTTTGTAGTACAATATATATTCCTTAAGCTTAATGTCAGTAATTCAGTGGCCATCTCCTAGTTTATGAAAAAGATACAAAAATCTTTGTATGAAACTGTGCGCTTCACAGTGTCAGCGACGTGGTGTTTGACTGTTGTGCACATGCGCACATAGAAGGAGGATGGTGATAAAGGCAGGACTGCCAGGTAGAGAGAGCACTGTTTCTCTCTCAGTGCTGGCTCTCACGTGATGGTAGAAGGAAGTTTTTTTTACTCAGAATGTTTTAGGCTTAAAAACCGTTTACCATATTCTAATAAACTAATTTTAGCTACGAGCCGCCACTAATTGCGCCATATTTTTATGGCATCCTAATCGCTTCCCGTGACCGGAAAGGGATTGATGAACATGGAAGGAGAATGGGTGAACACTTGGAAGTCAAAAATCTTGGCTATGCTAAATCTTGTCTGGGGATAGAGTTTAACCAGACAGAAGGGCAGGTGACGATGCATCAGCAGGTCTACGTACGTGATCTGCTTTCGCGGTTTGGCATGTCCGAATGCAAACCTGTTTCCACCCCCATGGATACAATCTTGAAGTTGAGGAGAAACGAAAAGCAGTCGGAAGATGATCTAAGGCTTCCGTACCACGATCTGGTCGCGGCTATTACTTACTTGGCATCGACTACAATGCCCAACATATCATTTGCTGTAAGCCATCTGGGGCAGTTCAACAAATGCTTTGGTACCGATCACTGGAATACCGCCAAGCGTATATTACGCTATCTAAAGGGTTCCATCAATGTGGGGTTGACCTATGTCACAGGTCCGGGACCAGTCAAAGGATTTGTAGGTGAAGACTGGGTAAGTTGTCCTGAAGACAGGAGGTCTTAAACCTGGTATATATTCAAACTAAATGGTGGAAAGGTATCCTGGGATTCAAAAATACAGCATACTGTCACCCTATAGACGACAGAAGCTGAATACATGGCTCTGTCAGAGAGCATAAAGGGAGCCATCTATTTGAAACGATCTCTCATCGAGATGGGTTTGGCAACTTGGGTGAGATGGCTATTTTCTTCGACAACAGAAGCTCATTGAATTTTGCAGAGAATCTGATGTTCCATACAAGGAGCAAGCCCATCAACATCCGTCATCACTTCTTGAGGGACGTACTCAAACGCAAGGAACTTCGTGTGCTTCACATCTCAACGGACGATCAAATCGCAGACTTCTTAACTAAAGGACTGCCCAAAGTTAAACACATGGGATCAGCCAGACTTGGTGATTCGCAATAGTGACGTTCTTTCAACAACCAGCTAGAGGGGAAGTGTTGGAATGTTGGTATTTTTTGATGACGAGTTGCATTTGTTTAATGTCGCCATCTTTGTGCATGTGAAGCGCATATATTTAACATACAATAGACAGTCGAGTCATGCCCATTATAAGCTTTGGGTGTATATCCGTGACTTCATCATTTGTAATTTTATGGTGCTGACTTATATATCTTTTAATTGTGTTATCTTGTTTGTTCGGTTCACTTGACCCACGGCGATTTTTCCCTAACAGAAAAGACTTCCAGTTAAAAAATTTAAAAATTGTTAGCCTTTGCACATTAGGTAAATAATGTTGTGATTTTCTATTAAGAATTTTGTGATTTTAACTAAATATAAAATAAAGGGTTGGATAAGATGAAATTCGACCTTAAGGTTAATTTTTAAAAGACTTCCATTTAAATATTTTGATACTTTTTTAAAAGAAATACAGTTTGTTACCAAATTTGGAAAAACTTTCACCAACATTTGATTTTGAGATTCTATTAGTGATTGCACATTACGTAAGAAAATCTACTTGTTAAAAAAATTGAGATTTTATTAGCGTTTTAACATCTTCTTGCTATTAAAGTCCTCATTTGTAAAGTTTGACCAGTAAAAACTGTGGATATTGGGTTTACAATGGTACACACTGTCTTATTAAATAGATGGATACTATGTAGTACCTACCGTATGAAAAATGGTTTATGAGGGTTTTTACATGCATGTTTATGGGTAGGGTATCCATGGCCTTTGTCAGATTCTCAAAAGGGTCCATTACCCCAAAAATATTAAGAGCCACTGCTCTAGAAGGTTTTTTTTGCTCAACTGTTGCAGTGGTGTTTCCTCCGGGCAGATTGTGTTTTACGGACACCAAACAGCACTAGGAAACCTTTTGATCTTTCAGATTCAGGTTGGGACATTCAGTTGTTGACAAAAACAGTCACCGGCAACAGTTTCTCTCTGAAACGTTCCTCGTTTTGAAAACCCAACTTCCAATTTCGTCGAACTCGACACAGTTTCTGTTTTGTTTCTGTTTTGTCCATCTGGAGGAAAACCGACATTTTTTTTTTGTGAAAGCGTTTTTCTCGTATTACATTCAGATTCTAGTAGGCAATGAAAGCTAATAAAAACAGTAACAAAAACATTTTACTTATTTATTTACTTCATTAAATATACCAATAAAAAATAAACATTAGGCAAAAAAAATCAAATAAAAGTTTCCCGTTTTGTCGTACATAACGATTATGCAATAAAGAATATACGGTTCCATTTAAAAGACAATAGTTGACCTTGAAGACTTCACTAAATCAAACATAAACTATGCCATTTAATTAGCTCCTCAAAACCAAGTAGTTTTAGTATGATTTTTTTTTTACTTAAATGTGTTTTTATACAATATATTTCATTGTTACAACTTAAAAAAAACCACCCTGTTAACAATATAATGTAATATATATATATATATATATTATATATATATTACCCGCCTCGGTGGCGTAGTTGGCTAACGCGCTTGTCGTGTTGAGCCCAACTTCTGAGGACGGGGAGATCGAGGTTCGAATCTCGGTCGGGTGAACTGAGGGTGGTTTTTCCAAAATGGTTTTCCACTCTCCCTCCACGCAAATGCTGGTTCACTTCCTTTAATTCAACCTTCCCAATTCCTAATCCATTAGTGTAATTAGTACTTAAGCGTATAACCCGAACGGGTAGTAAGATGCGGTGCTAAATAATAATAATTATCTATACTTGTAAAATAACATGTCCTGACTGACTGACTGATTCATCATCGCCGAGCGCAAACTATCAAGGCTACAAGCATGAAATTTGGACTGTATATTCAATTTGTTATGTAGGCACCCACTAAGAAAGGATTTTAGAAAATTCCACCCCAAAGGGGTCAAAATAGGGGCTGATAATATGTATGATAATATGTATGAAAGTCCGTCATTTTGAAAGTTACATAAACAAAATTTTGTATTTCGGTTATTGACGTAAAACAAATAAATACGTGTTTCAGGAATTTTGGAAATTTTATTTAATAAGGGATGAAAAAGGGGGTGAAAGTTTTTATCGGACTTGCATTATTTTTGATCTGAGGTCAAGTTATGGTCATCAACTTAACGTAATATTTTTAATTAATCTGTAAATACATATGTATATTTCGTATTTGTATGTAATCAACTTCCACGCGAGCAAAGCCGCGCGCAACAGCTATCTAGTAATATATATATATACACACACACCTACCAAATTACGCCGTTTCCTTACTGGTCAGGCAATAACGGTGCATATAGCTAAAATGAAATCTCCGAAATTAATATATCTTCACTAAACTTCTCCACAAATCCCTATCCTTGAATACTCCCTTCACTTCAGCAACATCCATACAACGAATCATACATACTCTTTTATTCTTAAAACTTTACGATAACTATTAGTAATTAATAAATATTATACACATTGAATATATATATATATATACATACATATATACGTTGTATATATATATATATACACTATACTGTTCGAATTAATTGGGACAAACATGTTTTCCTTGTCTGAGTTGATATGTGATTACCAGTGATGTCCCGAACCGCCTGAAACCGGTTATATCTGCCTAGAGGCAGTGTGACGGATCGACCTTGACTGTAATTTACTCGTTTGACTGGTTTTAGTGTATCAGTAGATCAGTTGTGAGACTTTCAGTGTGGCAGCTGGTGGTTATAATTTTACGTTCCGTGTATCACGTGTTACTTTTGCTTGTTCAAATATGGATATTACTCCGAGGAAGCGTTCTAAAATAATCGCTCTTAATGAACACACTTCTATGACCGTGAGAGATATAGCTACGGCTATTGGTGTGGGTAAATCAAGTGTTTAAGAATTTTAAGAACATTTCAAGTTTCCGGATCATCGTCTCCAAAAAGAAAAGGAAAATGTGGGCGCAAACGGAAAACTACTCCAAAAACTGAGAACATTCTAATAAGAAATAGCAAAATAAATCCAAGAAAGACAAGCACAGACCTTCGAAGGGATTTATTGGATTATGGTGTTGAAGTGAGTACCTCAACTGTACGGAAAAGGCTTCTGGAAGTTGGTCGTAAGGCAACAAGACCGATGAAAAAACAATTTCTAACTCAGAAAATGATGAAAAAACGTTTAGCATGGGCCAAAAAATATCGATCATGGACTGTTAACGACTGGAAGAAGGTGATTTTCAGTGATGAAACACATTTATTTGTGCATGGATACAAATCAAGTGTAGTTAGACGAAGTGAAGGTGAAACTCTGCGACTAGATCATATCCAACAGTCTGTTAAACACCCTTCTAAACAGATGTTTTGGGGTTTTATCCCAACAAATGGCACTGAAAGCTTGTTCCTATTAAAGGCATGATGAATTCTGTCAAATACATAGAAATATTACGCAGTAGGATTGTTCCATTCATGAAAACATTTGATGGAACATTTCAACATGACTTGGCTCCTTGTCACACTTCGAAATTGGTCCAGACTTTTATGCGGGAAAATAAAATAAAAGTGCTTGATTGGCCTGGTAATTCACCAGACCTAAATCCCATTGAGAACTTATGGCATATTCTCAAGAATCGCTTAGCTAAGATGAATTGCACGACAACAGAACAAATGATAAAAAGTTCTATACAAGTGTGGTTCCATGATGATGAAGTCAAGAACATGTGCGCTACACTAGTGGAGTCAATGCCAAGACGTGTTGAAGAGGTCATTTCTGCTAAAGGAGGACATACTTCGTACTAATATAAAGATTTATCAGTATACTTAAGGTGTGTAATGATTAAAAGCTAAGGTTTTAGAAAAAAATCGTTTTTTTACCTTTGTCCCAATTAATTCGAACACTATAGTAATATATATATATATTTATACTACATGTCACCAAGCAATGTTAGAAAGTCTACTCCAAACAACAAATGTGGGACTTATGCGTTTATTATGTTATAAATCCAGGTATAAGAGTGTTTTTTTCACTATCAGAATTCTACTACATTGAACTATTAGTTAGAGAACTGAAATAAGAGCTAGTTTCAATATTCTCTGATCTTATACCTTATTCAATTCGACAGTGACCTGGGGTGGTTTTAATTATTCTTCTACCACTTTGTTAATAGGAAACAACTTGAATAAGCTCCTCCTTTTTCATAAGACAGGTACCTCTAAGTGGGTTTAATCAGACACTTCTCCCTTTCCTCACTAACTGTGATAAGTAGGGTAAAACAGCCTCACTTCCTCCCTTTCCTCACTAGACTGATGACCTCTAGAGTGGACTAAACCACCACTTCCTCCTTTCCTCACTAGACTGTGACCTCTAGAGTGGGCTAAACCAGCCCACTTCCTCCCTTTCCTCACTAGACCGGTGACCTCTAGAGTGGCTAAACCAACCCACTTCCTCCCTTTCCTCACTAGAGCTGTGACCTCTAGAGTGGGCTAAACCAGCCCACTTCCTCCCTTTCCTCACTAGACCGGTGACCTCTAGAGTGGCTAAACCAGACCCACTCCTCCTTTCCTCACTAGACCGTGACCTCTAGAGTGGACTAAACCAGCCCACTTCCTCCCTTTCCTCACTAGAGCTGTGACCTCTAGAGTGGGCTAAACCAGACCACTTCCTCCCTTTCCTCACTAGACGGTGACCTCTAGAGTGGACTAAACCAGCCACTTCCTCCTTTCCTCACTAGAGCCTGTGACCTCTAGAGTGGCTAAACCAGCCCACTTCCTCCCTTTCCTCACTAGAGCTGTGACCTCTAGAGTGGACTAAACCAGACCACTCCCTCCTTTCCTCACTAGACGGTGACCTCTAGAGTGGACTAAACCAGCCCACTTCCTCCCTTTCCTCACTAGAGCTGTGACCTCTAGAGTGGGCTAAACCAGACCACTTCCTCCCTTTCCTCACTAGAGCTGTGACCTCTAGAGTGGCTAAACCAGACCACTTCCTCCCTTTCCTCACTAGAGCTGTAAACCTCTAGAGTGGGCTAAACCAGACACTTCCTCCCTTTCCTCACTAGAGCTGTGACCTCTAGAGTGGGCTAAACCAGACCACTTCCTCCCTTTCCTCATAGAGCTGTGACCTCTAGAGTGGGCTAAACCAGACCACTTCCTCCCTTTCCTCACTAGAGCTGTGACCTCTAGAGTGGGCTAAACCAGACCACTTCCTCCCTTTCCTCAATAGAGCTGTGACCTCTAGAGTGGGCTAAACCAGACACTTCCTCCCTTTCCTCACTAGAGCTGTGACCTCTAGAGTGGGCTAAACCAGACCACTTCCTCCCTTTCCTCACTAGAGCTGTAACCTCTAGAGTGGGCTAAACCAGACCACTTCCTCCCTTTCCTCACTAGAGCTGTGACCTCTAGAGTGGGCTAAACCAGACCACTTCCTCCCTTTCCTCACTAGAGCTGTGACCTCTAGAGTGGGCTAAACCAGCCCACTTCCTCCCTTTCCTCACTAGAGCTGTGACCTCTAGAGTGGGCTAAACCAGACCACTTCCTCCCTTTCCTCACTAGAGCTGTGACCTCTAGAGTGGGCTAAACCAGACCACTTCCTCCTTTCCTCACTAGAGCTGTGACCTCTAGAGTGGGCTAAACCAGACCACTTCCTCCCTTTCCTCACTAGAGCTGTGACCTCTAGAGTGGGCTAAACCAGACCACTTCCTCCCTTTCCTCACTAGAGCTGTGACCTCTAGAGTGGGCTAAACCAGACCACTTCCTCCCTTTCCTCACTAGAGCTGTGACCTCTAGAGTGGGCTAACCAGACCACTTCCTCCCTTTCCTCACTAGAGCTGTGACCTCTAGAGTGGGCTAAACCAGACCACTTCCTCCTTTTCCTCACTAGAGCTGTGACCTCTAGAGTGGGCTAAACCAGACCACTTCCTCCCTTTCCTCACTAGAGCTGTGACCTCTAGAGTGGGCTAAACCAGACCACTTCCTCCCTTTCCTCACTAGAGCTGTAACCTCTAGAGTGGGCTAAACCAGACCACTTCCTCCCTTTCCTCAATAGAGCTGTGACCTCTAGAGTGGGCTAAGCCAGCCCACTTCCTCCCTTTCCTCACTAGAGCTGTGACCTCTAGAGTGGGCTAAACCAGACCACTTCCTCCTTTTCCTCACTAGAGCTGTGACCTCTAGAGTGGGCTAAACCAGCCACTCCTCCCTTTCCTCACTAGAGCTGTGACCTCTAGAGTGGGCTAAACCAACCACTTCCTCCTTTTCCTACTAGACCTGTGACCTCTAGAGTGGGCTAAACCAGACCACTTCCTCTCTTTCTGATAGAAGCAGTAAGGGCATTGTTTCGCTGGTGATTCTCTGTTTAGTTTTTTGAGCCCGCAAAGTACAAAACATATTTTGCCTGGATAGTCACAAGTTGTGGTTGTGGAGCACTGAATCGCTACCTTGCTTCATGCCTTTTGCACGAGTTGCTTTTTTTTTAATTTATTTTTTTACCACGCCTTACTAACCGTCCAGGTTATACGCTAAAGTACTGTGTTAGGAATTGGGAAGGTTGAATTTAGAGTGAGTAAGCCCGCAATTGCGTTGAGGGAGAGTGGAAAACCATTTGAGAAAAACCTCTCCCAGTTCACCTGACTGAGATTCGAACCTTGATCTCCCCATCCTTTGGAGTCTAGCTCAACAGAAAACCCTCTCGTTAGCTAACTACGCCACCGAGGTGGGTGTGAGAGCCTAATAATTTAGTTAAATTGCATGTGTATATGTTTTTTATAAAGTTTACAGTTATATCATATTCATAGCTAATTTTACAATTTACGTTTATTTTAGAATTTTATAATAATGAATAAAGGACCAAAATGTGCATACAGTGGCTGTTCAATTACGTGGTACAGCTTTGAAACAAATATCTCTATTTCGATTCCCGGTGAAAGAAAAGGACAGGTAATGTTAGCTATTTATAGATTCCAAATCATCGTAAGAGCGTTCCATTGTATCAAAATTTTAAACATATATTATTTTGAAATGGTAATAAACTTACAATATATATACATCTGTCAGTGATATATTGATAAGTTAAAAACTGACACCTGTAAACCTCACTAACCATGTTTCAATAATAAATGTGACCCGCTTCAGTGGTCAAACGATCTAAGGCGTTCTTCTCGTATTAGACCGGCCTGCTGATGAGGGTAAGATCGAGGCTCGATCCAGGTCGGGTCCCCCGAGGGTGGTTTTTCATCAACGTTTTTCCACTCTCCTTCCACGCAAACGTGGGGGATTACCTCTAAAACTGCTTCCTTCCTCTTCCCTACCTTATTATAGTAATTATCATAATCGTAGGCTATAGATTAACAGGTAGTCAGAAGCGATGATAAAAAAACACGCTTTGATCTCCTCAGGGTAGGTTGCTAGTGAGCGTGAGTTTGGTGCATTCATTTTGCACTTTTTACAATATTTGGGTCAAAATAAATCAATTGTCTCTTACAGAAACAGAGTTTAGTTTTGTGCACATGCTAATAATCTCAACAGTTGTTGAATATAGTTCATGGATAACTTTTTAAATGAAGGGAAACTATCACATTCCAGAACATCCTGGACAGATAACAACACCTGTTCAGATTAGCATGTGCACAAAACTAAACTCTGTGTTCCTATAGAACAAGTATTTGATTTATTTTGGCCAAACTATGTTTATGCTATAAAAATGTAATCAAATACTGCCCTAAGTTCACACTCAAGCTCACAATAATTGTATATAAAAAGGTTATCAATGTTGACCGTAAAAGAAATAGGTTTATGTTTCTAAGAGCCCCTTCGCATGAAATGGTACTTTACAAAACGTTGTGAGCTCGGCCCCTTTACTTTCTCCTCCCCCCCCCCCCCCCGAACCATTCGTTTCCACAAAAGTAGATTCCTGGGTGGGTTACTGGTCATCACTATTGGTAGATGGTATCAATGTCCAACAAACCAGTTATATTTTCACAATGTAAACAGCAAACATGATTGTATTCATTGTGTATTCAGCCCGTCATACCACGACCGAACCGTGGTTCTGAGTTGCATCTTGGACACGGAGTGTAGAGAACCCGTCATCTCACGACTGAACCGTGGTTCTGAGCTGCATCTTGGACACGGAGTGTAGAGAACCCGTCATCCCACGACTGAACCGTGGTTCTGAGCTGCATCTTGGACACGGAGTGTAGAGAACCCGTCATCTCACGACTGAACCGTGGTTCTGAGCTGCATCTTGGACACGGAGTGTAGAGAACCCGTCATCCCACGACTGAACCGTGGTTCTGAGCTGCATCTTGGACACGGAGTGTAGAGAACCCGTCATCTCACGACTTAACCGTGGTTCTGAGCTGCATCTTGGACACGGAGTGTAGAGAACCCATCATCTCACGACTGAACCGTGGTTCTGAGCTGCATCTTGGACACGTAGTGTTATAGAACCCGTCATCTCACGACTGAACCGTGGTTCTGAGTTGCATCTTGGACACGGAGTGTAGAGAACCCGTCATCTCACGACTGAACCGTGGTTCTGAGCTGCATCTTGGACACGGAGTGTAGAGAACCCTTCATCCCACGACTGAACCGTGGTTCTGAGCTGCATCTTGGACACGGAGTGTAGAGAACCCGTCATCTCACGACTGAACCGTGGCTCTGAGCTGCATCTTGGACACGTAGTGTTATAGAACCCGTCATCTCACGACTGAACCGTGGTTCTGAGCTGCATCTTGGACACGGAGTGAAGAGAACCCTTCATCCCACGACTGAACCGTGGTTCTGAGTTGCATCTTGGACACGGAGAGTAGAGAACCCGTCATCTCACGACTGAACCGTGGTTCTGAGCTGCATCTTGGACACGGAGTGTAGAGAACCCGTCATCTCACGACTGAACCGTGGTTCTGAGCTGCATCTTGGACACGGAGTGTAGAGAACCCGTCATCCCACGACTGAACCGTGGTTCTGAGCTGCATCTTGGACACGGAGTGTAGAGAACCCGTCATCTCACGACTGAACCGTGGTTCTGAGCTGCATCTTGGACACGGAGTGTAGAGAACCCGTCATCTCACGACTGAACCGTGGTTCTGAGCTGCATCTTGGACACGTAGTGTTATAGAACCCGTCATCTCACGACTTAACCGTGGTTCTGAGCTGCATCTTGGGCACGGAGTGTAGAGAACCCGTCATCTCACGACTGAACCGTGGTTCTGAGCTGCATCTTGGACACGGAGTGTAGAGAACCCGTCATCTCACGACTGAACCGTGGTTCTGAGCTGCATCTTGGACACGGAGTGTAGAGAACCCGTCATCTCACGACTGAACCGTGGTTCTGAGCTGCATCTTGGACACGGAGTGTAGAGAACCCGTCATCTCACGACTGAACCGTGGTTCTGAGCTGCATCTTGGACACGTAGTGTTATAGAACCCGTCATCTCACGACTGAACCGTGGTTCTGAGCTGCATCTTGGACACGGAGTGTAGTTCCTAAGCGTGGTTATGACCGGGTGATATTTCTTCTACTCGTGTTATGAGGTGTGGCCAGGTTAAGTTGAATAACATTCATTTATATAAGAGCTAGAAAGTAGAAGCTAGGATTCTTATCAAACGGCATAGCTGAATCTCATAGCAGGTGGTAATTCATTTAATTGAATTTAAAAAACAAAATTACTTAACTCACACTTTCTAAGCAAATTGCTATTTCAGTCAACAGCAGCCAAACCAGCTTGATTTAGTACATGAACACTTAACACTTGATAGTTTAAATCAGTGTTAGGATCTTTATTATCTGGGTAATCGGAATATTTGAGCTTTTAGGGAATTCTGGTCTCTTTTAGATCTATAGTCAGTCTCCCTGATCACTCAGCCACGGTGAAAAGAATAACGTTGGCTAGGTTCACATTGTCTAGAGAGGAGTGATGTTGGCTGTGTCAACATAATATTTGTAGATACCTAAGTTGGTGTTATACATCTCTTGGACACCTACTAAAGCATTAGACAGATTCTGAACAATATTTTAGGTTAGCTCTTCGAGAGCTTCTATTCTTAAAGATAACCTTTGTATGGGTAAGGGGGGAGGGGGAAGGTTGCCCATGGGTTTGCAAGATTTCAGTTACTTCACACATGTCGCCTTTAAATATGCTTGAGAAATAATATATTGTATATAACATTATTAATCACGTGGTTGTCTCACACACATTAAAATGATTTTAATAATATAAGAATTAATTATATGATTCATTTTAAACAAATTGGTATGAGTACTTAATTTAAGAAGAAAATGGGGGTTTGGTAAAATGTATGTTTTTAGCACAGTAAGGGAGAAGTGCAGTTTCTGCAACACATTTACATAATGTGGTGTGGGAGGGGGGATGTGGTGATGAGAAGGGTTGGAGCACTCGATAGTGTCAGAGAGATGTGAGGGAGTGGGGTGAGGGGGTGTTGAGCACCTGGGGAGTGTTTTTTCTTGCGACTTTCTGTGACTCATTTGCATAATGGGGTGTGGGAGGTGGGGATGTGGGGATGAGAAGGGTTGGAGCATGTGATGGCGTGAGGGGTGGGTGTGGAGCAGCTGGTTTTTTCTTATACCTTCGTTAAACATGGTGCAGATACGGGGACACATGAGAAATGTGAGGAAGGGGGGAGAGGGCTGTGGAGCACCTTGGGTTTTTTTTTCTTGCGGAATACGAGGACACATTAGCATAATGTAGGGGATGCTGCGTGAGGTGGGGAGGTGGGGGGATGGCTGAGAGATGTGATGGGTGGTTGGAGCGCCTGGCTGACTGAGAGGGGGAACTTATATATATTTTTTTGGTACGGCATACGGGGACAGGGATGAGAAGGGTTGTCTCTCGCACGGCCTGCGTGTTTTTTTCTTTCTCAGGGATAGAGGGTGGCATGTGTATACTGGAACAGTGAGGAGAGGGTTACAGGGGGATTGAGTGTTTTCTCTCTCTCTCTCTCTTTCATCAGCGTGATGTAGTAGGGTTTGGGAGGGCAGCTTATGGACCTCGAACCCTTACTCCTTAGGATATGACAAGTATATTCTCTCTCTCTCTCAAACCCTGATGGTCAGTCCTAGCAAAGATTAGGAATTAAGGATATGACAAGTATTATTCACCCCTAAATAAATAGTACAGTTTTTTTAAAACCTAGTATATTCTTAGTATTACATTGATACATATATTCAGTACAAAATTCTCTCGCTCAAAGATTCTTTCATGCATAGTCTTAGTCTTTCGACATACACATACATATAGTCTTTTCAGCACACGCGCACGACCGGTTCTTTCACCACTTGAAAATATCGTATTTGTCGTCGCCTAGATAGATCAGCCCGCGCTGCGAGGCGTTAAACCGACTTCTGTATCTCGCGCCAAAGTTTTTACCCGGAAGACGCACCTTGCCCACATAGTCCAGCGTCACGATGTTTGGCTCGTCCTCCGGTTCGCTGATCTCCTCGTCTCCTTCCAGTCGACGAACGTTGTAGGTCCGATACTTTTCGAGTTCGGAGATGCTTTTGATACGGTCGAGTTCCTCCCGCTCGATCCGATCCAGCTCGACGCACAAAGCGTCTTCCTCGAGCAGGGATGTCGATTCCTCGAGCAGGGGAGCGTCTTCGCTGAGAATTTGCGGCTCGTCCCCTTCCTTCAGCTTGTAGACGGGACATGATGTTGAACAGTTCTCGACGGACTGACTCGCCTCGTACATTCCCGGATTATAGCATCCGAGCCAGTGCACCGAAGAGTCGCAACACTCGCTGTAATCCTTCTCGGCTCTCGCGATATAGTATTCCAAGCCGTTGTCTGAGATCTTAATTTCACTCATGTCCTCCAGACGATAACCCAAACGTCTAAACATTTCGAATGAGATGCGTCTCCCTACCTCCCGGTCGCTTTATATGCTCGGGATGGAGGGGGGAACATACCATCGCCTCCCTCTATATCCTTCGCATCGATCCACGAACCCTAACTATTTGACGTGCGCTCTATTTCCGGAACGTCTGACTATTTTCTCCACGAGGTAGACGTCGGGATACGAAGTCTTTCTAAGTTCCTTAGCGTAGAAACCGCCCGTGATAGGGTTACCTTTCATATCTTCGAGTAGGAAGGTCCTGGGATTAGTCTCGACCACCTTGCGTATTTTAAAAAGTGATGGTCTGACTTCAATCCTCAGTCCTGACAAAAGATTAGGAATTAAGGTTAAATATCTTCTGTATGTTTTCAATCCTTAGTCCTGCTCAAGATGATTACCAAACACTTTGACAGTCGCCGGTCGGGTTTCTTATCGTTCGGCGGCCCGTTGTTTACCTTTTCGTCTGGAGCTATTCCGGCACGGAGTCTAAGGTCGCCTGTAGTTTCCTCATGACCTTCTGGACCTTAGTTTGAGGTACCATGTGGGCGTGGGGTAGTCGGCCCACTCGGGGGTCTCGATGGCTGGCGAAGGGGGTGGAGGTAGGGGAGAAGGAGTAAGGGCGGGGTGGTGTGGCGAGGGGTCTCAGGTGGTACCCGGTGGGACTGAGTGGGGAGATTGGGGTTGGGGGAG
Organism: Timema cristinae; assembly: GCA_039000515.1. Lineage (NCBI taxonomy): Eukaryota > Metazoa > Arthropoda > Insecta > Phasmatodea > Timematidae > Timema > Timema cristinae. The sequence goes on along the minus strand of JBCFYV010000079.1, from coordinate 48,214 downwards.
CACGTACGGTGGGTGAGTCGCGGGAGTATGGGGAAAGGTAGGCGGGGGGATGAGTGGGTGAGCGGGGAGGAGTGTTGTGTGGTGATCCCGGGAATCGGGTGGCCGGTGTGCCGTCTTGGTAGTTGGTTGGTCCTTGTGTGGAGTGTCCCGTCCGCGAGGTGCTGGGCCCCAGCGGGGCAGGGTCGGCGTTGCTGGACCGGTTTTTCACGTTGTGCTGCCTTGTCTGCTGGGCCTTTCCGGCGCGATTCGTATATCCCATGTCGTTCCCGCGATGGTTACCCGGGTACTGCCGGAGGCATTGGTGATAAGGGCGAGAAAGGGGGTGAGAATGCTCGGTGATAAAGGGAATGGTCGAGTGGATGGTTAGGTGGTGGTAGAGGGAGGGAAAGAGACCGGGTTGGTGGAAGAGGGGTTGAAAGAAGAGAGAGAAGGGAGGGGGAAAGAGAGAGAGAGAGACTGGGTCGTAGGAAGGAAGGGGGGGAAGACCTCGGCACTCAAGATGGCGCGGTGAGGTTGGAAGAGGGGGGGAAGACCTCGGCACTCAAGATGGCGCGGTGAGGTTGGAAAGGAGGGGGAGACCTCGGCACTCAAGATGGCGCGGTGAGGTTGGAAAAGGGGGGGGAGACCTCGGCACTCAAGATGGCGCGGTGAGGTTGGAAGGGGGGGGAAGACCTCGGCACTCAAGATGGCGCGGTGAGGTTGGAAGGGGGGGAGACCTCGGCACTCAAGATGGCGCGGTGAGGCAGGGAGAGGCAAGGAGGAGGGATGACGGGGGAACTTGCAGTTGACGGTTCATACTCGTATATACTTGAATATTCGTTTATTTCCATTAGCGAGGTAACTACAAAGAAGCACTAACCGTGCTGGCCCGGCCTTACCACCGGTACTGATGATCTGGGTTGGGAGCCAGCCGCTTTTATTCCCCCAGACCGCCCGTCAAACTGGGGTGGAGGGGTCGCTGGCGCTGCGCGCGCATCCCTTCTCCCGTTGCAGCGTTGGACGGCAGGGGTAGTGTGTGCAAGAGCGTCCTAACTTTGAAGTGTAGCGGGTCCGTGCAAGGACCGGCTATGTCTGTGGTGGTTGGGGTATAACAATCCCCCCTTACTTGTGGAAGCTCTTGCACGCGGTGGCCCCCAATCTCGATCTCGTAAGTCAAGTACAACTGATTTTCTTAGATCTATAGTTTACACGTTAGCTGGTCAGCGCCAAGTTTGTACAATTCCTAAGTCTAGATTTTACAAGTTAGATGGACAGGGCCAAGTTTATACAATTCCTTAAGTCTAGATTTTACAAGTTAGATGGACAGGGCCAAGTTTATGCCATTCCTTAAGTCTACACAAAAATGATTAACAAATTACACTATACTTAAGACCTACGTTCACGGGTAGAGGGGTCATAGTCAATGTTCCCCTCTCGCATCAGATGTTCAGGTTTATGGTAGGGGTTTGCCAAAGTGGTCTTTAGGCTAGTGCCACTCACTATCATCACTCAACTGGGCACTATGTTGGTTTGTCACGCACTATTGTTTATTCAGTCGCGCACTATTACTCCTTGATGGTGGAGGTCCTGACCTTGAGGCCCTAGTCCTGCTTTGCCCGGGTGTTCCGGGGTCGTAGCCTTTCACTCCATCGCCGATCTCTTGAGCCGGAGCGACACTGGCTGGAAACTTTGTCCGTGGAGAGTTCTGGAGCCGCTACGGGGTTAGGTTCTTGCATCTCTTCTTCCGATCGGGGTGGTTCCACTGCTGGGTATCTTGGTGGGGCGGGGCGTAGTTGTCCCCTATGCACCTTACGCAAGTGTCCGTTAGGGTAGTGGACCCAGTATACGCCCCCTCTTCTTTTCTGGATTTGGTGTGGACCTTCCCATTTAGGGGCGAACCCTGCGTGAAATCCTTCTGTGGCGTTTGAGAGTGGGTGGGTTCGGACTAACACGAGGTCGTTCTCCTGGAGCGGTTTGGCCCATCTTCGCGGGGGTTGAGCGTATCTTTGCTGATATTTGGCTTGGCTGGCTAGGGCTCTAATCTGTCTCTCCTCCGGTCCTGGTGACGGGTCCCTCTCTTTTGTTGACCCGGGGGCCCGATTTTCAAATCTCCATTCTCCTGGTCGGTATAAGGTTCTTCCGAAGAGTAGCTCGCTGGGAGTCATCCCTGTGGCTTCATTTTTCCGGCATCGGAGGTTGAAGAGGATCATTGGAAGGTGTTGGTCCCATTCCCGGTGATTTTCGGTGAGGCGTAGCCTGATCCCTTTCTTGATCTCTTGGTTTCTTCGTTCGGTAGGATTGGCTTGGGGGTGGTAGCTCGGTGTGGTCCAGGGGTCGACGTCCCATTTATGGCATGCGTTGGTCCACGTCCTGCTGAGGAATTGGGGCCCATTGTCTGACAGGATGTGTCTTGGGTACCCCCAACGTGGGAATACTTGCTTTTCGAGGGTTCGGATGATCTGGTGGACCTCTGACGAGGTTAGGGCTTGAGCTTCTACCCATCGGGAAAACAGGTCCGTGACTACCAGGATGAATCGCTTTCTTCTCTTACTCAGGGGATATGGTCCCATTAGGTCAAGTGCCATCACCTCCCACGGTTGGCGGGGTTGTCTGGGCCGTAGAGGCTCGGTACCTTGATGGCTCCCTGCTTTTTGACAAGCGCATAGTCTACAACTGCGGACGTAGCGTCGGACTTCCGTCCGGAGGCCTTTCCATGTGTAGCCTCGTTGGATGGCGCGTGTAGTTTCCCCTCTCCTGGGTGTCCGACATGGTGGTCGTCGTGGTATACCCATAGGATCCGTTGGCGGGTTGTCTTTGGGACTACCAGTTTCCACGGGTCGTCCTTGGTTTCTCTGTGCCAGAGGACGTCATCTTCCACGTGGTACTTCTGTAGGAAGTGGAGATCGGCTTCTTTGGTAGGGACTTGGGTCCTGGTGTTAAGCATCCTCCTGCGTTTGATCCAGTTTTGGATTTCTGAGTCGTGTCACTGGTCGTCCTTGACGATGTCATGCAACGGTTCTGTCTCAGTGTTGAAGGTCTGGAGTGCTTCTGGTTCCCCCTCGGTGGTGTCATGGCCCAAGGGTGGTATTAGACGAGTCCAGTCTTGTACTTCCTCCCCAGTGTGTTCCTCGTGGGGTTGTCGGGACAAGGCGTCGGGAAGATTGTTGTTTTTCCCTGGACAGTGTTCCAGGGAAAATTGGAACTCTTGCAGAAGTATGGCCCATCGTGTGAACTTTGCTCTCTGGTCCTTCATGGTGTTTAGCCAAGTCAGCGCTCGGTTGTCTGTCCGAAGAATGAAGGGCTTATCTTCAAGATAATCCCGGTAACGTTTTATTGCCCATACGATGGCGAGACATTCCTGTTCGTTACTGTGATAACGCTGCTCGGTCGGTGTCAGTTTGGCACTGGCGTGACTGATGATTTGCTTTCCTTGGTCGTCTTCTTGATATAGTACCGCACCCAGGCCTATCCCGCTGGCATCCGTCTGCAAGATGAAGGTTTTACTTGGGTCTGGGCGCTTTAGTGGTTTGAGTTGGGTGAAGGCCATTTTGAGGTCTCGGAAGGCGGTGTCGAGGCCTGGGGTCCATCTCCAGCGTACTTTGTTCCCGAGTAGGGTAGTGAGGGGTAATGTTAATTCGGCCATCCGAGGGACAAATTCGCGCAACCAGTTGCATAGGCCAAGGAACTGGCGAAGCTGTTTCTTGTTTCGGGGAACCGGAGCTTCGGTGATTGCCTTGATGGTTGGTGGTTGTGGGGCGTTCCCATGGGCGGAGACGAGGTGACCGAGGTAGTCTAGTTCGGTTCTTCCAAACTGGCATTTCTTCAGGTTGCAGGTTAATTGGTGTAACCGGAACCGTTCTAACACCTTACTCAGGTGGGTGAGATGTTCAGCCCAGGTGTTGGAGTAGATGATCACATCGTCAAGATAGGCGAAGCAGAACTGTCCGGTGTATCCCATCAGTACCTCTTGACTCATGAGGCGTTGGAAGGTGCTGGGTGCGCCCTTGAGTCCGAAAGGCATAACCGTGAACTGTAATGTCTCTCCAGATGGTGTAGTGAAGGCTGTCAGGGGTTTTGATTCGTTGTCTAGTGGTACTTGCCAGTATCCGGACCTCATGTCGAGCGTGGTGAAGATCTTGGCTTCCCCAAGTCCTTGAGGGTGTCGTGTAAGTTCACTGATGGTGGGGTGACGTCCCGGGTTGCGTTATTGAGCTGCCGGTAGTCTACGCAGAAGCGAGGGGTGTGGTCCTTTTTTCCCACGATTACGATGGGGGAGTTGTAATCGGTTTTCCCGGGTTCTATTATTCCTTGATTTTTCATCTCTTGCACTTGTTCCTCGATGATGGCACGTTTCGTAGCGGAATACCGGTAGGGTCGGACCATGATTCTTCGGTTGTCCTTTAGTTGTATTCGGTGGGTGATGCTACGTGTTCTTCTCAAGGGGCCTTGAGTTGTGAAGAGGTCGCGATATTGGTCCAGGAGTTGTAGCAGTCTGTCTTGGTAATCCGGAGGGGCGTGGTGCTGGATGTCCCCTTCCAGGATTGGGGCTGCTTGTTCGTAGAGTTTTGGGCTCCATGATAGGGCGTGACGCTATTGGGCTCCAAAGAGGACTCGTTGGTGTTCGTAGTCTATAACGGCCTTGTTTTCGGTGAACCAAGGCTGTCCTAAGATTAGGGATTCGCGGAGCTCCTCCGAGACGAGGCAGGTGATGTTGAGGGTGAGTGATTGCATGGTCACCGTTAATTGGACCTGACCCTGGGTTGTCAAGGTACTCCCGACCTTGGCTAGGTGGATGGGGTGGGAGAATGAGATCCGGCTCCGTTGCTCGTGGGAGGAGAGGTGCCTCGGGTGAATGAAGTTGGAGGTAGCTCCGGTGTCGAGTAGGGCGAGGAGCGTTCCCTGGGAGGTCTCGCAGAGCACCCGCGGTAGAGTCTTGCCTGTCGCTTGGCTGACGCTCAGGATCATTGGTTGTAGCCCTGGGATCTCTTGGCCGGAGGTGGGGCTGGTTTTTCCTCCGGCCTGCCGTTTCCCGCATTTCCCTGATTTTGGCGTCGCTGGTCCAGGATGGGGCAGTCTCGATGAAAGTTACGTCCCGGGCAGTAGTGACATCTGGGAGGTAGGGGCTCAGACGAGGCTGCCGGAGTCTTGGCTGGTCGTGACGTTGCTGACGGAGTAGAGGAGCTCTTGGCCAGGTCTCGTTCCACGTCGATGGCTCTGGTAATTAGCTCTTCTAGGTCTTGGGGCAGAGGTGCCCGAAGGAAGGGTCGTAATCCCGGGCGAACCAGTTCGATTAATAGTGGGATTAGGTTGTCCCCTGGGTAGGTCGGGGTCAGGCGTTGGAATAGTCGTACTTTGTGTCGAAGGAAGGTTTCCACCATTTCTGTTTGCTGTTGTCCTTTCCCGTAGAACTCGGCCTGAAGAGCTGCGAGGATGGTGGGATTAGCGAAGTGGCTGGTCAGGCGTTTCTGGAATTCCTCCCAGGTGGTTATGTATTCTCCGTGTATTTGCCACCAGTTTGCAGCGGCATCCTTGAGTTGCTGTTGGGTGCGGGGTAACCATTCGATTGGGTCGATTTGTGCCGTCCTGAATTGGCTTTCGCAACGTTGGGTGAAGTTGCTTGGGTCCTCATGTCCTCTGCCGTAGAACACCGGGAGTGTTACGGGGAGGTAAGGGTTGTGGTACCGCTGCTGATGGGTCGGGAGGGGAGGTTGGTATTGTAATGAGCTTGAGGTTGAAGCGTTGCAGCGTCGGCATGGGGGACACCTGAAGAAGAGGCCGTTCAGGTCTCGGGATTCGTTTGCCCATCCCAAGCATCTGTAGTGGTAGGTCTTCCCGCAGTCCTCACAGGTAATTTCGCAGCCATTTTCACCGGTGCAGGTGAGTCCTGGGCAGTACCGTGGTGTTGGAGTGGCCTCCATGCAGGTGATGCACTGGTAGGGTGACGCGTTGGGGTCTCGTGGCTCGTCGACCCACCCGAGGCATAGGTGGTCGTAAGGTTTTTGACAACCTATGCAGGTGCCGTAGTGTTGTTCCCCTCCTGGGGTACATGCCGGGATGTTGCATTTCTGTCATCTTGTCATCACCATCTTGTTGATTTTTGGTGTTGTTTGGGCGCCACCGGATTGTTTCACTTCCGGAAGTGTTGAGGGTTATGTTGGGGTCGCTTAGGTGGTGGGTCCAGGGAAGTTCAATTCCTCTTCTTTGTCGTAGGCCCCACGTTGGGCGCCAGAACTGACAGTCGCCGGTCGGGTTTCTTATCGTTCGGCGGCCCGTTGTTTACCTTTTCGTCTGGAGCTATTCCGGCACGGAGTCGAAGGTCGCCTGTAGTTTCCTCATGACCTTCTGGACCTTAGTTTGAGGTACCATGTGGGCGTGGGGTAGTCGGCCCACTCGGGGGTCTCGATGGCTGGCGAAGGGGGTGGAGGTAGGGGAGAAGGAGTAAGGGCGGGTGGTGTGGCGAGAGGTCTCAGGTGGTACCCGGTGGGACTGAGTGGGGAGATTGGGGTTGGGGGAGCACGTACGGTGGGTGAGTCGCGGGAGTATGGGGAAAGGTAGGCGGGGGATGAGTGGGTGAGCGGGGAGGAGTGTTGTGTGGTGATCCCGGGAATCGGGTGGCCGGTGTGCCGTCTTGGTAGTTGGTTGGTCCTTGTGTGGAGTGTCCCGTCCGCGAGGTGCTGGGCCCCAGCGGGGCAGGGTCGGCGTTGCTGGACCGGTTTTGCACGTTGTGCTGCCTTGTCTGCTGGGCCTTTCCGGCGCGATTCGTATATCCCATGTCGTTCCCGCGATGGTTACCCGGGTACTGCCGGAGGCATTGGTGATAAGGGCGAGAAAGGGGGTGAGAATGCTCGGTAATAAAGGGAATGGTCGAGTGGATGGTTAGGTGGTGGTAGAGGGAGGGAAAGAGACCGGGTTGGTGGAAGAGGGGTTGAAAGAAGAGAGAGAAGGGGGGGGAAAGAGAGAGAAAGAGACTGGGTCGTAGGAAGGAAGGGGGGGAAGACCTCGGCACTCAAGGTGGCGCGGTGAGGTTGGAGGGGGGGGGAAGACCTCGGCACTGAAGATGGCGCGGTGAGGTTGGAAGAGGGGGGGAAGACCTCGGCACTGAAGATGGCACGGTGAGGTTGGAAAGGAGGGGGAGACCTCGGCACTCAAGATAGCGCGGTGAGGTTGGAAAAGGGGGGGAGACCTCGGCACTCAAGATGGCGCGGTGAGGTTGGAAGGAGGGGGAAGACCTCGGCACTCAAGATGGCGCGGTGAGGTTGAAAGGGGGGGAGACCTCGGCACTCAAGGTGGCGTGGTGAGGTTGGAAAAGGGGGGGAGACCTCGGCACTCAAGATGGCGCGGTTAGGTTGGAAGGGGGGGAGACCTCGGCACTCAAGATGGCGCGGTGAGGTTGGAAGGGGGGGGGAGACCTCGGCACTCAAGATGGCGCGGTGAGGCAGGGAGAGGCAAGGAGGAGGGATGACGGGGGAACTTGCAGTTGACGGTTCATACTCGTATATACTTGAATATTCGTTTATTACCATTAGCGAGGTAACTACAAAGAAGCACTAACCGTGCTGGCCCGGCCTTACCACCGGTACTGATGATCTGGGTTGGGAGCCAGCCGCTTTTATTCCCTCAGACTGCCCGTCAAACTGGGGTGGAGGGGTCGCTGGCGCTGCGCGCGCATCCCTTCTCCCGTTGCAGCGTTGGACGGCAGGGGTAGTGTGTGCAAGAGCGTCCTAACTTTGAAGTGTAGCGGGTCCATGCAAGGACCGGCTATGTCTGTGGTGGTTGGGTATAACAACTTTAATGGTCTGACTTCAATCCTCACTCCTAGCAAAAGATTGAGAATAAATGTTAAATATCTTCTGTATGTTTTCAATACTTAATCCTTGGGATATGACGAGTATTATTCTCTCTCTCAAGATGATTACGAAACCCTGATGGTCTGACTTCAATCCTCAGTCCTGACAAAAGATTAGAAATTAAGGTTAAATATCTTCTGTATGTGTTCAATCCTTAGTCCTGACAAGTATTATTCTCTCTCTCTCTCTCAAGACGATTACCAAACATCCCTGATGGTCTGACTTCAATCCTCACTCCTGGTAAAAGATTAGGGATAAAGGTTAAATATCTTCTGTATGTTTTCAATCCTTAGTCCTGCTCAAGATGATTGCCAAACATCCTAATGGTCTGACTTCAATCATCACTCCTGGTAAAAGATTAGAAATTAAGGTTAAATATCTTCTGTATGTTGAGGTGTAGGATTGCTGGTGGCGAGCCTCGAACCCTGAGGGATCAGGTTTCAATCCCTCTCTCTCTCAAACGCTGATGATCTGAGTTCAATCCTCAGTCCCGGTAAAAGATTAGGGATTAAGGTTAAATATCTTCTGTATGTTGAGGTGTAGGATTGGTGGTGGTGAGCCTCGAACTCAGAGGGATCAGGTTTAAATCCCTCTCTCAAACGCAGATGATCTGACTTCACAATCCTTACTCCTGCTCAAGATGATTGTCAAACATCCTGATGGTCTGACTTCAATCCTCACTCGTGGCGAAAGATTAGGAAATAAGGTTAAACATCATTTGTATGTTTTAAATCCTTAGTCCTGCTCAAGATGATTGCCAAACATCCTAATGGTCTGACTTCAATCCTCGCTCCTGGTACAAGATTAGGAATTAAGGTTAAATATCTTCTGTATGTTAGTGTAATGGTGGTGCGAGCCTCGAACCGGATCAGTTAAATCCTCTTCTCAAGCAGATGATCTGATTCACAATCCTATCCTCCAAGATGATTGTCAAACATCCGTGTCTGCTTCAATCCACCGGTGAAAGATTAGAATTAATTAAACATGTAGTTTCATCTTGTCTCAGATGATGCCACTCTATGGCTGATTTCATCCTCACTCGTAAAGTTAAATAGGTTAATACTTCTGTATTGAGTTAGATTGGGTGCGAACCTCGACCCGGGGTCAGTTCATCTCTTCTCTCTCCTCACGCTGATACGACTTCAATCCCAGTCCGGAAAAGATTAGAATAAGGTAAATATCTTCTGATTAGTGTAGGTTGGTGGCGACCCGACTCAGAGGGATCATTAATCCTCTCCAAACGCAGATAGTGATTCAATCTCCTCGTGCGAAGTAGGATAAGGTAAATATCTATGAGTTTCAATCCTTAGTCCCTCATATTGCCACACCAATGGCTGACTTCAATCCTCGCCCGGTAAAATAATTAGGTTAAATATCTTAGTGAGTTGATTGTGTGGCCTCGAACTGAGATCAGTTTCATCCCCCTTTCTCCAAACGGTGAGATCGTGACTTCAGCCCATCCCGAATGATGGATAGGTTTAAATCTCTCTCTAAATTTGAGGATGTGGATTGTGGTGCCTACTCCTGACCAAGAGATGTCAGGTTTAAATCCCCTGTCAACTCAATATCTACATCTGTAAACTATCCTGATTAAGTTAATTCAAATTCCTGATGGTTTTAAATCCTTAGTCCTGCTCAAGATGATTGCCAAACATCCTAATGGTCTGACTTCAATCCTCGCTCCTGGTACAAGATTAGGAATTAAGGTTAAATATCTTCTGTATGTTGAGGTGTAGGATTGGTGGTGGCGAGCCTCGAACTCAGAGGGATCAGGTTTAAATCCCTCTCTCTCAAACGCAGATGATCTGACTTCACAATCCTTACTCCTGCTCAAGATGATTGTCAAACACCCGATGGTCTGACTTCAATCCTCACTCGTGGTGAAAGATTAGGAATTAAGTTAAACATCATTTGTATGTTTTCAATCCTTAGTCCTGCTCAAGATGATTGCCAAACATCCTAATGGTCTGATTTCAATCCTCACTCCTGGTAAAGATTAGGAATTAAGGTTAAATATCTTCTGTATGTTGAGGTGTAGGATTGGTGGTGGCGAACCTCGAACCCTGAGGGATCAGGTTTCAATCCCTCTTTCTCTCTCTCTCAAACGCTGATGATCTGACTTCAATCCTCAGTCCCGGTAAAAGATTAGGAATTAAGGTTAAATATCTTCTGTATGTTGAGGTGTAGGATTGGTGGTGGCGAGCCTCGAACTCAGAGGGATCAGGTTTAAATCCCTCTCTCTCAAACGCAGATAGTCTGGATTCAATCCTCACTCGTGGCGAAAGATTAGGAATTAAGGTTAAATATCTTATGTATGTTTTCAATCCTTAGTCCTGCTCAAGATGATTGCCAAACATCCTAATGGTCTGACTTCAATCCTCGCTCCTGGTAAAAATTAGAAATTAAGGTTAAATATCTTCTGTATGTTGAGGTGTAGGATTGCTGGTGCGAGCCTCGAACCCTGAGGGATCAGGTTTCAATCCCTCTCTTTCTCTCAAACGCTGATGATCTGACTTCAATCCTCAGTCCCGTAAATGATTAGGAATTAGTTAAATATCTTCTGTATGTTGAGGTGTAGGATTGGTGTGCGAGCATCGAACTCAGGGGGATCAGTTTAAATCCCTATGTCAAACGCAGATGATCTGCATCACAATCCTTACTCCTGCTCAAGATGATTGTCAAACATCCTGATGGTCTGACTTCAATCCTCCTCGGAGCGAAAGATTAGGAATTAAGGTTAAACATCATTTGTATGTTTTAAATCCTTAGTCTGCTCAAGATGATTGCAAACATCCTAAATGGTCTGACTTCAATCCTCGCTCCTGGTAAAATATTAAGAATTAAGGTTAAATATCTTCTGTATGTTGAGGTGTAGGATTGGTGTGACGAGACTCGAACTCAAGAGGATCAGGTTAAATCCCCTCTCTCAAACGAGAGATTGATTCACAACTTACTCTGCTCAAGATGATTGTCAAACATCCTGATGATCTGACTTCAATCCTAACTCGTGCGAAAGATTAGGAATTAAGGTTAAACATCATTTGTATGTTTTCAATCCTTAGTCCTGCTCAAGATGATTGCCAAACATCCTAAGGTCTGACTTCGATCTCGCTCTGGTAAAGATTAGGAATTAAGGTTAAATATCTTCTTATGTGAGGGTAGGTGTGGTGGCGAGCCTCGAACTCAGAGGATCAGGTTTAAATCCTTCTCTCAACCAATGGTCTGACTTCAATCCTCACTCGTGGCGAAAGATTAGGAAATAAGTTAAATATCTTCTGTATGTTTTCAATCCTTAGTCCTGCCAAATGATTGCAAATGAATTACCTTTAAATGAGATGTAACAAGGAGATTGGTTAATACACTCTTCACTCTCCCTAGAGATCGTAAAGTTGCATGTGTAGATTTAACATTCCTAAATCAGTTACTTCATTTGAATATTGAAATAGCCAAGTTCAACAATCTTAATTACCTTAATGAGGCTGATTAAGAGAAGTTAACAATATTTTTAAAAATCAGTTATCATTTGAATATTTAATTAACAAAGTTCAACAATCTTAGTTACCTTAAATGAATTTAATGAATATAAATTAAAACACATAGATACATACTAAATTAGCTGTTTTTTTTTCACAAGTTATAGTTCTTGAAATTGTTGTTTTGTTTATACATTAACACTAATCACTTACACTATAGAGTACAGGACGTGAATATTTTTTTTAGTTTTAATCACTTACAGTATAGAACATGAATATTTTTTTTTATACATTAACACTATGGAGTACATGACGTGAATATTTTTTAGGTATAGTTCTTGAAATTTTCTGTTTAATCACTTACAGTATTTAACATGAATAATTTTTTATAGATTAACACTATAGAGACTACAGAACATGATTTTTTTTAAGTATAGTTCTAATCACTTACACTGTAGAGAACATGATTTTTTTTCACATAAACGCGCTGTTCACTGGCACACTATAGAGTTGACGGTCCGATAGAGTAATGAGACCATGGAAGAGTATTGAAAGTTCCTGGTACTCTATATCTTTTGTCGTCGATAGTGCATTGAGCGACCCTATTGAATTTTTGTGTGTAAAGTTTGAATCCTACAGCTCTTATTGAACGAGCCTCTCTCATGACTATCGTCTCATCTGTCAAACAATTACGATAATCCTCTAATGAAAGCGTTCTTAACGCGCTACTCTTCACCCCTTTAGCCTTGAGAGTCTCTCCATCTCCTTGTACTGAGAATGAATAGAGTTTAGGACGTAAACCAATGAACTCAGTGATGATCCGACCTCGAGTCTCGTCTTTTAGTTTAGCGAGCACCCCTTTATTTACTACGGGCATCCTGTAAACATTGTCTTGTCCGTAGGTGGAGGTGTCCAGGTAGTCATTAGCTAACAGGGCGAGTCTCTGGTATGCATCCTCAACAGTCATGTAGTAGAGAAGTGAGTTTGTATCAGTGTATTGAAGTTTTAACGTACCTTTAGGGAAGGCAGGGATCATAACCTGGTAATGCAGACCGTACATGACTACCTTCGAGATTTCCAAAATGGCGAATGCCGCATAGATAGGCATATCAAAGTAAATCTCTTGCGGTTCCATCTCGATGATGACTAGGTTTTCTGACACTATCGAGCGGTTTTTAAAGTTTGGGCTGGCTATGAGGTTACCCGCTCCAAATTTCCCATCCCACCTGGTAGCTATCTTTATCGTACGGTAAGCCCTCTGTTAGATATGAGGCGACCGAATGCGGCATTGTTCATCAGTTTGAAAAACATGTTTTCAAATTGATTGCTCGCTTTACTCCTCATTTCCGCGTTCAACCTCATATACGGAGCCATCCACGGCGCTTGCTTGAAACTGAGAACACGGTGAACTCTCGTCAGTTTCAACCCGTTCGCTAAACATAGCTTTAGATGACGGTAGTGAATGACGTACCCGCTCTTATCAGCTAAATTTGTTAACAGTTTCTCATGTTTCCCTACGGGTGGAATCCCTTTCTCAGGACCGAACGGCAAGTCAGAATGAGCGTCGTGCACATCTCGCGGATATTCAAGATCTACCTGCAAGATATAGCCCGTATCCGCATCGTCCTCTACTTTTAGCACGTCCAATCGAGCAATTTCTTCATCTTCGAGCCACCTGAACTCTCCATAGGGAAGTGAGGACAGCATACTAAATGAATAGAGTCCATTCACGTCTAGATAGACAATGTAGGACTCCGGCTTGGAAGGATCAAACGCGTCCATATAGCGATTATTCGCTACAGCGTGACGATTGGCCACAAAACATATCCCTCCGCGGATAGCTTCCTCAATGAATTGATGAGTCTCCACATCATCGATTAATTCGAGCCGTACCCGGTTATTCTCATTAGAGCCTGGTACGCTAGACTGGGAGCTGTAAGGGACCATCCGGGATCGAGCCTATACTTCTTCATGCAGAGATCACGAAAGTTCTCAAAGACGTCGGCCAGTAAAGTTACGTCCGTGCACAGGTAGAGGTTCGAATAGTCCCAAAGATTCTTACATTCGAATACTCGCCAAACCTCACAGGCGTGATCATATTCTTCCTGAGAGATATGACTATCCGTGAGCTCGTTGTAAAATTTATCTTTACTCGGTAACTGAGTCTCGTCCAGCCGTTCGAATGAATCAATATAATCATAAGGGAACACTCCTTTTCGTGTGACTAATTTAAAGCGTTCATCCTCGGGATGGCACTTACGGGTGATTTTAAGTTGCTCGGGTTCGAGGTAAGATACGCATTTCTCTAGGGAAGTACATAGAAAACTGAAACTATCTATAATTTTAATTGTAATCCCTCGAAACCCACACCGAATATATTTCATGATTACTTTGAATCTTCCCATTGTCTCTCCAAACACTCTGACTTTTCCTGGATTGACGAGAACGCTCTCCCCCGTGAACGGATCAGTTTCTCTACGTTCAACGAGTGATTCGAGAAGGAAAAAATTATCGTAGCAACGCGCGTTATGGGTTACTACGCTCAGGTGACTCGGGTTCTTGTAATTAATATTACACCCGCGTGACTACTCCCACGATAAAGTCCAGTCAAGTGACAATGATCCATAACCCGAATATCATCATTCTTGTAGGGCTTCTCGCATATATGACGATGAGAGGCTGTATTATGAGCGTCTCTTTGAGCAGGAGTTAACGGTTTCATTGGTACGACGGTACTATAGTACTCTAGTACACGCTTCTCCGTATCTACGAGCGCCTAACAAATTGGTCAGTACAATCTTTTCCCGTGAAGTGACGGTACTCTGAGAGACTATCGTCAAAATTACATTTAACGTACATTCCTACAGAATAAGCTACATGACGCTGAACATTCTCGGTATATTAAAATTTTGGGTCGGGATCACTCGTCTCTATAGGCATAAGTAAGCTCTCCAGGTCCGCATATACGATAAATCCTGTTTTCTCCTGCTGCTTATACTGAGTGAACGTGAGGAATTTATCCTCCCCTTGAGGAAATGTACTCCTTACCGCATCGAATATTATACACGCCTCTTTATGTTTTGTGAGTTTGTATTCAGTCAAAAAAGCGGACAGGCATCTATCACAAAAGTATCTACGTCCTCTGTTAGACGCTAGTTGAGAGTTTATTAACCGTGACAGATTTTTAATCCAGCTGAAATGATAAGTTTCTGTCCCGTGCACTCTTATCATGAATAAATGAACATTTCTAGCGCGCTCTTTAGCACTGATATGTACGGGAACAATTACTAGTTTTTTAGAGGTGTCAGCTGTGTCAATATAAGAGTCACTCCCATCATGCTTTGCAGTGTACACATTTACAGATATATCGTTAAGCTTTTCAAAGCGCTCGATATATCTCATTTGGAAAGGGAGAGGGATCCCGTCTACATTCAACACGTCTCGAAAATTAGGGTAAGAGGATAAACGTTGCGCGTTTCCCGTCGGTTCAAAAATACTTGATAAAACAGATACAGGGAAACAATGACCTTCTTCACATTGCACATTTATCAGCGCTTTACGGCTGGCTATAGTTTCAGGGATTTGAACCCGAGCCCCGATCGTGAAAACCGGTTTTTAGAGAGATTTATTCTCATCTCCAATGTACCGTCATACATCCAACCCGAGTCTCTAGAAACAAAACCTTCAATTTGAGCAAGGAGGGGAAAAACCACATTATTCTCATATATCTCCTCCAAGTTTGTAGTGCTAAATATACCGCATTGAGTAGAGTTGAAATACCCTTTCTCAATTCTGCCTTCGGTAGGATGTCTGAACTCGCAAATGAGACTGCAATTTACCTTTATCGAGTCATTTGCAATTGTTTCTTCTACCGTCTTTACGTATATACCTCCGCACGCGACGAGAAACTGAACGGGATCCTTATAAGGCAATTCATTAGAGATAGAATAGGTTTTTATACGGCGAGTGTACGCCTGCTCAATAAGTTTCAATGAGAGACCTAACGGTTCCAGGTAAAGCCTAAACTGGGTAAATCCCGTACCTAAGTCACGTGACTGAGTCAAAAGTGTCCGGATCTGTCTATCTATATCCTCATGTCCGAGTATCAAAACGCTCGAGGTCTTAATCAACCCTGGTGTATGCTCTATGTATGCTTTATATACTTGTGTTGTGATATCACGTTTTAGATAATTAATTAAAAGTTGCTCATTCGAGGTTAATTCCCGGAGAGTATACACTTTATTTCCATTTATTTGTTGAGATATAATGATGGGGGAAGAAAAGCGTGCTCTTTTAGCTAAAGGTTCTGTCATGTTCGCTCTATGCTCTCCTTTTTACCTTCCTCTTCATTCAGGTACAGTCCCCTCCAAGATAACGTCAAGTGGGCTCTAGACGGCTGTAAACAAACATACAGGAACGACTATGATGAGTAAGTGCATAATCACAAAAAAGTCTGACACCTTACCCCTAGACCATCAGGCTACCTAGCTGCTTCAGTCACTGCCTGTTCTAACGCGTTACTCTCGTATTGGGAGGGTCAAGGTTCGACTCTCGCCTCAGGATGGTTTTAACCCAATGGTTTTTTCTAGTCTCTCTCTAACCACACAAATTTGTACACATTTCCTCTAAAAAATATAACCTTATTAATCCCTAAACAGTAATAGTATGTAAGTGTATAACCAGAACGGGTAGTATGAGAGATTTGTAAGAAAGCTGTTTGTGATATTTTTTTTAGTTTACTGTAAATACAGAAAGTTTTAAATGTTTCTTTTTTTGTCGGTGAAGGTTGTTCTCCCTCGGTCCCTTCTGTTAAAAGAGTGTGGAAAAAAGCGTGTTTAAACTCATTTAAAAAAAAACTCAAGTAGGTGTTTTTTTTTAAAACTATTCACTCGTGTTCAATTCTCGATATTCCTTTGAAGCATTATTAACCGTGACGAAAATGTGCTTAAACTATTCACATTTAACCTGAAAACAATTCAATGATTATTGACTTAGGTCTTACGAGGAGTAGATTAAGCACAATTATCCTGGGAGTGAGGTTTGAACCTTGTATTGCTAGTTAATGATGTAAACAAATCTTTTTTAAAGATTATTGACTTAGGTCTTACGAGGAGTGTAGATTAAGCACAATTATCCTGTGAGTGAGGTTCAAACCTTGTATTGTTAGTTAATGATGTAAACAATTCTTTTTAAAGATTATTAACTTAGGTCTTACGAAGTGTAGATTAAGCACAATTATCCCGGGAATGAGGTTTGAACCTTGTATTGCTAGTTAATGATGTAAACAAATCTTTTTAAAAATTAATAACTTAGGTTTTACGAGGTGTAAAATTAAGCGCAATTATCCTGTGAGTGAGGTTCAACCTTGTATTGTTAGTTAATGATGTAAACAAATCTTTAAAAAAAATAATAACTTAGGTTTTACGAGGTGTATATTAAGCGCAATTATCCTGTGAGTGAGGTTCAAACCTTGTATTGTTAGTTAATGATGTAAACAATTCTTTTTAAAGATTATTGACTTAGGTCTTACGAGGAGCGTAGATTAAGCACAATTATCCTGTGAGTGAGGTTTGAACTTTGTATTGCTAGTTAATGATGTAAACAAATCTTTTTAAAGATTATTAACTTAGGTCTTACGAGGTGTAGATTAAGCACAATTATCCTGGGAAGCGAGGTTCGAACCTTGTATTGTTAGTTAGTGATATAAACAATTCTTTTTAAACTCATTTCAAAAACTATTCACATTTAACCTGAAAACAATTCAATGATTATTAACTTAGGTTTATTTAATCTGAACAAATAGGGAAAACTACCCCAATGAACATTTTCAGAACCCACATCAATAGTCGCGCAATATGTTTGGCAAGCTGATTTATTCTAGTTTGTAGGTAGTGGGAAGTTCAGGGTTCGCATCCCTGCTGAATGTACTGAGGGTAGTTTTAACTAAATGGTATCTCACTCTCCCTCCGCATGAATGAGCGTATCTGTATCTAAATTCTACCATATTAGTTCCCTAAAATTAGTATAGTAAAATGGGTAAAGCCTGGCTGGGTAGTAAGATGCATTGAGGAAAACCAACACTGATCTGGGTTTTGAGACCAGGCATTTCTGTTAACTGTGATCAGGTGAAATAGTTAAAACGCCTTACGCCAATTATCTATATAGCAAGGACTTTGTTTTTTCTAAGGTGAGAATGTAAGGCTAGTGTTTTTGCAGTTTCTATAGCAATTTTTTTTTTGTCAAAAGAAATAAAATATTTCTTCAGTAAAAACATAAAGAGTTTAATTTTATTAATATGGTGACCTCAAGAGTTCCTGAATATCTGTCAAGGGAGTCTCTTAGAATTGAATGATAACTTGTTCTCTTCATTTAAAAAGTTTGTCATCTAATGTCACTATTCTCATGATAGATATTCAATGTTTCACAAGGTCATTATTTTGTGAGGTAAGAAGAGTTTTCAAATCTTGACCACTCGCTTTTCTGAAAACTGGTTTTTGGAAACTCCCATCCTTTACGCTTCATTAGTTGAATTTTTTTGCACCTTGTCTTCCTTTTCATACGGGATATCCACATTAATTATATAAATTAGAACGGTAGCATTTAGAAGAAATATAGAAGCATGGTGTTGCAATCAGACGCTTTAGACGTCGTCTTAACGTGTGTTTATCAAGTTTTACGTATAAAGGCCTAAGAATTATAAGTCACCCAGTGTTTGGAAACGCCTTACGTCTATTCGACGTCGGTGCTGGTTAGTTCTCTACTTTCGTCCATACTTAATTTCCCAAAATAGTTTTCCACTCACGCTTTATACAAATTCGAGTACAATTATCCTGGGAAGCAAGGTTCGAACCTCGTATTGTTAGTTAATGATGTAAACAATTCCTTTTTAAACTCATTTCAAAAAAACTATTCACATTTAACCTGAAAACAATTTAATGTTTATTGACTTAGATTAAGTACGGTTATCCTAGCACACACACACACACACACACTTACCTTCAAAGTTCAGGATGGCTGTTTTGGTGGCGGTAGAGTGACCTTTGTAAACAAGTAGTAGATCCGCTTTCGAGATGTCCTCTATCTGAGCATCACTAAGCGTCGAAAATCTCCGCGGCAGCCAAACTTGATACTTGGCGTCGAGTACATTAAGTATACGACGACCGAATCGGGTATTTACCGATTTTATTGAAGAAATACGGTATGCGTGACCTATCTCCAAGTCAGTCAATTTACGTGGAAGTATTTCATTATTTCCCACCTCCTCAAAAATGCAGCTACAAATTCTGACGCCATGGCTAATATAACTACCGGTTAATGATTCAACAAAAAAGGGCTGACCACCCCTATTTATAGGCTCCAAGCCACGCCTCTCTCCCCCTCCCACAAAGTACACGGATCTAGACCTTCAATGTGAAAACTACTTAACACAAATATCTGTCACGAATTAAGTATCATGATTCTAAGCATGTCACTTTTATGAGACATAGAAAGAAATTTATGTTCTAAAGTTCGTGTTTTGGTGAATCAGATAAAATATTTCTCGTATACCTTGACTGTTATGAGAATATACGGCTCTTTCAAGTGCAGCTGCCACACCTGTGCACCCCAGTCACTACGTCAAGCCTGCCCTGACACACTTTACCGTGTGAGCACCTTACAGCCCTACCCACAGGCTCTACATACTACGTCACGATGATGAAAGAGAGAGAGGGAGAAAAAACACCCAGGCCGTGCGAGAGACAACCCTTCTCATCCCTGTCCCCGTATGCCGCACCAAAAAAATATATAAGTCTCCCCCTCTCAGTCAGCCAGCTCACCCCCCTACCTCACATCTCTCATGTGTCCCCGTATCTGCACCATGTTTAACGAAGGTATAAGAAAAAAAACCAGCTGCTCCACACCCACCCCCTCACGCCATCACATGCTCCAACCCTTCTCATCCCCACATCCCCACCTCCCCACACCCCATTATGCAAATGAATCACAGAAAGCCGCAAGAAAAAACACTCCCCAGGTGCTCAACACCCCCTCACCCCACTCCCTCACATCTCTCTGTCACTATCGAGTGCTCCAACCCTTCTCATCACCACATCCCCCCTCCCACACCACATTATGTAAATGTATTGCAGAAACTGCACTTCTCCCTTACTTAGCACCGCGTCTTAATAACTGCTCGGGTTGTGATATTATATATATATATATATATATATATATATGTGTGTGTGTGTGTGTACTCTTTTTTACATCCATTACTGTTGCCCATCTGTGTCCTTGGTCAGTTTTTTATTCAAACCATAGTATATTTTCCACTACCGGCTGGTTAAGCCTGTCGCAGTTTCACAATGTTTTATAATCTAACTTGAGACTATGATTTTTTTTTCTTGGTTTATTTGGCTCGGTATCTTAACAATCTTTAAATCCGAGCCATTTTGTGCTACTTTTGATTTAACCTTTATTTACAATGTATCTTTTTATTGTTTAAAAATAGGTGACCTGGCGATGTCAGACTTCTGTGCTGAGGGTCCGGAGTTCAATCCTTAGTCCCGGCACAGATTTATCTGATGGACAAACCCTTCCTTCACCTCTGACAAGTCGTTTATTAATCACAACTTGTGAATGTGTGGAATGCCAGGACTCTACCGTGGTTCAGATTTCACGTTAAACTGTTAAACTCTAGGTCCTCCATTTCAACACACGCTTTACAAATTAAACTAAAAAATAGCTATGGAATGAAAGTCCTTTAACAATAATTAAACTCTTGCATTCTGGAACTAGAGCGGATCACAAGTTCACGTCCCATTTGTGTAAGACCGAATGTGGAACTAATGAAACTTTCTGCGGAACAATCCGGAACAAACGAATAACAAACGATTGCGATTATAAAAACTTGAATCTTTACAAGTGGGTTTACCGTGAAGTTGGCCTCCCAATGTAAACATATGATTTGTGGGCCTATCAAAACGGAACAAACGACATTCTTTGCGGAACAATCCGGAACAATTGAAGAACAAACTATTGCGATCATAAAAACTTGAATTTTAAAGTTGGGAGGCCAACTTCACGAACGTACATTCTTCTCTGGCTATTATGAATGAAAACTGTGAGGGCCAATGTTTTAATGTCAGGTTAAAGTACTAATTAAGCGAGTTGAGGTTTAATATGACCTCGAGTTAAAAATTCGGGTTAACGTTGTTTACTGTATGAATGGCTTTTTATGTGTAAGTTAGTTGACTTGGAGTTAATTTGGTGAATGCAGAAGTTGGTAGTATATTTTTACTCAAATTCCACTAGAACAAAATATTTTTAGTGGAAATGGGAATAAATGAATGCTGAAATGCGTTATTAATCATTATCTAATTTATTTTTAAATACTTTTGCGATCTTTTACATGTTTTAGACACATTTTATTAATATATTGTATACTAATATTTTACTAATATTCCCTCCTAAGACTATTAAATTCTTTTTAAATCTAGTTAATAGATGCTTTATTTTATCCTGCCTAAGAATAAACTAGAGTGTTTAAAAAGGGGGTGTGGAGTGTGCGCAAAAACCAATACATATAAGACACTATTTTTTAGTAAAAACTAGTCAATAAATAATAATTTAACGTTATCCTTCTACTCACAAGGATTCGAAGAATCGATTTAAGCTAAAACATAATTAATAAAAATATTTGTTATGATAAACAATTAAATCAAAATTCACTTAAGTCACTGGGTATTACCATTTCGCTGAGTGGGATCCTAATATTTCAAGAAAAAACGTGTTAATAATGCTTGAAATATTAGGTTTTGACAGTTTGGAATAGTTTATAATAATAAAAAGGATTACTAATTGTATATTATTATACTTTAATAACCCGATAATTACCAATAACTTAAACTTAGATAACTTAAAATAAATTTCTAGCATCAGTTTAATATTCACGTTTCTTTGCGATGCTGGTGAGTTGTTTAAATGTTGTAAATATGAAAAGGTTTTCAAATAATTATAATATGAATAAGGTATCAATGGATTCCCCGTATCCTTGTGAGGGAAATGATTGTATACAATAATTGATTACTTGCTATTTTGTTAAATAACATTTTATTATATATACAGGATTTTATACACCATCGCCTTATAGGTGACCACAGCTGTTTGTGAATATTTGTTTTTCAACGACTGAGCCCAGGTTTTAAGTGAAACTTTAACTAGTGTAGGCTATATAATACAACTGTACCGTTGCCTTTAAGAAGTGTTAGAAAAAAGAATAAAAATTCAAGAAGAAATTGTTTTTCTACTGAATCATTATTTTATTTGTTATAGTTGATTTGTTTAAACCATTAATTTAGAAGTAAAGCATGGGGTATACTGTTCCAGATAGCTACAGGAAAGGTAAGGCCCCCAACAATTATCTTGACACTAAGGAAGCCGGGGGGAGGATTTACATCAAACTGGGAAGAATCAGTGAGGCTTCTTATAAACATCCTGCTTCCAGACGAAGATGGAGAAGACGACGAAGGAGAAGTGATAGCTAGACAGGATATGACGAGAAGTTACGACAACAATGAGGTGACAGATCCAGTAGCCCAGGATGAGGTTATAAGACTTGTGGCTGAAATGTAAAAGAAGACACCTGGGCCAGATGGGATCAGGGCGGAGTTCCTTCAACAGATCAGCGAGCATAAAGCGCCCTTCATAGTTAGATTGATGAATGAGTGCGTGGCTCAGGGCCATGTACCAAATATATGGAAGCAAAGTGAGGTAGTTATCCTGAGTAAGGGAGAGGATAAAGATCCTCAACTCCTGAAATCATACAGACCCATATGTCTCTTAAATGTATAGGGAAAATTGCAAGAAAATATCCTGTGAAATAGATTGCAAAAGCATAGAGAGGCTGTGGGGCTGCATCAACAACAGTACGGTTTCAGAAGGGGCAGGTCTACGGAGGACGCTATCTGTGAGGCCATGCGTCTTGTAGATAGAGCTAAAGATTAATACGCAATGGGTATATTCGTGGACATTTCGGGAGTGTTTGATAACTTGTGGTGGCTGACGCTATTCGGGAGGCTGAGAGAAGTTAGATGTCCGGGGAACCTCTATAGGAGTCTTATGGACTATTGTAAGGGAAGATACGCGATCATGAGATGTCCAGGAATTATAGTAAGCAAAAAACTTACGAAAGGATGTCCCCAGGTGTCGGTCTGTGGGCCGATCTTTTGGGACATAGCACTCGAACCTGGTTTAGTGAATATTGAGTCACTACCTGAAACGGCGGGGTGGTTGCCTTTGCAAATGATATATTCATAATAGTTGAAGAAACATCTAGAAGAGAATTAGAAGCCAAGAGTGACGCAGCTCTCACTGAACTCTTGGTGTAAAAAGGTAAAACTAGGTTTAGCTCCTGCAAAGACAACTTAAGTGCTATTCAGGAGGGTACTCAAGAGAAACCCGAGGGTTAAGATTGACGGACATACGATAATACGAAGCAAGGATACCAGATACCTGGATGAGAAGCGCGACTTCATGACGTATGTGGAGAACGTATGCGGAAAAGCTTTGAGAGCTATGAATAAGATAACCAGCATAGGGCTGGGCAGATTTAAACTGTCTATGAGGTTGATCAGATTGTATTACCAGGCTATGTTGGTCTCATTGTGCATCATGGAGCTGACGTGTGGGCTCATTGGCTCAGACAGGTAAGAATCAGAAGGAAAATCAGAAGCCTTCAGAGAAGTGTACTTTTGAGGCTATCTGGAGCGTGCAAGACTGTTGCCACAGACAATTTGTGTGTATCCTTGGGTATCTGGATCTTGGACTTAGAGGTGAGGAGGAGAGCGGCATTGTATTGGATAAGGAAGGGGGATATGAAGAAAGTGGCTAATCTCATGAGAGCAGGGATAACAATGAGACTTCAGATCAGGAAATATCTGGAATAGGAGTGGCAATACGAGTGGGAGCGGAGGCAAAAAAATAGAAGAACTCATAAGATATTTCCAAGCGTTGCTGAACGGTTGGGAATGGAATACCTGCAGCCCTCTCCCGGTTTGGTACATTTCATTACTGTGCATGGTCTATATAAGGTCGCTCTCTTCGCTAGACGACTGACGGATACAGGAACTTACGATTGTGGTAGGGAGGCGACGTCAGAACACGTCATGCTGGAGTGTATTGAGATGTTGGACGATAGAATGAACCTACAGATACTGTTGCAATCAAGCACGGTTTATCACATACTGTGTGACATGGACCGATGGAGTCTCCTGGATGCAATCGCGGATAATGTGTTCAAATACTATAGAGATTAGTACTTATCTGCAATGGAAAATAGAGGACAAAATAGACCAGTCAACTCAAGACAAGGATACAGGACGGTGAGCGACAGAGACGTTACAACAGATATGGATGACACACAACGGTACGACTTGACTAAGTCAAGAGGTGTGACATAAACAAACTGGATTATCGGCTGGCTGGGTAGAATATGGGGGGATCTCCAGGCAAACCAGAACCTAGCTGAGGGAAGGAGTGCTCCCTGGATTCCAGTAGTGTGAACTGCTGATGAGCTGAAGGGCACCTTGATACCAGCCGGGGGGTACAAGATGACAATATCTTCAGACGGGAGAATCAACCATTCACAAATAGGGTCCAACCCACTTGGCGACAAGTGTGTGATGCTGGACTGGAGTTGTCGGGCATCTGATTCGTCCACCGATCCATCAGATGGCTGCTTTCAGTTCAGAAAATGGATCGGCGATAACAACTGATAAACCCTGCAGCCATTTATAAGAAGGACTTGTATTTAGGTTAATTTATTATTAAGTGTGTTTATAAATCTTCAGGATAAGTTAGTTTTAAGTCCATAGGTGGTGATATTGTGGGTAGTAAATGGAGCAAAAGCTCTGGTAGGGCGCCTCCCCAGGTGGTGGGGAGGGGAATGCCCGCCCCGCTGGGGCTCTCACTGACCTGGGGACTATTAGATCCAGAGTGCGGTGGGACACCCAGTGGGGTAGGGTAGTGGGGGCGTAATATACCCGGGGGGACCAACTAGTAGGTTAGGTATAGGAAAGAAGGACAAACAGGACTTTTAGGTTTAAGTATTTATCCTAAATTTATTATTGTATTTAAAAAAAGAACGTAGCTAAAAGATGAAATGTTAATACAAGATGTATATCTAGGTCCCAAGTTATATGCTAGGAATTGGGATAGTGTAAATAAATATATAAAATACAATAAAAATACCTCCACACATGACTGCGAAATAGTTTGCACAGCCCATGGCTGGAGTTAGAGAAAGCCTTAAGTCCTTAAATTATTTCTTGACTTTTGGGGGGAATGATTGGGGAGGGGTTTTGTCTTTTTGCAATGTCCAAATGGTTTTATCTACTATATTAATTTCACATTTTTATTCTCTTCCTGATAAAATCAATTTTCGTTATATACTTAGACAATTAATTATCCTTGGTCTCATTAATATATGAGATGGATTTTTTTTAGCTGTTAAATACCTAACCACGCCAAACATAATTTTGGCAGCAGTGCTACCAACCATTGATTCTACATGGTAACATAAAGCAAGTCTCCCCCTTTTCAAAATATATATTACTGTGAATAGCTAATTATGAAATTATTAATGATTAATTATTGTATTTCATTCATGTAGTGCAAATAACAAATTAAATTTAAAAGATTTGTATTGTTTTAAAGGGGCTGAGTTAAATTTTTTTAAATATAATATAAGGGTCCCAATCCTGATTCAAAATACTTTATATTATTTCCGGGTGGACAAAAAAAAAGATATTTGATAAAATCTTAATCCATTGGACATATTTTAGTTTTAAAAGTGAATTAATTTGTTTATTCAAAGCTATTATGACTGTCTATAACATTGTATGACCATAGTTCGATTCCATACTTTATTTAATGTTACCACAACGGCCACAAAATAGCTATTAGTAAAAAGTTTTGATAAATACTTTGAATGAAATTAAGATTTACGTTGATTATAATTTTCTAGTAAATTAAATATATAACGTTAAATGTTGTTTTTTTTGGTCAAATCTGTTATTTTTACTAAATCAATTCTGGATATCCAAACAGTAATACTGGGTATGTCGTCTGCAAGTATTAATATACTAACAAAGTGAGGAGGTTTAAATAAATGAAAAGCAAGGAGAAATATTGTTTTTAGTTTACGAGCTTAAACAATACTCTACATGATATCTCTGCTTTTTTTTTTAAGGTTTGGAATGTAAATATCTTTATGTAAAACATTGTAGTTATGTACTGTTTTTAACACTCCGTCAGGCGCAATATGTTGTAGAACACGATCGGGCGCATTGAGCCTGGGAAGCACACTTTGATCTACTAATTTTTTCTACGCATGTTCACATTTTCTTACGAAAAAATTGTCAACTACAAACACCAAAGAGGATAAATAAAACAGTTTGTCATGTTTTTCGAAAATAACATAAGTTTATTTGAGAAAATGAATATACATTTTTCCATGAGCTATAATAATGAAAATTGCATTGAATTAGAACAAGAATATAAGGAACTATAAAATTGGTCATTAATCTGATTCATCATCGATATGTCCTTCTACCTCTCTTTTATAGCATTGAGGACACATGAAAACAGCATGTGAGAGGCAGGTAGCAGTATGGCACTTTTTGCATTCATATTGACTTAATCTCCTGTGATGAGTTTCTGAGGTGCAAGTTTCACATCTGCGTCTTTTCGGAGGTAATTGTTGTTCTGTTTCATTCAGTTGTTCTTGAGTCGGAGCGAATCTCTTCAGTTTTTGTTGAAGGTTCGACGGCATCCCAATTGACTTGAGACTTCGTCGAGCAAGTTGACCAAGCACAAGTTCGTTAGAGAGTTGTTGTATGAACAGTCTCCTTCTCAGATCTGAAAAACCATTGCCGACATATATGACCTGGGAATTGATTGAAGCAATATTTAGCATTGTGAAAAAAATTACCATGTGCCACCGTTTTGTGTTTCGAGACACATTATATGCACCACACATTTTGTCTACAATATCAACTCCCAACTTAGTTGAATTATAGAAACTGATTACTTCTGGGATTTTTTTTCTCGCCAGTAGAAACATCAATTGATTCGTCTTCATGCAATGATGATACAAGGAGGACATTTTTGTTCTTTCTTGGGACATAGGATACCAATGTATCACCATCACTACTGAAACAAAAAATACTAGAGTGTTGTGTTCTGGCTTTGGTGGCTATGAAGTCATTTGGTAGCTCTTTCCTGTTTTTCCTGATGGTTACAACATAGGAGAGTTTCTTTAGTTTCAATTCATTTAGAAGACTCACTTGTGTGAACCAGTTGTCGGCCGTTATGTTTCTTCCTGAGCCAAACAAAGGTTCCACCAACCTTTTCACAAAATCTGGTGCTTTGTTGCTTACGCAAAAGGGTCCTTCGTTCTGCTTTCCCGCGTATATTTCCATGTTGAGCAAATAGAACATTTTCGCATATACTAGGGAGAAAATTTTAATCCCTTATTTACTTGGCTTGGAAGGGATGTATTGCCGGAAAGGACAATTGCCACGAAATGCTGGGAGCATTTCATCTATCGTGACGTTTTCACCAACACAGTAGCTAACTTTACAATTAGTCACAAATTTTGTGAATATATCACGTATTGGTGCGAGCCGATCCAGTTCCTTTCTAGCGGATCTTGTTTCTCGATCATAAAATCGAAGACACCGTATGAGAAATTTGAATCTCTTGATACTCATGACAATACTGATCTTGGCAATGCCGTCGCCATCTGTTGCCCATAATTCCTCGAGGGATAGTCTATTCGCTTTATAAACACCAGCCAAGTAGAGTAATCCAATAAATGCTCGTATTTCAACTAAATCTGTATGTTTTGCATCCCGTTCTCTGGAAAATGCTTCTTTGATATTATCTATGTACTGATTAGTATACTTTACAATATCATTTAGAATGTCCTCTGTAAATAAGCAGTTCCAACATTCCACAGGAGTTTTTGCTGTTTTTGCTGCTCCAATAACCCCAGGTAAGTGAATCAGGATGTTTTGAGGTCTCCTACGAACTTTGCTTTGTCGATGAGTCTTATACCACTTTGTGACTTTATCTTTTCCCATATAAAAGTCGCGATTTTCTTCAATTTCGTCTTTATCTTCACTGCTACCCTCTTGTTCAGTTTCCGATCCCTCTTCACGCTCCTCAACATTATCTTCTGAATCAATGTCGCTTTCGTTTTCAAAATTTTCATCCCTGAATTCCTCATCAGACGCCTCCAATAAACGGTGAATTTCTGCTAGGTCTTCGGGTTTATTTGGATTGTACAATTTCTTCGACATTTTTTTGTCTAGAACAAACAAAAAATCATGAATGTTTATTGTGTGTATGTCTGTAAATAATTTCTGGCAAAAATATTGAAACATTTCGCAACAAATCACATAATCGGGTGCAATGTGCTTGAGAGAACACAGCCAAAAAACACACTCCTATGTATCGATAATCATGAGATATTTCATAAAATGAAATTACTGATGTAAATATGTGATACAGTATTCCAAATGAATGAGAAATCTTACTTGTCAAACTGCAACGTAATCAGGCGCAATGAGCCTATTAGATCTTTTCACTTGTCTGCCGTAAACGAAGAAAGAGAATCACTAACTGACCTTGCCACTGTGAGTAACACTCGAAGTGAGAAAGCTACCAGGCTGGAGAAGGGGACATGACGTATTGAGGGGGCGTGGCAAACTAAAGAATTCGAGGTGTGCCTAATAGATCAGTTGCGCCCGACGGAATGTTAATAATGTCCGTCTGAGGCCAAGAATACCTGGAACTTCATCACCGACTGCGGTGTACTTATTTCTATTCATTAGGATGTCTACTAAAAGAGGATCTATCATACATACAGTCAGAGTTTGAGTCTCCGTTAAAGATACGGCCGGATTTATTTATATCTGAAACTTGGGATCTTTTGAACCACTTAACCGATTGCGTTTGTAGTTTTTCTTTTTTGGTAAGATATTAATCAGTTATGTTTCAACATGATACATCAGGTGTTTTGGAGGGGAGAACATCATTACCTCCTGCTCCAGATTGACTTTTGAACATGATTTTTCGCAACTGTTAAAAAAGTTGTGGCTGAATGTGTGGCTATAGAAAAATATGTTCATACTGTTCAACAATTTGTGGTAATTGTCATGGTAATTCCTGCGTCAATGTTACACTAGATGAAGACGCTTTAGGTGGACCAGAAGAAGAAATCAGTGTAGAGGAATTCAATCAAGCCCATGAAATTAAGCCCATGAATTTCTTACCAGAAGATTTGTATTTTCAACCTCAGAAACAAGTTGAATCAGATTTACAGGACGAAGAAGAACATCAACAAAACAAGAAGATAACGAGAAGGAAGAAGAAGCATAATTCATAGAATGTGATGAAATAATGGATTAGGCCTTCAGAAGATACTACGTTAGAAGAGAGAAAAAATGCACCTTGTATTTTACCTCGGTAGTGTAGAAAATAGTATCAGTAGTACAGTAATAGTATAGGTGTATAGGTTTTATAAGCCGTAATACGTGAAAATAGTTGCATATAAGAAAAATAAGTATCGAACCTTTTTTGTAGGAAATTTTCTAATCTACATATTTTAATAGAAACCTTTTAGTCATAGGGCCAATAGATAAGGTGATATTGACTTAAAACCTATTTTTGAGACTCATTAAGGGCTGTAAAAATCTTTCTGTAAAATTAATTGATGGGGACTTTTAATATATTATTTATAACTACTACATGAATATATATATACAAAAATTCAGCTAGCTCGGAACTAATCCGCAAGAAACCACTAAAATCACTGGACTATAGTACTCTAATTTAAGGAAAGAAGCAATTTAGAGTTAGTATAGCCTCATTTACGTGGAATAAGAGTGGGAAACCAATTGGGGAAAGTCACCTTCAGTAGACCCGATTGGAATTCGAACCCTGATCTCCCCATCTTCAACAGGCCAGTCTAACACAAGAATTACGCCTTAGACCATTCATCCACTGAAGCGGGCTGTTCAAGCAATGTATATAGCAAATAAAATGGCACTGCTATAAGAAATATTAAAAAATAAGTGTTTATTGTTTGACTCATTTAGCTCTTATCTTATATCATTAAAAATTGGCAAGTGGCAAGAAGTCAGAGGATTGATTTTAGTAATAAACCATGGTAATACATTTTTATTAAATTGTGTTTTGTTCCTAAATATCACAAATCCTGAAGAGATACAATAAGGCACATCTAACAACTAAAAGTGTTTCAAATTATTTTTAATGAACAAGGGTTGAGGTACGTTTTTTGACGGCCATGTTTCTGATATTGATACCACTGTCGTTATTTTTATAAATACTTATTTTTTTATGATCTGGAATATTGACGATCCGAATTTTTGTCGTCCTAATTATCGACGCTCTAATGTATTTAATATGTTGGAGAAAACTGTAAATGTATCTCAACATTTTATTTTTACAGTACGTCTTGATATCCGTTCAGCTTACACGCATAGATTAAGTTCGCTAATAAAATACGAATGAGTAAGGCCGAATTTTAGAGTGAATGTACTCACATTTGCATGGAGCGAGAGGGGAAAACTATTTAGGGGAAGAAAACTCACGTTATCCGATTGGAGCTTAAACCCAGATCACCTACAGTCTTACTCGACAATAACACGTTTGACCATGTGACTTGCGATGCGGGTTAATATTGATTTCTTTTTAGCACCACATCTTACTACCCGTTCGGGTTGTACGCTAATATACTAATTAAAATGTGTTAGGAACTAATAAGGTTTTAATTGAGAGGAAATGCACTTGCATTTGCATGAAGGAAGACTGGAAGACAATTTAAGAAAACTATCTTTAGTGCACCCGATTGGGATCGAGCCCCGATCTCCCTGTCTACGACAAACTAGTCCAATACGAAAATAGCGCATTAGACCATGCTGCCACTGAAGCAAGTTAACACTGATTTATAAAAATAGAACACGCTGTATCATCCACCCGAATATATCTTCCACCACTATTCATCGTCATTAATTATATACCGTGGTAGACGATATACCGTTGTAGCAAGTTATTATTAGTATTTTGAGAAACTTAATGAGTACAAGAACAGTGTTTTATAAACAATGTTCATTATTGTAATCAATATTTTAGAGATTATCATTCTGTAATGCAAACTCTGAGTGAAATAAAAAGACAAATTTTGGTGTACGGCACAGTAATTTAATTCAATTTTCAAATGAATATGGAGAATCATAGTAAAACATGGTGAGTTGAGTGAGAGAACAATAACACTTTGGTAATAACTATGTTGGTTGTGTGAGTTATGTAGCTACGAGAATTTTGCGGCTGGTACATCAATTAATCGAAATAATAATATGTTAAGCTAGAGAATAATAACACTTTGGTAATAACTGTGATAGCTGCTTGAGTTCTGTAAAGACAAAAATTTGGCGGGAGGTACATAAACAATCGAAATAAGAACACATAAATATATATATATATACAATTATTAAATATCATGCACTTAGTGCTCGCTTTTCTTGAAGAAGAGCTTGTACGCCGGCACATAGGGGTCGCCAGCCTCTAGCTCAAAAACTCTTCTTGGAGCCACCTTCCGGAAAAACGGCTTCTCCGCCGGTGCTCCAGCCGGAACTTTGGGGAAGAAGAGTTTATATGCCGGCACATAGGGGTCGCCGGCCTCTAGCTCAAAAACTCTTCTTGGAGCCACCTTCCGGAAAAACGGCTTCTCCGCCGGTGCTCCAGCCGGAACATAGGGGTCGCAGTTTGGTTGGTCCTCTGGCCGGAGTGGAGTCACTTTCTGGGCTCGTTGGCTCCTCGGCGCTTCAACTCGCAATGTTGGAGTGTTTTCCAATGACGGGCAAGTAACAGGTCGGTTAGTATGTGCTGAAACAAATATAAATATTCCAATATAAATATTACTGACATAAAATTTTAGTACCTAATAGTGATTTTCAATAAGCTCTACCAACCATATTACTCCATTATATTTAATTTAAATTAGTTGAAAAAATACACCTGAAAACGGGAGTTGAGCCCAAGACTTTTGGTTTAGGGCATGGATGCTCTACCACTGAGCTATCCAGGATTAATCCTACGTTTCGGCTCATTCTTCAATCATAGTTGAAGATTGAGTCTGTGATGGACGTGTGGAATCGTCAGCTACATATGAGCGACCAATACTATGCAAGCGATCATACTTGAATCATCTGCCACTTAGAAGGACTGTTATGTACCCAAGTATGCGATACAAGAATTTAATTTTACAATGATTTTCAGCTTGTGTGTTGATATGAATATACAGGTTTTCCCAAATTGATTGAACCAAATTGCATATAACTACATATAGAGTAAGCAACAGTCTCACCTTGTGGGTTCCCAACTCCGACATGTTTGTGGCCGATTATGTAGTTCCCGGCAACTCGAAGTAGTTCCTTGAACAACCTGGAACTTAATAATACCAGGAAGAAGAAAATCAATAAGTCACTCAAGTTCATGTTGACAATATTAGCCTTTTTTATAACAAAACAATCGTAGTACAAACGCCAATGAAATATTTCAATGAAGGTATGGACTATTTCAGTCATTTCCAGGAAATGAACGAGCATTATTGGGTCGATTGTAAGAGTAATTTTATTGTTGGAGTTTCGTAAGACAAATGTTAGATTTATTTTAACTCTAAATAAAACACATATAATGTTGATAAAAATATAATTTTATATATTGTAAGAATTTTAATTCTGTCGATTTATATTTTTAGTTAGTTTTAATTGATTATTAAATGTTTATTAATTTTGAGGCCATGCGGCGAGATGTCTTACTACATTTAATTAATTCTCGTTATATTAATTTTAAACTTATTTTTTTTCAACGGACATGGACTTGCATCTGGAATCCTGAAAACGACACAGACTTGTCCAAATTCTTTGGAGTAAAAAGGTGATAATGACAAGTTTTATTAGTGCCATTTACACAAAAAGGTGTTCAAAACGACAGTAAAAGATGGTACTACGACTTGGGACAGCTTTAATAACTACCTCCAGACCACGGCTATGACTTACAAGTGAGTTTGTCTGATCCACTAACATTTTCAACGTAGAAGACACTACAAAACTCCATTAACATGAGGTGATATCAACTTAAATTTTATCCTTTGTTTTCTACTTTAATTTCGACTAGACTTCATTCACCTTTTAAAATGTATTGCTCCAAAATCAAAGAATAATATTAATTTCAACTTAGTACTCCAACAGTATAATTTTCTTTTAAACGTAATATTCTTTTCAAACAATTGATTCTCGAAATGAAACTTTTTGCCAGAGTAATGATTTCGACAAAATGCAATTACCTTATTTAGAATTTATTGTTTTAGCTTTCACCGACTATTCTAATTGAAGAAATGACTATAAATGTATATATTATATATAATTAAGGATTTCAAATTGTTTTATTAAATATTGGTATGTTTAATAAGTTCGTTTAAATTTGACTTTAGACATATTTATTTTATTTTCGTTTGTTAAAAGTTATAACGTATACCCAAACCAAATAAAATCGTCCGTTTTCAGTCTGAATAATATTGACATTGATCATATTATATATAATGTAATTTTAAATTTGTATTTTAAGAGAAGTCTACTAAGCAGAGCTATATGAATCTTAAATTTTACCAAAATTATGTATGTATATATATATATATATAAATGTACAACACAATGAAGGTGAATTGGAGAATATATGTATATTCTCCAATTCACCTTCATTGTGTTGTACATTTATATCTAAGCTTCATTTTTAACTATCATCTTTAGTATTTTGTATTGTTATCTTTCAAAGAGTCACTACCTATTTATCTGTCTCGTCTGCAAGCTGTTCCCGGGAATGCGGACCTCGGAAGCCGCTATTGTTGTACGCAAGGTGAGTCCATTGTTGACTAGGGACAGTAAAGGTATATTTTTTCCCCCCAACATAGCCCAGAGGTTCTGAGAGAGTCTCGTGTTCGAATTTATGTATTATTATTATTATTGTTATTTTAAGTTTTACCCTGAGATAGTAAGTTTCCTTGTTGTTAAATGTAAATGTTGGTTTTGAACCCAAAGTATTGTATTCATTTTAAATCTGAGCTAGCCCACCATTCTTTTATCATCTATTTTATGTACTGTTTATTTAATGACGTCACTGGACTTAGAGTTAATAAATAGATAGATGCATTTTTTAAATATATATATATTTCCCCTTCTTTCTATAAAATACATAACACTCATTATTATAATAAACATAGTAAAGTTTATTTTATTTTATTTACAAGATATATTCCAGCAAGTACTTAACTCTAAATGATACAAAATATAATATTTTGACAGTAGACCTAAATTTATATAGATATAGTTCAATTGTCATATTAAAACTAACATTTTTTAATTCAAGGTCTTGATCTCGCCATTATAATCGTATATTTATATTTTATTTGATCTAAACGATAAAATAGAGTGTATTATTATCGTAGCACGTATCGGTGGTCACGAAGAATAGACGTTAAGTTCGTTTAGCTTGGTTTGATGGGTCGTTTCGAGCTAGTAGCCCGGACGGGTGTATTGAGAGTGTTTTTGCATAAATTGTCTCCTATCTGTCGCCATCCTTACAATAGCTTACATTATACACAAGTTGTACGAATTACGAAACTAACAAAGACTAAAACAGCCATTATATTACTCTACAACCAGTTATATATCCATTAATGTTATTTAAAGGGTAAAAGACACGAAATTACCAACATCTTCGTCTAGACCAGGGGTCAGCAAACCAGTGGGCCACATGAGGCCCACACGTACACTTTTGGCAGCCCATAAATGGTTGACCATACTTACATAGCAGATGGCTCGTATTATTGTTACGACGTGTTTTTATACATTTGTAAAATTGTATGAATAAAATAATAATAACTAGGAATGTGCGAAGCATCGATATCTATAATATTTTCGAATACTTAATTGCTGCGTATTTGATTCGAAACTTTGAATAACAAGCTCGAGTAATATAATCATAAGTCTTTATATTCAAATATGTTTTACTGCTAATACGGCAGGACAGTTGGTGTGAGCAAGCAGGTAGTTGGGTAATCTTCTGTGATTCAGAGTTACTTGCAACCCCCCCCCTTAATATCTATAAGGCGAGAGAGGCAGTAAATTAGGTAAAGAGTTACCTGAATGAACATAACAATTTTATTTAGTCAAAAAAACAATAATAAGCTGAGCAAACAATCAACACCGCGTGAAGCGCGCTTTTCCGTCCAACGTGGAAATCAATTACATCAAAGGTAAACATAAACGTTACCTCCTCAAAACAAATCACGTTACATTAAACCCATCAAAGGTAACGGTCCGGGATCTCAGTGACATGGTCTTTGGTTTATGGTTCTTTGGTTACTTCGCTAAATTGATTAGTTCCTAAACTGGTTACTCTAGCGTTTAAGTTATTCATCCTAGTATAAATATATATCTTTCTTACAGGCGCCCGTAGCAAACGTGACGTCATAGCAATTAAACAAGGCCACAAGGTAATAATAACCAAACAACCCTAGGCGTTAACTTGGCGAACAAATTTGAGTCCAGAAACAGCTATACTTGAAAATAACATAAGCCGGGTTTCGAACCCAGGACCAGACAATCTCTGGTTAAAAGCTAATATTGGCAAACGTATGAAATACAAATAAATAGGGCCCAGACCCTGAATATAAGTGGTGGCGAAAGCGACGGTCTAACTCCCAGCTGCGATAAGCGCGTAGCATAGTCAAAATTCAACTAAACATAAGTTAATAACAAAGTCCAAATAGTAATTTAGAAAGAGTTCCCCCATGACGCCGAAATAGTATTTTTGGTAGGAAGGTAATATTCCCCGAAACCCAGTCGCTGCCCTCACCTCTTATCCTCGAGCTGGTGGGGTAGTAAGTGACCTGAGATCCCGGTACCGCTAGTATTTATACGAAATATAATTCTCAGAAAAGGGGGGGCGGATCGAAGGAAGGGAAGGTTGGAGAACATTACAAACAAGGGGGGAGGAGAAGTCCGAGGCTCATATCGAAACACGTAGCACCTTCGCGAAGCTCGGCGAAGGCGGAAACGGAACTCTTCTATCCATTTCCTCTGCTGGCCGAACACGTGGTCGAGCCTCATTGCCGGCTGGCGCAGACACGCCTTCAGTCAGTCTGTTGTATTTGGCGAGAGCGGAGGTCGCTGGTCAAGCGAGTGCAGCGTGTTGACCCAGTTGGCTGTCCCAGTTGGCTGTCCCAGTTTGTGAGTGTTGTTACAATGTAAGTTGTTACATACTTACCCTTGTGTTTTGCTGTTCTATTAACATTGTGTTGCTGTTCAGAATGGCTGTTTGTGTGTGTAGGACTTCTGGGAAGGCTAGCATAATCACCTTTTCCAGCTTATTTTTCTTCAACCAGTATCCGACTCCTTTTTACCTTATCGGGAGATTCAGCGGCCACACACCTAGGGTGACGATCAGGGCATCTGTCACCGCACTCCAGTAGGCCCCTGACAGCCTCATAAGAAATGTTCCTCTGAATCCCCGAGATGGCTCTATCCGGTACTACGTTGTTCAGTCTGTGGGCCCATATACAAGCTCCATAGCTGACAATGGAGAGTAATATTGTTTGTTAGTACGTCTTGATTATCCCCATAGGTAAGCGGAATCTCTGTTCTATGCTTATGATCTTGTTCATAACCTTTTGGGCTTTGCCCACCACCTCCTCCATATGAGCCGTGAAGTTCCTGTTCTCATCCAGTGTGACTTCCAGGTATCTGACCGTATGGCTTTTCCTGATTGCCTTGCCGTCGATCTTAATGCTAGGATTCCAAATTAGCTTTCCCCTAAACAACAAGAGCGTCATCTTCAGTCTGACACTTTTACACCAGGTGTCTATCTAAACAACAAGAGCGTCATCTTCAGTCTGACACTTTTACACCAGGTGTCTATCTAAACAACAAGAGCGTCATCTTCAGTCTGACACTTTTACACCAGGTGTCTATCTAAACAACAAGAGCGTCATCTTCAGTCTGACACTTTTTCACCAGGTGTCTATCTAAACAACAAGAGCGTCATCTTCAGTCTGACACTTTTACACCAGGTGTCTATCTAAACCCTCTAGCTCCTGGTTGCTCTTTTCTTCTATGTTCATCCTAGAGCCACTTTCCACAATTATCAGAAGGTCGTCTGCAAATGCGACTACTTCATGTGTCTCAGGGAATATTTCTAGCAGCGATTATCCGGGTTCTAATCCGATGTCTCAGAAGACTAGGGCAGTGGACACGCACAACATCCAGTACCCAGATATTAATTCATCACTGTGAAAAGGTAAACCCACATTTCGCCAATGATACATTTTTCAGCCATGCCAGGAATATAACCCGGGACTCTTAGTTCACTAGAGAGATACACTATCGACTAAGCTAAGGTGTAGGATCAACATATTTTATGTACTAGCTATACTAATGTGTGAGACCTATTACTTTTTTTTGTTTGTTTCGAGTATTGAAAAAATTATCGAGTAGAATGTTGACCCTATTTGAATCTGGAGTGTAAATGAAAATCTTGAATTTAGAATAAGGTCCAAACAAACATAATATTTTGTTTAAGACGAGTATTAATTGGGTAATCCTAGATTATGTTTTGATTATGTGGGCTTGGATTTTGATGACATGTCGTTTTTTTTCCCCATCACATACAAAGCTCCACATAAACTCTGTTCATGATCTCCTTATAATAGAGGAGATGCGGGTATTATGGAATAGTCGGGCAATACGGAATACCATCGTTTCTCCTCTGTTAAGCAACACAATCGATCGTTAACTATTTAAACTATTACAGAAAACAATGTTGAGCCGCTAGTGACTCCTTCACTTCGACAGATCAACTGATTGTTTTGTGAGAGAAATCTTCAAAATGTATTCCTGTTGTTAGGTATCTTAAGGTCAACCCTAAGCTCTCTTCGACAGAAATACAATTTCTCATATTCGTAATATTTCTCGCTAACAGGACTTCACCTTGTCTACTAAAATATTGAATGTTTCCGAACTCATCCTATAGTAATTCTGGTAATCACTGGCACGGGTAGTTTGTATCTCACTTAATAAATTTATATGTGAGTATTGATCGAGTTTTTTTAGCCATTCCTTCACCCAACACTTACGTTTCACAGTCCTCTTCGTACTTGGACATAATATGATGGATAAACACGCTTTTTCCATGTTATTAATTTTTAAAAAGTGAAAAAACCTAGACTTTTTTCAAGAAATAATGTTTTCCAAATCTAGTTGGACCTCCACTGAGTTGAATAAGTTCGTTTAGTATTACTGACATTATTACTGACCGTGTAGGGTCATGCCATCATTATCGTTGCAGTTAGCAATACTGACAGAATTACTGACTCAGTGTTACTGACCGTGTAGGGTGCGTTTGAGTACATGGAACTATATAAATAAACAGTTGTAACACTGTATTGGGCTTCCATAGTAGGTATTTCATGATTAACTTTGATTATCACTTGGGTTTTGTGTGCAGGGCTTTTTATTCGAGATGATTGTCTGAGGGACTTTAGGTTGTTTTTTTGGGTGGTGAGTTGGGTGTAGAGGATGGCGGATAAAGCCATAACCGGTGACCGTAAAAATCAGACGATATACAAGTAATTATTAACTGCCACTCTTAGAACTCTTAAAGCTGTATCAACTAATTTGTGGAAATGGAATCTTCACGTGAAACTAAGTAAAACTATCCATTGGTGAAGTATTACGTTTATCATGGGAATCGAGCATTCTGCTTGTATTGTAAATGATATGTGAGTATTTTTTAACACCCAGGACTACAATTGTATATGTTTCCATGATGATGAATGATAAATTTCGGAGAACTGGTTAGCTGAGAAGGATAAATTATTTAGTGATACCAACAAATATTTAATTCGTCTTGCATCGATGGCTAAACAATCATAATATTGGTTACCCAGAAGTCAAGGGGAGGTGTATGATCCTATCTGAGAATAAAATTTAGGTGCCTTATTACTTCAGTATAACACCTTTACCCCCCTTTACT
Organism: Timema cristinae; assembly: GCA_039000515.1. NCBI lineage: Eukaryota > Metazoa > Arthropoda > Insecta > Phasmatodea > Timematidae > Timema > Timema cristinae. The sequence continues at coordinate 9,759 of JBCFYV010000079.1, read as the reverse complement.
TTATACATACTGGGCATCTGTTTCAACAGAGTGGACGAACCAGGGGTCCTGATATGGAAAATCTACTCCCAAAGAACCTATAAAATGTTTGCCAGAACTTGAGCTAGCCAATCACATATTTTTTATTAAAATTATTATTTTGTTATGTTCATTAAAAAGGGGGGGGGACTAATTTATTGTACACTTACCATTGTGGATCAATTAATACTCTCAATTTTCGTCGAGATAGACAATATTTAAAAAATGTTTCATGTACAGAGGCCATTGTCTTTGTTGTGTTCAAACTGGCGGCCCTTGAAGTAATTGGGAGAACTATCTTGTGAGGGAAAAGATTCTTGATTACATTTAAACGCCGCGAGCTTCTAAATTCACGATCTGTCAATTTAGAAAGAAAAGTTAATATTTTATATCTATTTTATTATATTTTGTATATGGGTAAATGTGATAGACGAATGTGTTAAAAAGAGAAACATTAAGAGTTTTAAGAATAAAAGAGCATATATGCATGTCTCGGTGTATGGATGTTGTTGAAGCGAAAGGAGTATGCAAGGGTAAGGAAGTGTGGAGAAAGTTAGTTAGGCAGGGCTAGGTATCGTATGTAGTCTGGGTATGAATTATATTTTCAAACTGTTTTCGCTTTTTCACTATTATTTCTTACATCTTCGTTTTAATATCACCAGTTTAAATCAACATTTTCAGGAGTTTTATTTTTATGGTAAGAGCTCACCTTTTCAACTCCAGTGTGGAACATTTTTGAATTGTCACCGGCGGAATTGAGCTGTCCCAATTAAAATTTTGATCTAGGTTCTATTTCTCTTGACGTAGTTTTAAAGATTTCGTAGATCCACAGTAGCTTAATGTGTTAAAAATTAACCCTGGATATTAACCAGGGCTGGGAATGTTTGTGAAGAAATTTCTTAAGTATTAACTGTAATATGAAAATTATAATTTTTCAATAATTTTCTAACAAGATTTGTTTCAACACAAGACCGACTCAATAGGTAAGATGTTTCTATATTTATCTGAGATGTATCCTCTCCATTTCAAGCCATCAAAGAATATTTTCTACAAGTTTGAATTATTCTTAAAAAACTGAGCTATTTTTCTAAATAATGAGGTTTACATATTTAGTTAGTTCACCTTTGTCAACATTCAGCTATTTTAGCTATTGTTAAACTCATAATAGTTTATTCTTAATGTCTCAAGTATATATGTATATATATATATATATAAATAAATATATATATATATATATATATATATAAAAATATAAAGTCCAATACAGTAGAGTCCCGATCAAACAATCTAACCGGGACAGACATGTGGTCGGATAAACCAAATATCGGATAGTACGAAAACAAGGGACGGACTGGAAAGAAACAAGGGACGGACTGGAAAAAAATAAGGGACGGACTGGAAAGAAACAAGGAATGGACTGGAAAGAAACAAGGAATGTACTGGAAAGAAACAAGGGACGGACTGGAAAAAAACAAGGGACGGACTGGAAAGAAACAAGGGACGGACTGGAAAAAAACAAGGGACGGACTGGAAAGAAACAAGGAATGGACTGGAAAGAAACAAGGAATGGACTGGAAAGAAACAAGGGACGGACTGGAAAAAAACAAGGGACGGACTGGAAAAAACAAGGGACGGACTGGAAAGAAACAAGGGACGGACTGGAAAAAAACAAGGGACGGACTGGAAAGAAACACCTCAAAATTAAACGGAAGTGCAGAATAGATTATGGAAAAAAGTTTGTTAGTAATTACTATAATATAAATTATGCAATAAATTACAAAACAATTATTGTAGACATGTGACCAGAACAATGAATTGAAAATTAACAATGCAAGTTTTATTATATGGTATATAAGCGTATAAAACGAACTGTTATTAAAACGTGGTGTTAAAAAAAATGTATATATTCAGTAGGCAAAATTTAAAAGGTTAGTGTTTAAAAAAATTAGTGATTTAAGTTTGTTTTCCATTTTACTTATTTCTTTTTCTTTCGGCGAGGTCACGCTAGTGCATTAATGGCATTACACCAATAGTACGTCATATGGATGTGTCGGATAAAACAGAATGTCGGATGGTCGAGACTCGATTATACTTCCATTTAAATATTTAGCAACATAATACATTTTGGTTTGCTTGGAAACTTTTTTTTTTTTTGCATTTACATTTTTTTTAAATAAGTTTTTCTTAACATAGATAAGTGAACATTGTTCCCAGGTTTAAAATCTAATATAAAATATTTGACATATATATTTTATATTTTTACATTTCAAGTAGACTCCCTATATTTATGCTACCTTAGAATTATAGTTATCGGAGCTCCAGAGTTAGATAATGTTGTTTAACCTAAAATTATATAAAATCTCATTTTTATTTATTTCGTGTCCATCCTCAAACATTAACCGCATTAATATTGAAATGTTTATCTATATAACATGTGTAATTTATGTGTTTCTCTTGAGTATTGTTACTGTCCTACTATATCAGTGTAAGTTATAATGTGTCAAGTTGATATGACAACCAGGAAATCTCAGTGATGTTATTCTTAACATAAAATATACCCAGTAGTCCGGATATGGTGAAAGATTCGTGGACCTGATCAATAAGTTGGTTTTATACCCCCCCTCCCCTCCCGCCACAAGCCCTCACCATACTTTTCCACAAGTCGAGATAATATTACTTTATATTTATTTAAAAAATGTGAAAGTATATAAAATAGTTTTTTAGTACTGTGTTTAAACGATATTTAATTAAAGTGTTTGATTTATTCGGGTTTTTGTTCATAATTTTAGGCTTTTTTGGTTGTAAACTTTATTTATAATAATTTTTTAATATTTAGATTGATTATTAGGTTTATTATTTATTATTTAGTTTATTGTTAGTTATTTTTATTTGATCATTTTTAAATAGTTAAAATCCTAGCCTGGGTGCTTAGACAATGTTAATTGTATTTGTACTCCACAGTTGTAAAGTCAAGGACGTCCTTTTAGTATTCCTACCTACATTTCACTATCATTATCTCAGAGCCACGTCCTTGAAACCAAGAGATCATCAAAAGTTCAAATCTTCTCCAGAGAAATTAATGTGGAGATATCTTGGCTGACAATCCCACCTGGCTGGATGCCATGTAAGACTCCTTATAATTAAGTACGTATTGCATAACCTGCAGGGACAGCATGACTGGACAACAGCCAGCGAAGACAAGGATTACAGCCAGCGAAGACAAGTATTACAGCCAGCGAAGACAAGTATTACAGCCAGTAAAGACAAGGATTACCGCCCGTAAGCCCAAGTATCTATCTAGATTAGGCACTGATTACCGCGAGCAAAGACAAGGATTACCGCAAGCAAAGACAAGGATTACCGCGAGCAAAGACAAGGATTACCGCAAGCAAAGACAAGGATTACCGCGAGCAAAGACAAGGATTACCGCAAGCAAAGACAAGGATTACCGCGAGCAAATACAAGGATTACAGCAAGCAAAGACAAGGATTACAGCCAGCAAAGACAAGGATTACCACCTATAAACCCAGGTAGCTAGCTATATTAGGCACGGAATACCACGAGCAAATACAAATTATCATATTTTCTCGTCTTTACGGAGTTGTCAGCACCCCTTTATGAACGCAGAAAATGCTGGAAACCCCCACTTGTCTAGTGGAGGCACAAATAGACCAGTCGCGTGACGTCATGAAACATTGCATGTCGTTTGTAAATTATGTGACCACTTAACACATGGTCTAAGAGTAACAAACTAAAAAGATATTGAAGTAATTTTGTTCAATTCATATTTACTTGCTACTTTTTCATGGCAATAAAAACATGAAAACCAGTTATTCTCGCTTAAAAGGTACTCTTTTTAATTTTATGTACGTACATCTGTCGACTCAATGTAGCACTAATTTACTTGGAAGGAGAAAGTTTTGAAAATGTAATAAAATTAATAATTCATTAAACAGCATAAGAAAGCTTAAGTTGACGTGATATTCCTCCGGTGAAAGTTCTCTTTATCTATTTGTTTTTTATCTACTACCAAGCTCATACCATTTGTTAAGAATCAAATAGCCAAAGCTATTATATTAATTTTGTTTTAGTGAGGACTTAGCCTAATCTAGATATCATATTCTGAAAATTGAAAAATGACAACTGGAAACCTTATAGCTCAGTGGTTAGAGCATTGGAGTACTAAGTCAAAGGTCCCGCTTTCGATTCCCGTGTTCAGGTGTCATTCTTCAATGTTCAGAATATCATACTATTTGGTTTGTTTTCTTTCCACTAGGATCGCTGTATTTGGATCAATCGCCACCTTACAAGACTCACGGGGAGCATAAGATAACAGGATGTGTCTGTTATTCATGAAAGTTTGTCACCAAATGCCGCCATGCTAGTACCTAAACCAGACATCGAGAGTTTCACTGTTTTTTAAAAGTTAACAGTTTCCACCATAAATGTTTGATGTTTGTATTCCGTGAGTTGTTTGACAATATGTAGGCCTATATTTCCTATATAACAAAGTAAAAAGTGTAGGCTATAGTAAGTTCTATTCAAATCAATTGGAATGTTTTACAATAATTCGTAATTTTGACCTACAGGCTATAATTACAATTCACTTCTTAAAAAATTGGTTTCTAATTTCAATTGCTTTGTCATGAAATAAGCACAGAGTCTTATTTTATAATAAATGTATATATTATTAATAATATAATATTAATATATATTGTTAATAAGAATATAATATTAATAAATTTGAATAATAATGTAATGCTAATTGTACGATTCGAATTAATGTAGCTTGAGTTTTAAACAATGTTATTAAATTTCAACGTTGGCGTGCTAAGCCATTGGTCCCGGGTTCGATATCAATTTTCAGATATAATTGATCAATTTAAGAATATGATACCAGATACGGCTATATCCGTAACATAAAGGTATTTTCCATATCCTAAGCTTATTTATTAATTTTGATTAAATTGCACAAGCATTTGCTTATCCTTCAATGTCATTTGTTTCATGTACTAATGCACATTATTGTAATTAGTCTAATGGCATTGGCAGCATAAAGCAGACTCCCGAGTCCCCAGTGTTTGTAGTGCCGCTGATAGGTCATAGTAGCCAATGATCTACATACGTCCATCACAGACTCTGCCCTAAGCTATGAGTGAAGAATGACAGAACTAATGCTGGATATCAGAGGCGTACCGACTCAGTAAAACTGATCTCCGCTTGTTAAAATAATTGTTCATGCTACAATTATTTACACCAATTAAGCTCGATTTTTGATTATTTATTAATAACTATTGGGAAATATTGTTTAGAGAATGATAACAGTTAATGTAATTAATACAGAAAGATTGTATGCACAATCAGCGAAAGTTGAACTAGATTGTTAGTTTTCTGAACGGTGTGAACTTATATCTGGTTATGTAATCTTTGCACAGCCTGCAACCCGAATGTGATTTTGATCACTAAACTCATACATAGGAAGTTTTGATTCAAATTTTAATACAAATAAGACTAATCAACATAATAATCGCCAATTACAATTAATTTCCGATGCACTAATAATCGCCTGATAACGATTAATCACCATCCACATCGGTACACCCCCCTAGTGGATAGCGTGATAGATAATCAAAGGAATAAAATAGGTAACAAAAAATTGCTAACATTTCAAACTGATCATTGGATAAATTAATGAAAAAATTGTCAGGGTGTTTTTAAATTATTAGAAAATGATTATAAAATTCAATTTTTGGTGTCAAGAAAATTTAAATTTAGAATGCAAGTAGAAGGACCACCCCAATTAACCATCAAATTTATAAAATTTGAAATTATAAATGCGGTGTTAGAAAATGAGGGGGTTTCAAACTATCCTTAGCTAATAGAAACAAATATAGCTTTTGGTGTGGTGTATGAATTAAACTTTTATGGGCAAATAAAATAAAATCTTAAAATAAAAATTGTAAATAAATTTATATATGTGTGTATATATATATATATATATATATATACATATATATGTTTATGTAGTTTATGAAATAAAATTTATTTAACAGTAGATTATAAATTACTGTTTCTGTAAGGATTTCAGTATCAAATTCCCCACTGCTTTAGGCGTATAGCCCATATGGGTAGTAAGACGCGGTGCTAAAAAAAATCACTGCAGTTAAACATTAAACATATAGGAATGACCTAGACAAATACCGTAACATCCTACTCCATTCAAAACAGGAAGGACGTTTGTGTATGTAAAAAGTTTTTATTTAGGCTTACCTCAAAATGAAATAAAAATATAAGTAGTGGATTAAATAAGAGTTCCAGCACACCTTTTCCCATAAGGTTTAACATTGATCCTCACCGCACTCCGTGTAGAAAGAATTACTTTCTCCTGGATGTCCGATGTTAGTATCTCCTGGTCGTGAGTCTTGGTGTGATCCTCACCGCACTCCGTGTAAGGAGAATTACTTTCTCCTGGATGTCCGATGTTAGTATCTCCTGGTGGTGAGTCTTGGTGTGATCCTCACCGCACCCCGTGTAAGGAGAATTACTTTCTCCTGGATGTCCGATGTTAGTATCTCCTGGTGGTGAATCTTGGTGTGATCCTCACCGCACCCCGTGTAAGGAGAATTACTTTCTCCTGGATGTCCGATGTTAGTATCTCCTGGTGGTGAGTCTTGGTGTGATCCTCACCGCACCCCGTGTAAGGAGAATTACTTTCTCCTGGATGTCCGATGTTAGTATCTCCTGGTCGTGAGTCTTGGTGTGATCCTCACCGCACCCCGTGTAAAGAGAATTACTTTCTCCTGGATGTCCGATGTTAGTATCTCCTGGTGGTGAGTCTTGATGTGATCCTCACCGCACCCCGTGTAAGGAGAATTACTTTCTCCTGGATGTCCGATGTTAGTATCTCCTGGTGGTGAGTCTTGGTGTGATCCTCACCGCACCCCGTGTAAGGAGAATTACTTTCTCCTGGATGTCCGATGTTAGTATCTCCGTGTGGTGAGTCTTGGTGTGATCCACACCGCACCTTGTGTAAGGAGAATTACTTTCTCCTGGATGTCCGATGTTAGTATCTCCTGGTGGTGAGTCTTGGTGTGATACTCACCGCACCCCGTGTAAGGAGAATTACTTTCTCCTGGATGGTCGATGTTTGTATCTCCTGGTGGCGAGTCTTGGTGTGATCCTCACCGCACCCCGTGTAAGGAGAATTACTTTCTCCTGGATGGTCGATGTTAGTATCTCCTGGTGGTGAGTCTTGGTGTGATCCTCACCGCACTCCGTGTAAGGAGAATTACTTTCTCCTGGATGACCGATGTTAGTATCTCCTGGTGGTGAGTCTTGGTGTGATCCTCACCGCACCCCGTGTAAGGAGAATTACTTTCTCCTGGATGTCCGATGTTAGTATATCCTGATGGTGCGTCTTGGTGTGATCCTCACCGCACCCCGTGTAAGGAGAATTACTTTCTCCTGGATGGTCGATGTTAGTATCTCCTGGTGGTGAGTCTTGGTGTGATCCTCACCGCACTCCGTGTAAGGAGAATTACTTTCTCCTGGATGTCCGATGATAGTATCTCCTGGTGGTTAGTCTTGGTGTGATCCTCACCGCACCCCGTGTAAGGAGAATTACTTTCTTCTGGATGTCCGATGTTAGTATCTCCTGGTGGTGAATCTTGGTGTGATCCTCACCGCACCCGTGTAAGTAGAATTACTTTCTCCTGGATGTCCGATGTTAGTATCTCATGGTGGTGAGTCTTGGTGTGATCCTCAACGCACTCCGTGTAATGAGAATTACTTTCTCCTGGATGTCCGATGTTAGTATCTCCTGGTGGTGAGTCTTGGTGTGATCCTCACCGCACCCCGTGTAAGGAGAATTACTTTCTCCTGGATGTCGGATGTTAGTATCTCCTGGTGGTGAGTCTTGGTGTGATCCTCACCGCACCCCGTGTAAGGAGAATTACTTTCTTCTGGATGTCCGATGTTAGTATCTCCTGGTGGTGAGTCTTGGTGTGATCCTCACCGCACCCCGTGTAAGGAGAATTACTTTCTCCTGGATGTCCGATGTTAGTATCTCCTGGGGGTGAGTCTTGGTGTGATCCTCACCGCACCCCGTGTAAGGAGAATTACTTTCTCCTGGATGTCCGATGTTAGTATCTCCGTGTGGTGAGTCTTGGTGTGATCCACACCGCACCCTGTGTAAGGAGAATTACTTTCTCCTGGATGTCCGATGTTAGTATCTCCTGGTGGTGAGTCTTGGTGTGATACTCACCGCACCCCGTGTAAGGAGAATTACTTTCTCCTGGATGGTCGATGTTAGTATCTCCTGGTGGTGAGTCTTGGTGTGATCCTCACCGCACTCCGTGTAAGGAGAATTACTTTCTCCTGGATGTCCGATGTTAGTATGTCCTGGTGGTGAGTCTTGGTGTGATCCTCACCGCACCCCGTGTAAGGAGAATTACTTTCTCCTGGATGTCCGATGTTAGTATATCCTGATGGTGCGTCTTGGTGTGATCCTCACCGCACCCCGTGTAAGGAGAATTACTTTCTCCTGGATGGTCGATGTTAGTATCTCCTGGTGGTGAGTCTTGGTGTGATCCTCGACGCACCCCGTGTAAGGAGAATTACTTTCTCCTGGATGTCCGATGTTAGTATCTCCTGGTGGTGAGTTTTGGTGTGATCCTCACCGCACCCCGTGTAAGGAGAATTACTTTCTCCTGGATGTCCGATATTAGTATCTCCTGGTGGTGAGTCTTGGTGTGATCCTCACCACACTCAGTGTAAGGAGAATTACTTTCTCCTGGATGTCCGATGTTAGTATCTCCTGGTGGTGAGTCTTGGTGTGATCCTCACCGCACCCCATGTAAGGAGAATTACTTTCTCCTGGATGTCCGATGTTAGTATCTCCTGGTGGTGAGTCTTGGTGTGATCCTCACCGCACCCCGTGTAAGGAGAATTACTTTATCCTAGATGTCCGATGTTAGTATCTCCTGGTGGTGAGTCTTGGCGAGTAGTGTTCTGGACCCATGGCCCCAATTTGACATTTGACCTTTGACCCCAATTTGTGTGACGTAATCATTGCGTGTTATGTTGCAACATCCTGTTTGAGTACCGTGACCTACTTTCCTCTGATTGGCTGCTATAAATAGCCTCCTTCCCCCACCAATTTTGACCTGCTTTCCACATCCGCCTCCCACATTGGTTCCTCTGTCACAAGGCTCAGCCTTTCCCCCCCCCAACCCTGGCGCCAGTATGTCGGCCCGACAAGACAAGAATAGATATTGAGGTCATTGCCTCGGGCATCTGGTTTTCCCTGGTGCCAATATGTCGGCCCGACAAGACAAGAATAGATATCGAGGTCATTGCCACGGGCAATGGGGGTTTTCCCTGGCGTCAGCTTGACGGAGGGCTCGGCACGAAGCTTGCGCTATGGCTGACAAGCCTAGAATAAACATCGGCTCTTCTGTCACAAGGCTCTGTCCCGGAACAAGCAGCATGAACCTTGCACTATGGTGCTTTGTGGTAGAGTGTGGTAATTTGTTCCAGAGACCCCCCTCCTCCTTCGCCACCCTGACGCCAGACTGCCGGGGTGACAAGTGACCTCGATAACCTTGGGTTTTCCCAATGACGTAATCATCGCAACCATGGCACCAGGTTGGCGGGCAGACAAGTTGGGACAAGAATAGATCGTGACCTCGGCAACCTGGGTTTTTCCTATGACGTAATCATTGCGTGTTATATTGCAACTCT